>ML789695.1:444241-488428 GCA_009831015.1 Picea engelmannii | reverse complement strand
TAACACTAGTGCCATCAGTGTGTCTAAAAATCCTGTCTTCCACTCCAAGACCAAACATATTCCCATAAAATATCATTTTCTAAGAGAGCAGGTCACCAATCAGATTGTTCAGGTCCATTACATTCCCACTACAGAACAAATTGTAGACACCTTTACTAAACCCCTAGCCAAGACACCATTTGAATATCTCAGATAGAAGCTGGGTGTCATTTTGTTTCACACCTAAAAGAGTCCATCTTGTTAGGGGAGTTTTGTATTGTTTGAATATCTAATGCCTCCTAAAATTACTGCAACAGCTCAGGGGGAGCATGTCTCTTCTTTGACATTGATGTCAAAGGGGGAGAAAAGAATTCGGGTGCCTTAGTTGCCATCAATGACAAAGGGGGAGATTGTTGGCATGTTTTACAGGCAGTGTATGCTTGTCATTGATGGAAAGTACAACAACGATGATGGATTGAGTACAACAACGATGATTAGCAACGCAGTGATAATCGGGGAAGAGCAGCAACCGTGATCGTTGGATCAACAATTCAGAATTCCCGATGGTTGTCAGATCTCAATGTAGACAAGAAGAGCGCGCTGAAGAGGAGGACAAATTTCAGGCATTAGATCCAAGCGCGGGATCTGACCATCGTTGGATCAAGGAGAACCTGCACATTCTTTAAAGTGCAAGGAGTAGCGAGCTCAAAAAAACCCGAAAGAAGGAGGACCGTCCATCTTTAGGCAGGACACATGGACACAGATCAACATTTCGCTGATTGGAAAGTCAAAGGAATGAAATGCTCCAACCTTTCAACTCGTGAAATCGCGATATGCGAAACCACGATATAATCTTGACCGTTGGATTGAGGAAAAATATGGACTGTTGATCAGACACAATGAAGGATCGTGGAGTTGCGAAATCATGATAAAATCTTGACCGTTGATCCAATAGGGACATGTGGGGAAAGATCGTCATTTCACTGACTGGAGAGTCAAAGGAACGGGGTTCCCTAACCTATCGAAATCACGATATGTGAAATCGTGACTTAACCACAGCCGTCAGATCAAGATTTGATCTGCACCGTTTATCCAACTCCATTTCAGAGTTTCGCGGATCGAAAGTTGGAGATGTCAAAGAATATTAACCATAGGAATACCGAAATCTTGATATGCGAAATCACGACTTAATCTGAGCCATTAGACCAAGGTTTGATCTGGACCGTTGATCCCATTCCATTTAGAAGTTTCAAAAATCGAGAGATGGAGAAGTCAGAGACTCTCAACATTAGGAGTCCCGAAGTGCCGAAATGCGAAATCCCGAAACAAAACACGTCAACAAACCTAAGAACACGTGGCACAACCAGGAAATGACAAGTGTCAAGATGATTCAACATTTCAGGCACATGTAAGTCACAAATCAGAGTGACACATGGAAATTATTCAACACGTGTCAATCCACGTGTGACGTCAATAGGTTTACACCACTTCGGAGTTTCAGAAATCGGGAGATGGAGATGTCAAGAACTCCTACAACAGGAGTCACGAAATCGTGAAATGCGAAACACCAAAATCCCATCAACCGTCCATCTCAGGGGGGTATGTGGATCGTTGATCCGACTCCCTTTCAGAGTTTCACGGATCGGGAGTTGGAAGCATCAAGAACATTAGCCACAGGAATGTCGAAATCGTGAAATGATCTGAGCCGTCAGATCAAGTGTTGATTGGGACCGTTGAGGCCACGCCATTTCGGGGTATCAGGGATCACGACTTGGAGAGTCAACATGCCTCATCTCTAGACTCACGAAATGCGAAATCGCGAAAGTGCCTTATGCATAAGGCTGTGGTCACAACCCTTGGTCACATCAGCGAGAGATGGAGGAAAGAGCGAGAGAAACCAAGCTCCATTTTGGGGATCGCAACTGGGAATGTCGAGATGCATGGTCACACGAATGCCGAATTGCCGAATTCCGAAATGCCAAAATGAATGCAAAATCCCATGGAATCAATCCAACGGTGCAAGTGAATTTGAACAAGATCGGAGGGCTACTATAGCACAACACGGTGTAACTACCAGAAACCACTGATGGTTTCTGCCCGAGGACTCGAAGACACTTCTGTGTGATCGACAGAGGAGATGAAGAGTCTCTAAGATTCACCTAGTGAAGGAAGACGATTCTTAGAGGGATTGATAGATGGATGAGTGTTGAAGTATGTAACTGAAACATAAGGCATAAGCTCGACTGTGGCAAAGAAGACAAGGAGTCTCAACTGCCAGAGAGGTTGAGGAATCTCAGTAGAACACCCAGTGATGCTGGGCGCATGGTGGGAACCACCAGAGAAGCTGAAGAGTCACGATGATGATTAGACAGAGCACTCGAGTTGTGGAGGAATTTGGCGCGGAGTGAGCATGCAGAGGCATTGCGAATATTGCATGCACAAAGACAACAAAGACTATAAGAATGCTAAACAAAGAAGAGATAAGGGGTGTGGCTGTGGAGGAGGATTCAAGTGTGAGCAAGGAGGCAGAGCGCAGGAGCAGAAATGAACAGTAGAGGAAGGTTGCATTGAAGGGATATGGTGCAGAGAGAATAAAAGGAAGAAGAACAGAAAGTGCAAGGGGCGTGTAGAAGACACTGATGTAGACAGGGTAGAGCAGCGTAACAGAACAATAATAGGGCTGGTAAGCCATTGAATAATTTTATATTGCTATAATAAGTTTCAGTAACAAAGAATTTATTATTCAGGGTGGTTGGGAGGTGCTAGGGAGGAATGGTGTCCTCAAAGGTTCAAGTGGTTTCTTGAACACAGGGAGTTGGTGCTTCCTTCTAGTTGGTGCTATAGAAACCATGGAGTTGGTGCTTCCTTCTAGTTGGTGCTAGAGAAACTAGGGGGTTGGTGCTTCCTTCTAGTGGGTGCTAGAGAAAACAGAGAGTCGATGGTCTCAGCAAGTTGCAGCTTGCAAAAACAGAGGTTGTAGCCTCACAATGAGTTGGTGCTCATATGTATGATAATGTAAAGAATGTAGATAATACTTATCATATAAAGAAAAAGAGGTTTTTACCTTGTATGGGTTTCCTCGGGAACTATCTGTCTCTGTCTTTATCATACATGTGACTGATGCTGAATGTGCCTTTGTTTATTTCTCTGCATTATTGTGATCATCAATGAGTGCCTTGTAAATATTTCAAAAGAAGCATAATTGTTTAAGCACGGTAACAACTGATTCACCCCCCCTCTCAGTTGTCCAACAAAAACAACTTTCCTCAATGAGATCATTGAGGAGGAAGTATACATAGAACAAACTCGAGTCTTTGAGGTACATGGGAGGGAGTCTCATGTGTGTAGGCTTAAGAAATCCTTGTACATACTCAAACATGAATGCAGGGTGTGGTATTCTAGGATTGAAGGATACTTACATAGTATGGGATTTCCTAAGAGTGAGGTGTATCCTAACTTGTACTTCATACTTGTTGGGAAAAATCCACTCATATTGGATATGTACATAGATGATTTGTTTCTCATAGGTGAAGGGGAGCTTATTGCAGGGTGTAAAGCAGATTTATCTGCTAAGTTTTGAGATGAAGGGCATTGGCTTGATGCATTATTTCTTGGGGTTAGAGGTATGGAAAGTATCGGGAGAGATATTCCTTGGTAAATGGAAGTATGTAGTAGATATCTTGAGGAGATTCATGATGGAGGAATATAGACTGATGGCTACACCTATGGTTACCAATCTGAAGAAGATTATCACTTCAGATTCATAGTTGGTGGATCCTAGGATATATATGAAGTTGATAGGGTCCTTAATGTATTTGGTCAACACTAGGCCATATATTTATTTTGTTGTGAACACCTTGTTGACGAGTGAAATTGAACGCTCGTCAACTGGAGGGGTGAATCTGGTACGGGGTTGTCTAAATAACTCAAGCCGTTTGGGATGATCCACTCTGACAGGTTTTTCGGCTCCGTTGGCCGGTCTAAGTCTTAGGAAGACGAAAGAAAAACTAAGCTAAAGAAACTAATCTAAGTGAAAAAATAACTACAACAAACTATATACAAATCTAAAACATATATGTACAGTTTATTAACTAATATCTTAAAATGATAATTCTAATTATTAAATGTTCAACTATTAATACAATTAAATCTCAATTAAATATGTACAGTATTTACAGAATACAAATTTTGATCTAAATTTGCAAAGATCATTGGTAAAATGTCTTATGATAGCAAAACCATTATTTTTTGATTTTTTATATCTTTTCTGTGAAAGAAGTGAAATGAAAACTAACTAAGCTAAGAAATTAAGATAACAATCTGTATTATGCATCTATGTAAACTATTAAAAAATTCACGAATCTATTAACTATTAAATTGCAAATGACAAACTGACCTGTAGAAACGCTTCCTATTTGTCCTGTTCACAACACTTGATTTAGCTGTTTGATGGGAGAAATCCACACCAGATCTTTCAACAAGCTTCTCGTAAACATGAAGCAACAATGCTCCTTGAATACGAATGACAGAACAAACAAGACATAAAACAACAACAATCTTATAATTTACAGATCATCACATTTAGATAAATCCCAGTGCGAAGATTTGTACATAACTGTTCAAATAACAAAGAAGATAAACCTTCTGCTCATTAAATTGAAACAGGATAATTGCTGTACGTAAAATAAGAGATATCAATTATGGACAACACATAAACCAAATCACATCAACCTGCAACAAATTATGATAGCTAAAGTAGTCGATAATTTGATTACAAACTGATATGAACAAAACTCGAAATAAAAGTTTGATATATTGAAAGCTAAAGCTGTTACAAAACATCCACTTTCATTCCAGTCTGTATCCTCATAAGTCCATAGTCTTTGTTCTCCCAACAATGATGGGTTGTTTACAAAAAATAACGTGTATATAAAGGCCACAGGGTAAAACATCCCTGTGGGAATTATAAAAAACTGTTTGCAAAAAATATGGGAACAATCTCCCAAATCTCTATTTCTAACTAAGACTAACAACCTAAACCAAAACTATGTAACAAGAAGCATGTTCTAAACTGCCACAACAGGTCCAAGTCCTATTGAAATTTGTGTGCACCTGAAGATAGACAAGAATAAACAATTTTAGATAGCGTTCAGTTGTAAAATCAACAAAAATCCAACTTTTATGACTAGCTATAGAATCTCACGATTCTGTAGCTGGTCATATTTACAAACAAAATCATTTAAATTAATCCAAATGGTAACAGAAATGCATACGGTGAATCAAACAACTCTTAATTACTAATTCAAAACAAAGCCAATCATTCACACTAAAACTAACCGAATCTTTTATGCCAATTAAAAAACTAACAGAATCGTTTTTGAATTAATCGAATGGTAACAAGAATGTGTGCAATCTATCAAACAATTCTTTTGTTACTAATTCAAAACGAATACAATCATTTATGCTAATTCAAGGACAACAAAATCATGTAAAATCGGTTCAATCCAAACATAACTGTATTCGATTTATCAAACCAATCTTTGATACTAATTCAATCGCAAACATGATTGACTATGCTAATTCAAAACAAACAGAATCATTTTTGAATGAAACAAAACAATACTATATCAAACTAACTCAGAGCCAATTCAATTATACTAATTCAAGAACAACAAAATCGTGTCAAATCGGTTCAATCAAAACAAAACTATATTCGGTCTAGCAAACAAATCTTTTGTATTGATTCAATGCAAACACAATCCAAAACGAAATCATTCTTGGTAATTCGAAAATAACAGAATCGTGTTTGAATCTATTCAAACAAAACATAATTAATTCATAGGAAACACAATCGACTATGCTAATTCAAACCAAAAATCGATATTGAAATAACATACCTGGGCTGTAGGAAAACGATTTGGTCAGGATAGCTTCGAGTTAACAAAGGCAGTAGCTGCCTCAACATTTCTGAAGACGATAGAACCCATGGTCTTTTGCCTCTTATCGTTGGCTTGCAGTCTATCATTTTCCCTAGACAACACAGCCACCCGGTCCTCTAAGGACTTAATTTTGGATTGCAACAGAGGGACATCTGTGTAGTATCGTTCCAACCAAGAGTTGCATTGAGTGCACTGTTGTTGATTGGGCCGAGTCACTACAGGTGAGGGTTCTTTTAAATTACCAGGGGTTCCACTGTCAAACTTAATTCCGGGGAAGTTAGGGTCATCCTTGAGGCACGGTGGAAGGTTGGACACGTAGTCATAGGGTTCAATAGAACATAGGCCATGAGAGTAAGGGTATTCCTCGGCCAAAAAGCGTTCAATTTTAGAGTCCGAATCCTCGCTCAAAAGAATAGGCTTCTAGTCTGTGTTTTGTTTGGGCTTGTTCCAAGTGCACCTGGATACCCAACGTGCAACTTTCTTTCCCTTGCTGTTGACATTTGTATTACCCTTGACCTTCTTCCTTACATGCTTCTTAATGGTCTTAGCATTGTCTTTTGAACATGAGTTAGGCATGGTGTCGGGTAGGTCAGCGTTGGGGCAGGTCGAGGGTTTGACAATGGGTAGGAGGGTAGGAGGTGGCATGGCAGGCCCAACAAGGATTTCAGAGACCATGGTCTTGTCCACTTGAATACATTCAGTAGTGGAAAAGCCATTCCTGAACATGAAATCTTGCCAACAGTCACTATTCAGCCTGAAATGATGAACAATAATGATTTTGATCAAGCAGTGATGGAAGAGGCTGGAATCATCCTTCTCCCTCTTAAATTGTTTGAACATTTTATACAGACTGCGCAGGAGGTAGTGAGGCATATTCAAAGGGAAATGCATAAAATTCATAAGCAACTGGAGATGGTAAAGAAACACTAAACCATAACGACCTTCGCAAGTCATGAATTTCTTAACAATGGCCAATAGATCATGCCACCTAGACTTAAGGGCAGTGACTGGCATACCTCTGCCACAACTGACAATTTTCCTCGATTTAAACAGGAGCGGCCACGACACTTCATCCACCTTCGAATTCTTAAACCACCTCTGCCCTTTAGCTGGCAAACCCGTGGCTGAACTGAGGAATTCTTCATTTAGCTCGAGTTGGATGTCCCCAACCTTAGCCCTGCATCCGTCGAATGTGAGGGAAAACTATTGGGCGACCGCAAGGTTGAAACCCTCAAACTTTTGGATGAAAACTAACCAGCCATTATTCTCCAAGTCCTCACGAGCATTGTCAAATAGTAGCAGCGTTTGGACGCCATTAGCTTCTATTCTCACTACAGGGGCCATAAGAGAGAGCACACAATCGGCAGGGTAAATGGCGAGGGGGGATGGACAGTGTAGACGCAGGGCCAAATGCTCACAAGTTTCCCCAAAACAAACAGAGGTAGCCCGAGACACAAGGCAAACATTAATGCCTATATGTGCGCGGGTGGTGGAATGAAATAAAACCATACAAAACACTCATTTTGATATGTACAATCGACGGTAATTCAAATCATTCACATCACAATCCAAATATCAAATAACTATTTGCAAACCATTATGTTCATAATCAACAATTGGTCAACAATAATATGTGTATGATTTACAACAAAACAACATTTCGGATATAGCACCAAAGCTTTGATCATAAAGTTTATGCGTTGTATGAAACCATTGCACCAAGGATTTAATCAAAGACACCAAAGACCATTGCATGGTGAACCTATAAATTGAGACCATATCAAGCAAAAGTGAAAAGTAAATAAAAGTTTGGTGTTTTTGACACATGTGTGACCACTATTGAGTTAGAAGGGAAATGACCACATGAACAAGAGTGTTCGTAATAATCCAATGACAGTTTTAATGCCATCGACATGACTTCCAACTCAAGGTTTTCACGCTTGCAGTCGTGAAAATGAAAACGAAAAGCAGGTGTGCAAATGTGCAAGATAATCGTGTCGTTTTATTTAAAAGATTGCGATGAATATTAAGGGTTCAAAACCCTTAGGTAGGCAGCTTATAAGGAAAAGATAAAAATGCAAAATGGTTGCCAACAATGGTGACACACTAGTAGAAGCAGTTATCTCTTCCCAAAAAACAAATCTAGATTATGATAATGAGAATAATTCTAACTCAAAAACAACCAGAAAATTGTTTAAACATCATCATCAATCAAATAATTCCATCTGTGCTTAAAAGATGAAAACTGATAACAGTCTTAAGACAAGCGAGTCATGATATTAAATATAAATCTCCAATACTGTTGACATAG
The DNA here is from genome assembly GCA_009831015.1 of Picea engelmannii. Lineage (NCBI taxonomy): Eukaryota > Viridiplantae > Streptophyta > Pinopsida > Pinales > Pinaceae > Picea > Picea engelmannii. The sequence continues at coordinate 480,199 of ML789695.1, read as the reverse complement.
CCACTGTTGCCAGCAGATGTTCATAGCCTCGACAGGGTTTCCATTTAACCCACTCTGATATCCGTATCCTGCTAAGAAGTTCCAGATCAAAATAAAGGACATTTTAAGGTCAAGATATTTCATACTTACGAATTTTCATATACCCGGCATTGCTTCGCTGCCAGCGGGCCTGTTCAGTACCCCGGTGAAGTTGTCTTGGCATCATGCATGCATTTACCTGCTTCCAGCAGACCTTTTCAGTATCCCGACAGGTTTACAAGCACTTCCCACAGCTCTTTTAATGATTTATTTGGTTTTTAAAGATATATATTTGAGAGGGGTGATGCTGAAAATTATGATTTTTTAGACATATTTTTACAGAACTTGAAAGAATTTTTAAAACTGTCCTTCATTAAGATTCAAGGATGGTTTGTTTGCAAAACCATCCTTCAAAAGCAGGGAGACATCTTTTGAGTTATTCCCTTAAGGAACATGGACAGCGTAATAAGATAATGGATGATCATGACAGGCTTTACTTACAGACTGAAATCAATAAACTTCCATCAAACAATAGTCTTTCCTTAACTTGGCTGTAAATTTCAGAAGCATAACACAATAGATGTTTACACAAATTTTCAGCAGTCATTTCAGTGAAAGAATTTTCTGTTTTCTTTGTCTGAACAGTTCATAATGCAGGTATGTGTATTTCCAAAAAGAAAAAACTAAAAAGCGAAAGGGGAAAAATCCAAACCAAAATAGTAAAAGAAAAGAAAACAAAAGAAAAATATGTACACAGTATACACAGGGTTGTCATCAAGAGAAATATCTTTTCAGAGCTTGGCCATTCATCGGATAGGTGTCTGGATGTCCCTCTAGAATCTGTAATCGGAAAGAGTTGGGACCCAATTTCTCAGCAATTAAAAACGGTCCTAGCCATAAGTTCTGAAACTTCATATGCTCTCCCTTTCCCTCATGCGGTTTGTCCCATTTCAAGACAAGGTCACCTACTTTGAAGTTCCTATCAGAGGTAGAGTTGGAATCAAACCATCTTTTAACCACTAGTTGATGCTGATCTAACTTACGTTTAGCTTGAGCTCTTACCTCTTCTAGTTTTATTAAAGCGTTAATTCGATTCTCCAAAGGAGGGCAGTCTTCTTCTTGTATTTTCTGTGATAGCTGCAGTGAAGGAAGAAGAATATGTGGTGGCAGAATTGCTTCTCTGCCATAGATGAGAAAGAAGGGAGTTACCTACAACAGTTTTCGGTGTTACTCTATCAACCCAGATTGCGTTTAACAGTGCATTATGCCAATTTTTTTGATTTTCAGATACCGTTCTCTTGATGATTTTAATCAGATTCTTATTTGTTGATTCTGCCAATCCATTGCCCTGGGGGTAGTAGCTGGCATAATACTTCAATTTAATTCCATTTTCTAGAGCGAATTCACTCATCTCAAGAGACGAAAAATAAGAAGCGTTATCAAATACTAAACAGTCAGGGATACCAAAACGAGTAATAATATTTGAATTTAAAAAGGAAATTACTTGACTGTATTCAAAGTTCTTAATGTGGCAGCTTCAAACCACTTGGTGAAGTAATCTGTGGCTGTTATGATAAAATTATGCTGCTGTGAGGATGACGGATTGATTGGACCTATAATATCAAGACCCCAATGCTGAAAAGGGGAGTCTACTGAAACAAGCTGCAAAGGAATGGCTGGTTTCTGTATCCGCCCAGACACTTTTTGACAAATAATACACTTGCGACACAAGGCATGATCATCTCTAAAAAGTGTGGGCCAGTAATAACCTGCTCTTAAAACTTTATGGGTAGTGGTGTCCCCACCAAAATGCCCACGAGCTTCTCCTGCGTGCAATTCTAGTAAGACCTTTTCTGCTTCATCTTTCTCAAGACAACGCATTAGTACTCCATCAAAATTTTGACGAAACAGAATACCATTAATCAACTGAAAGGAGGCATATTTTAATCTTAACTCTCTTCTTTTAGTGGGATCCAAGTGACGGGGGGCTGACCCATGTTCAAAACATAATTTTATATCGTCATACCAGGGACTGACAAAGTTTTGTGCACAACAGATTGAATTTTGATTGTGCTGTCCTGGGTTTGATATATCATTTTATTCTTGTTGTCCTGCTGCTGAGTCAATGACTAACTTGCATATCCCTTGGCCTCTCACTATTTGGGCTGGGGTGATTTCTATGTCATACTCTTGCAAAGAGGTAACCCAGTTCGCCCTCTTTTCGCCTAGTTCTTTCTGCACTAACAGATTTCTAACGGCTGGGTAAGGGACAATAATTTTCGTCCTAGATTTTAAAAGATAAGATCAGAAGTGCTTAACTGCTTTAAAAACAACGTAGGCTTTCTGATCTACCACTGGGTAATTAAGTTCCGCACCTTTGAAAGCAGAGTTCATAAAGGCAATTGGGACTTCATGGTTTTCATCGTTCTTTTGAGTTAGGACATCAACGTAGGAGCGGTCAGAAGTGAATGTGTAGAGCGTGAAGTCTTGCAAAAAGTCGGGGCTCATGAGAGAATGGGTGTCTATTATGGCCTTTTTTATCGAATTAAAAGCTTGGTTTTCTAAGGATCCCCAATGATATTGTACGTCTTTCTTAATTAAATTCTGTAAACGTCTCACCATTTCGGAGAAACTGGGGACGAATCTCCTGACAAAGTTTATCTGGCCTAAGAAAGACTTCATAGATTTTTTGGATGAGGGAGCGGGAAGTTTCAATATGACTTGAGTCCTTTCAGGGTCGATAATCATCCCTTTACTAGACACAATAAATCCTAAGAGTTTACCTTGTTCTACTGCGAAGATAGATTTTTTTGGATTCAAGGAAATGCCGTATTTACGACATCACTGTAGAACGACTCTTAAATGAGCTAGATGATCAGTTTTGTTTTTCGAAAATATAGTAACATCATCTAAGTAAACTATGACGGATTGATTGATTAAGCCTCAGAAAGCAATGTCCATCGCTCTCTGGAAAGTGGCACCGCCATTAATCAGTCCAAAGGGCATTTTCCTATAAGTGTAGGTGCCCCATGGAGTGCGGAAGGTAGTTTTAAGTTGGTCTGGAGGAGACATCAGGACTTGGTTGTACCCTGAAAAACCATCCAATAAGGAGAGTCTCTCAGAACCAGATACTTGTTGAAGGATCTGTTCCATGGGTGGGACAAGGTAGTTGTCTTTATCAGAGGCTCTATTAAGGTTTCGAAAATCGACGCATAGTCGGATTTCCCCACTTTTCTTCTAGACATGGACAAGGTTAGAAACCCATTGCGTGTGCCTAACTGGAAAAATTATCTTAGCATTCAGGAGTTTATTTAATTCTTTTTTGACGGTCGGTTCGAGCTTAGGGTGCATTTTTCTTAACTTTTGTTGAAACGACAAGGTTTGGGGTTTCATAGGAATGACGTGATGTATGATGTTAGGGTCGAAAGTTTTAAGATCATCATACGTCCATGCAAAAACATCTTTGAATTATTTAAACAATTTAATAAAGGCGGCTTTCTTTTGTTCAGAACACCCCACCCCTAAATTAATGCACTGTGGATTGTCATTAGTTCCCAAGTTTACTTTTTCATATGATAACGAGGAACTATTGGTTTTACAGTTGACCAATTTTTTGAATTTATCTTGAAGATCGTAAAAATTTTCTAATCTAACTACAGATTTAGGGATTGAATTTACCATGTCCGATGAAGATTTAGGAGATCTCGGATCTGGTATTACCATGAAATCGCACAGATTGTTGTCATGAGTGCGTTCGTCAATCACTGTGACTTGGAAAGTTTCTTCCATATGCAGGAAGCTAATAATCTGTTGATCGTCATCGAAGACTCTACAATTCGTGATGTTGTCGGGAACGGATGGCCTGAACAACAGTTCAACGGAGAATGCATTCAGGGACAAGCCTTCTGCAGGAAAGAGTTTGGAAGCTACGTTATCTAATAGATCAGCTTAATAATTATTCAATCTAGGAATAGAATTTATATTGAAAGCAAAAAACGTATTCATTAAATTCCATACCTCGGATTGGTAGCTTTTAAGATGCGGAGACAGACAATGGATAGAATCTCTTACCTGTCTAACTACGATTTCCGAATCGCCATAGATAGTCAAATTTTGAATGTTCATATCTAATGATTTTCTGAGACCCTGTAATAAAGCCTCATATTCTGCTGTGTTATTAGTACATTCAAATTCTAGCCTACATGCAATCAGGGTTTTGTTACCTGCTGGATCGATAATAACACAACCCGCACCAACTCCTTCTTTGGACTTTGACCCGTCAAAGTAAAGAGACCATATTTGATTTTTATCAGGTGCATGGGACCATTGTGTAGAAACTGCTGGCTGCATGTATGCTTCAATCTCTGGCTGCTATTCTGGGTTGGTGATAGTTGAAGTCTCAGCCATGAAATTGCTGAAAAAGGTATCCATCCCTTGTATTTCAGGTGAATCGGCAGAAGGTGTAAATGGTTCATTGGGATCATTTAAATCCGTAACTGTGAACTTAAGGTAGCATTCATGATTTACCTTGATTTTGTTGGGCTTGCCGTTCTCGGGCAGCCACAGGTGAGACCAATCTATTGCGAAATAGACGTGTAGCTTCTCTGACCAATCTCTGCTTAGAAACAAACCATAAAATTCTGGAATATCCACAACAATAATATCAATCACTTGATGAACTTTGGGGTTAGACGATAATCTTATAAGCACACTTCTTAATTTGCCTATAACTTTAACACTAGTTCGATCAAGTTGGATGATTTTTAAGGTGGATGGTTCAACTTCAACATTAATCTTCTGACACACAGACCATGGCATTACATTGGATGACGCTCTTGAATCTACCATACAATTGTGCACGTTCCTATTAAAGATTTCGAAAGTTAACAAAAATGGAGGTACATTTCTGCGAGTACTAATGGTGGAAGCTTGTGGCTTTTTACTCGCAGCCTCTAAAGCTAATTTATCTACATTTGTTACATTATTTATAGGAAGTCTTCCCTTTTTGTGAGGATCATAATTATTCTTAGCGGAAGTCTTCTGAGGAACTTTGTTCTGAACTACCTTGTTACTGTTTGAATTACCGTTTTTTCTATTCTCTGCGATATTCTGTAACATTGTTTGTAGCAGAAATGTAAATTTTAATAATTCATAAACATAAATGTTAGCCCTTAAATTTTTTATATCTTCAACTAAATCATAATCTAAGTTGGGGTTTACATGACTTTGTTTAGTCTCAGCTGGTTTAGATTTTTTTGGAGGCAAAGTCGTAGTGTTTTCCGAAGAAGGTTTGTTTGTCGTCTTACTCCTAGTATTGTAGGGATGAACTGTCTCGAAATTAGCTTGAAAAATGCTATCCGAGAAGTGTCCAAAAATGTTCGGAGAATATTTTTCTTCTTCAACTGTCTCTTGTTCAACTACTTCCTCAGGGATCTCAGGGGGCATCAAGTTATCCTGGGCTTCTAGAATTGTTTGAATGACGAATTGCAAACTTTCTAGATTTAGGCCCTCGGTATTTGGATTAGGTCGGTTGGTGGGAAAAGGCTTCCTAAACAGAGGTTTGTAAGGCCCTTTGCTTGAAGAATCTTCTTCGGCCATCCTTTTCAAATCTATAACTTGATTTGACAGTTTTTGAACGACTTTAGTTAAGTTTTCTAAATCCGATCTTTCAGGTTGTGTTTTACTTTGAGCAGGTCTAGGGAGGATTTTGATTTTCTTTTTGGAAGATGAACTAGTTTCTGTTTCGTTGCTAGTAGTGTCTTTTAAACTAAGGATGTCTTTTTCAATTTTACTGGCCTCTTCAAAGGCCTCTAACAACGTAGATTTCTTAGATCGTTTTACCCAAATGGATATACTTTGATGCAAGGCTTTAGTATAGTATGCTATGATAACATTCTCAGTAGGCATCGAGTCCGTAGGGATTCGATTCTTTAGTGTTAAGAATCTTTGGTTAAAGTCTTTGATTTTCTCTTTGGGATTCATTCTTAAACTAGAAATCTCCATGACTAGAACTTCTGGGGACTTATCGTCTCCAAACTTCTCAAGAAAGCAGGATTCGAACTTCTCCCATGACACGATGGTATGGGGTTGCTGGGAAAAGTACCAAGTAGAGGCATTGCCCTCGAAAGTGTAGGGGAAAAACCTACAGACTACGTATTCATCCTCGACATTACGGAGTCTAATGTCTAACATAAATTTTTTAATGTGATCTTCGACAATCTGTTTAGAGTCAGGGTCAAACTTGGGAAGCCACTTCTCCGGATGTTTGGGTAAGGGATGCTGAGGCCCGGGTACAGCTACTACATCCTGGTCGAGCCAGGGTCTGGCAGGATTTTTCTGGTTGGCCATTGGTGTAGGCGGTGTGGAAGTATGAGAAGGGGAACTGCCTTGGTCAGAAGAGTCTTCTCCAGAAGAAGAAGGATATGATCGAGGTGGTGAGGGTGGTATTCCAGATCCTCTTGCAGCAGGAGTGAGGGTTGGATCTGTAGGGTTCAAAGTAAGGTTAGTGCCTCCAAGTTGTTCTCTGATATCAGAGAAATCTAAAGGTTGGTCCAAAGGTCAATTTGGTTTCCTTAAATGGGCGAAGGCACTATGTGTTCTTAAGAGAGATTGGCGAACAATCTCTTGTACGTCAGCACCTGTAGGATTTGGGGTTGCTGGTTCAACTGTGATCCGCAGATCGTCGTTTGATGTGGTTGCTGTTTGAGGGACGATGTTATCGTTTGAATGACTTATTGTCACTATAGGTGAGCGGTTGGGTGGTGGAGGAGTCTTACGACCGCCTCGTGCCATTAATAATTTTCAGGCCCTCCTTCTAGCGCCATTTGTTGACGGGCGAAATTGAACACTCGTCAACTGGAGGGGTGAATCTGGTCTGGGGTTGTCTAAATAACCCAAGCCGTTTGGGATGATCCACTCCGACGGGTTTAGCGGCCCCATTGGCCGGTTTAAGTCTTAGGAAGACGAAAGAAAAACTAAGCTAAAGAAACTAATCTAAGTGAAAAAGAAACTACAACAAACTATATACAAATCTAAAACATATATGTATAACTTACTAACTAATATCTTAAAATGATAATTCTTATTATCAAATGTTCAGCTATTAATACAATTAAATCTCAATTAAATATGTACAGTATTTACAGAATACAAATTTTGATCTAAATTTGCAAAGATCATTGGTAAAATGTCTTATGACAGCGAAACCATTATTTTTTGATTTTTTATATCTTTTCCGTGAAAGAAGTGAAATGAAAACTAACTAAGCTAAGCAATTAAGATAACAATCTGTATTATGCATCTATGTAAACTACTGGAAATTCTCGAATCTATTAACTATTAAATTGCAAATGACAAACTGACCTGTAGAAACGCTTCCTATTTGTCCTATTCACAACACTCGATTTAGCTGTTTGATGGGAGAAATCCACACCAGATCTTTCAACAAGCTTCTCGTAAACAGGAAGCAACAATGCTCCTTGAATACGAATGACAGAACGAACAAGACATAAAACAACAACAATCTTATAATTTACAGATCATCACATTTAGATAAATCCCAGTGCGAAGATTTGTACATAACTGTTCAAATAACAAAGAAGATAAACCTTCTGCTCATTAAATTGAAACAGGATAATTGGTGTACGTAAAATAAGAGACATCAAATATGGACAACACATAAACCAAATCACATCAACCTGCAACAAATTATGATAGCTAAAGTAGTCGATAATTTGATTACAGACTGATATGAACAAAACTCGAAATAAAAGTTTGATATATTGAAAGCTAAAGCTGTTACAAAACATCCACTTTCATTCCAGTCTGTATCCTCATAAGTCCATAGTCTTTGTTCTCCCAACAGTGATGGGTTGTTTACAAAAAATAACGTGTATATAAAGGCCACAGGGTAAAACATCCCTGTGGGAATTATAAAAAACTGTTTGCAAAAAATATGGAAACAATCTCCCAAATCTCTATTTCTAACTAAGACTAACAACCTAAACCAAAACTATGTAACAAGAAGCATGTTCTAAACTACCATAGTAGGTCCAAGTCCTATTGAAATTTGTGTGCACCTGAAGATAGACAAGAATAAACAATTTTAGATAGCGTTCAGTTGTAAAATCAACAAAAATCCAACTTTTATGACTAGCTACAGAATCTCACGATTCTGTAGCTGGTCATATTTACAAACAAAATCATTTAAATTAATCCAAATGGTAACAGAAATGCATATAGTGAATCAAACAACTCTTAATTACTAATTCAAAACAAAGCCAATCATTCACACTAAAACTAATCGAATCTTTTATGCCAATTAAAAAACTAACATAATCGTTTTTGAATTAATCGAATGGTAACATGAATGTGTGCGATCTATCAAACAATTCTTTTGTTACTAATTCAAAATGAATACAATCGTTTATGCTAATTCAAGGACAACAAAATCGTGTCAAATCGGTTCAATCCAAACATAACTGTATTCGATTTATCAAACCAATCTTTGATACTAATTCAATCGCAAACACGATCGACTATGCTAATTCAAAACAAACAAAATCGTTTTCGAATGAAACAAAACAGAACTATATAAAACTAACTGAGAGCCAATTCAATTATACTAATTCAAGACCAACAAAATCGTGTCAAATTGGTTCAATCAAAAAAGAGCTATATTCGGTCTAGCAAACAAATCTTTTGTATTGATTCAATGCAAACACAATCCAAAACAAAATCATTCTTGGTAATTCGAAAATAACAGAATCGTGTTTGAATCTATTCAAACAAAACAAAACTAATTCATAGAAAACACAATCGGCTATGCTAATTCAAACCAAAAATCAATATTGAAATAACATACCTGGGCTGTAGGAAAACGATTTGGTCAGGATAGCTTTGAGTTAACAAAGGCAGTAGCTGCCTCAACATTTCTGAAGACGATAGAACCCGTGGTCTTTTGCCTCTTATCGTTGTCTTGCAGTCTATCATTTTCCCTAGACAACACAACCATCCGGTCCTCTAAGGACTTAATTTTGGATTGCAATAGAGGGACATCTATGTAGTATCGTTCCAACCAAGAGTTGCATTGAGTGCACTGTTGTTGATCGGGCCAAGTCACTACATGTGAGGGTTCTTTTAAATTACCAGGGGTTCCACTGTCAAACTTAATTGCACGGAAGTTAGGGTCATCCTTGAGGCATGGTGGAAGGCTGGACATGTAGTCATAAGGTTCAACAGAACAAAGGCCATGAGAGTAAGGGTATTCCTCAGCCAAAAAGCGTTCAATCTCAGAGTCCGAATCCTCGCTCAAAACAATAGGCTTTTGGTCTGTGTTTTGTTTGGGCTTGTTCCGAGCGCACCTGGATACCCAGCGTGCAACTTTCTTTCCCTTGCTATTGACATCTGTATTACCCTTGCCCTTATTCATTACAGGCTTGTTAACGGTCTTAGCATTGTCTTTCGAACATGAGTTAGGCATGTTGTCGGGTAGGTCAGCATTGGGGCAGGTCGAGAGTTTGACAACGGGTAGGAGGGTAGGAGGTGGCATGGCAGGCCCAACAAGGATTTCAGAGACCACGGTCTTGTCCACTTGAATACATTTGAGAGTGGCAAAGCCATTCCTGAACAGGAAAGCTTGCCAACAGTCACCATTCAGCCTCAAATGATGAACAATAATGATTTTGATCAAGCAGTGATGGAAGAGGTTGGAATCAGCCTTCTCCCTCTTAAATCGTTTGGACATTTTATAAAGACTGCACAGAAGGTAGTGAGGCATATTCAAAGGGAAATCCATAAAATTCATAAGCAACTGGAGATGGTAAAGAAGCACTAAAATATAACGACCTTCGCAAGTCACGAATTGCTTAACAATGGTCAATTGATCATGCCACCTAGATTTAAGGGCAGTGACTGGCATACCTCTGTCACAACTGACAATTTTCCTCGATGTAAACAGGAGCGGCCATGGAACTTCATCCACCTTCAAATTCTTAAACAACCTCTGCCCTTTAGCTGGAAAACCCATGGCTGAACTGAGGAATTCTTCGTTTAGCTCGAGTTGGATGTCCCCGACCTTAGCCTTGCATCCGTCGAATGTGAGGGAAAACTGCTGGGCGACCGCAAGGTTGAAACCCTCAAAATTTTGGATGAAAACTAACCAGCCATTATTCTCCAAGTCCTCACGAGCATTGTCAAATAGCAGCAGCATTTGGACGCCATTAGGTTCTATGCGCACTACAGGGGCCATAGGAGAGAGCACACAGTCGGCAGGGTAAACGGTGAGGGGGGATGGATAGTGTAGATGCAGGGCCAAATGCTCACTGGTTTCCCCAAAACAAATAGAGGTAGCCCGAGATACAAGGCAAACATTAATGCCTATACGTGTGCGGGTGGTGGAATGAAATAAAAACATGCAAAACACTCATTTTGATATGTACAATCGACGGTAATTCAAATCATTCACATCACAATCCAAATATCAAATAACTATTTGCAAACCATTATGTTCATAATGAACAATTGGTCAACAATAGTATGTGTATGATTTACAACAAAACAACATTTCGGATATAGCACCAAAGCTTTGATCATAAAGTTTATGCGTTGTATGAAACCATTGCACCAAGGATTTAATCAAAGACACCAAAGACCATTGCATGGAGAACCTATAAATTGAGACCATATCAACCAAAAGTGCAAAGTAAATAAAAGTTTGGTGTTTTTTACACATGTGTGACCACTATTGAGTTAGAAGGGAAATGACCACATGGACAAGATTGTTCGTAATAATCTAGTGATGGTTTTAATGCCATCGACATGACTTCCAACTCAAGGTTTTCACGTTTGCAGTCGTGAAAATGAAAACGAAAAGCAGGTGTGCAAATGCGCAAGATAATCATGTCGTTTTATTTAAAAGATTGCGATGAATATTAAGGGTTCAAGACCCTTAGGTAGGCAGCTTATAAGGAAAAGATAAAAATGCAAAATGGCTGCCAACACACCTTGAGTCGATTCATGGTGGATCTGAGGAAGGTGCATTGGATAACAATGAAGCATATGCTTAGGTACTTGAGATGAACAATGAAGTATGGATTGAGGTAGATTGGAGGAGACAGAGTGGAATTGCAGAGATATACAAACTCATATTGGGCAGGGAGTGCAGTAGACCGAAATAGCACCTCAACATGTTGCTTCATCTTGGGATTAGTAGTGATTACTTATTTCAGCGGGAAGTAGACTTCTATAGCACTCAGTTGAATAGAGGTAGAGTATATGGCAGCGAGTATGGCTAGTTGTGAAGCCATTTGGCTTCACAAATTGATTATAGGTGTTGGCATAGGGCCAGACCTAGGGTTCATCTCCAAGAGTGCACCAACAAGCCCTAACCACTGACCATTTCAGCAACACCTGCGAAGCAGATGCAGTCTCACCTGAAGCAGTTATGAGGGGGTTGCAGGACAGAGATGTCTACAACCAAAGGGAATATCAAGTGGATCTAGCACAAGAACAACACAACATTCATATATCACTTATCATTTAGATCTATTCTGCACATCTACTTATCAGATCTAAAGCAGTAATGCAATCACAATATATCTAAGACAAACACCAAATACCAATCACACACAACACAAAATATAGGTGGTTCACACTCTCTCTAGGGATACGTCCACAGAACTGTGCTATATTATATTGAGGTAAAGAATACAATTCTTGTTTGCGCTCTTAGCTAGCAGATCTCCTTTCTTCTCCTCCCTTTCTCTTCCCTCCCTGCGCACCCAGCTGCATTATTGATCTTCACACCCAGTTGAAGATCTTACAATCTATAATGCTCTCGTACCCAACACTCCTCTCTCTCTATTCAATACCCACTCTCATCAATAATACACTCGATCTACAATAATAACATACCAACCCAAAACACCAACCCAACCTAGGCCCTTTAGACCTCTATTTATACATTATAATTGTTCACCGACATCCTTAGGCCAAAACCTAAGTGTCCAAAACCCTAGATACCAAAACCCTAGGTGTCTAAAACCTTAGGTGTATAAAACCCTAGGTCAACTTGAACCGTGTTTTCAGGGCTTCACCAGCTTGTCTTTCCTTTCTTCTCGCGCGGTGCTCCAAAGCATCCAATGGTGGATTTTTTCTGTTGCTGAGTTGTCCACAATCCTTTTTCCTTATTGAATTATCATTCTTGATCTCCTTTTCCAACGTCTTCCTTTCTTGGGCTTCGCTCCATCTTTTCTACTATTTTGTTCACTTCAACCCAGTATCAGTTACTGTGCCTTCCACGAAGTTCAATTTTTCCCTTTTCTTCATTGTTATTCACTTCCTTCTATAACTAAGGGCCAACAGGCCCCCAACACTCACTTGTGACTCATCCCGAGGCACTTTGATCTGACTCTTCTGTTGTACTTTAACTTGGGACTGTGCAGTGCAGCCTTTGCTTTCTGCTTTATGCTTCCTGTTCCTCCTTGTGCAGTCTGTCTTTTCCGTATCTAGCACCCAATTTCAACTGCACCTGGTACCTAGACCCTTGATCTTTTTGATTTTACTGAGAGATGCGAGGCAACTGGTTGTCATAGTACAACTTCAACCGACTCCCATTCACTAATCCTTCCTTCCATTCTCCATTCAATGTCTTCAGTTGCGCAACTCCCCCCTTTGTAACATAAGCGATCTCGTATGGCCCTAGCCAATGTGTTCTAAAATTCCCACAATTCTTGATGAACTTGCTGTCATAAACCAACATTAGATATCCTTGTCTGAATGCCTTCTTCTTGATGTGCCTGTCATGATAGGCCTTCTCTCTTTCCTTTTGTACTTGTTGATGGAATCCTACAATGAATGTATCTTCCTCAAGTTCGACCAACTGTGCAAGCCTCTCTTGGACAACTCCAATATCATCCATACCTGTAAAGGCAACAATTCTCATACTTGGTACCAAATACTCCATTGGAACAACAACTTCGAGACCATAGACCAACTTAAAAGGGGTCTACATTGTCAACTTCTTTCAAGTGGTTCTATAGGCCCATAACACTGCTGGTACTCTCAAATCCCAATCATCCCTGTTCACGCAACATATCTTGATTAGTGCTGTTTCCAAAATCTTGTTGAATGCTTCAACTGTCCCATTTTCTTGTGGAAGGTACGGTGTGCTCTTCCGATGGTGGACTGCAAATTCTTCAATCAAGGATTCAACTGTCTTATTGATGAAATGTGTACCTTTATCACTCATAAGGATATTTGGGCATCCAAACCTGGTTATGATGTCATCAAATATGAAGCGCACAGTTGTAGTTGCATTACAGTCCTTGACTGCTCGAGCTTCAGCCCATATGATCAAGTACTCTGTCGCAATAATGATGTACCTTGCTCTTGTACACTTTCCTGGTGGATTTATAGGTCCAACAAAGTCAATGGCCCATTTCTCAAATGCTTGTAGGGTCAGTTGTGGTGCTAACGGTATTTCATCTCTTCTGGATGGTTTCCTAACCCTTTGGCATACATCACAGGCTCTAGAATAGTCTTTAGCATCTCTGTGTAAGGTAGTCCACCAAAGGCCAGCTCGCAGGACCTTCTGCGCAGTTGCTTTCCCTGCATAATTTCCTCCTGCAATGCCTTCGTGAGATTCTATGAGGATCAACGGGTGTTTTGCGTCCATAAAACATCTTCGCAATATCTCATCCGGTCCCATCTTGTATAGATGTCCAACTATAAGTGAGAAATCTGCAACACACACTACTAGTTGTTTCTTCTGTGGAATTGTATACTCATTTGGTGCCATTCCTGTTGATAGGAACCATACTATTTTTGCAAAGTGGTCATCGATCTTTCTAATGGCTAGTAGTTGTGTATCTGGTAGTGCATCCTCTAAACTGGTTGGTTCTTCACCATGTTCCAGCCTTGACAAATAATCGGGGCCTTTGTTCATTCTCCCTAGTTTTACTATGATCTCAAAATCATATTCTTGAAACAACAGAATCCATGTGCATATTCGCCCCCCCAACACTGGCTTGTTGACTAGGTACTTCAGCGCAGAGTGATCAGTAAACATTTTAAAGTGTCCTCCCAACAAATAGTGGTGAAATTTCTGCAATGCATACACCATGGCTAATCCCTCTCTTTCAGTAGTGGTATAATTAATCTCAGCTGTGGATAGCTTTCTGAAGCAAAGGATAATGGGTGGTCAATGTTTCCTGTTCCTGACTATACTAATACAAATCCTAAAGTGATAGAATATTCATCGACATGTACATGAAAGTCCTTGGTCCAATCTGGAAAAACCAAAATGGGCACAATAACCATTTTCTCTTTCAGTGTGTCGAAGCCCTGCTGGCATTCTTCAGTCCAACTAAACTGACAATCCTTCTTCAACAGATTCTCCATGGGCACTGTGATCTGAGCATATCCCTTAATGAACTTCCTGTAGTAACCTGTGTGTCCCAACTATGTGCGTAGCTATTTAACTGTTGTAGGAGGGGGTAGATCAACTATAATAGAGATATTGGATGGATCTACCAGTAATCCTTGCTTACATACAATATGTTCTAACATAAATCCAAATGGGGAAAATAAAATGCACTTCTTTAGATTCAAATCAATTTGACACTGCCTACATTTATCCAACATTAGACTTAGACATTCAATGTGATTTTTCAACAAACTAAACACAGTCCAGTCATCGAAATATGCTTCTAGAAATTTATGCAAGAATTCTTTGAATGCTTCAACCACCACCCTGGAAAATATGGTTGAGGCATTCTTCAATCCGAATGGCATCACTGTATATTAATAGGACCCCCATTCTATTGCAAATGTGGTCTTGTGGCGATCTTCCTTGAAAATACAAATCCGATGGTATCCTGGAAACCCATCTGTAAAAGAATATACTTCCTGGCCTCCCACGTTATCTAAAAATTCATCAATGAATGGTGTAGGGAAGGGGTCATGTAAAAAAGCATCGTTCAACTTCCTGAGATCTACACAGATCCTGATCTCTCCTGTCTTCTTGTCTTGCACCACCATGGGGATAATCCACTCTAATTCTTCCATAGGTTCTATAATCCCTGCTTCCAGCATTCTATCAAGCTCAATCTTCACTTTCTCCTTGTATTTAGGGTTTAGTCTGTAAGGTATCTGTTTGAATGGTCTAGCATATGGCTTTAAGGGGATCCTCATCTCTCCCATAGGCCCTTTAATGCCCTTCATATCAGTGAAATTGGTTGGAAACAACTCCTAATACTCGTGCAATAACTCAGTAATCTTGTCAATGGTGGCAACATCCCAATAATCTCCGACATTGGCAAGCTTCAGTGTCTCCTCTGTTCCAATATTGAATTTATTGATCTTGATCGACTGTCTAATAAATGGTAACTCAACTCTTGGCCCTTCCACATCTCTCTAGCCTTCTATTTCAATGATATTTACTTTCCTAGGATCATTGTCTTCATTCGTATTAATGTTGTAACAGTGTTGCAGTTTCTGGAGAGGCGCAGTCCATTCATCCTCTTCCTATTCTAAGGGAAGGACAGATACCTCCTCAAATACTTTTCGTCTCACAATCAGTAATGCTTGGTCTACTGAAGGTTATTGAATTTCAAATAGGAATGTAGTTATAAAATTCTGAGTCATACCTTTTCAATCTTTAGTGATGAGGTGCAGCTCTGTGTGGAGGTACCAGATGATAGGTAGCATGTCCAGTATTTTGATGAATTTGTGTACCCACTATTCTTGCAGAATGTCACTCCAGGCCTCTTTGCAACTTCACACATGGTCCTTTGGGAAGCTTTGACCTGTGTAGTGAACTTTGCAGCTTTCTACTTGTGCTGAGAATCACACTGTCATTAGAGTATGACATTGTGTCCAGTCTATGATATTACTTTTGTGTGTCCCCCACCATCTCGCTAGTGTGGATTTCAAGGCCTCATCCATTTACAACAACCTTTGTTGTGTTGGTACACTTTATTCAAAGTCTGATAGGAAGGCTTATAATGGGTTCAGACCATCAAAGGTGGGTAGGTTACTTATTGTTGTGCCGATCCAACGAACTTCTCTGGTTAATCTAGCACATCGCCTTGTAGATACTTCATACATATTATTCTACCAATTCTCCAGTGCTTCTTCTGAGTCTGATGAGCACGCATTGTCACTTCTCCAGCTTAGATTCCCATCGGCTGTAGGATTAATGTAATCTTGTTGTCTGGTGGTAAGCTTGTAGATGTTTTCTAGTGTATATGTGTAGTCTTCTTCTTTTATGGGCTCTGTGTATCGCTGACCTTCATCGGGATATAAAGGTGCAATGACCCTAAGGCCATCACCTTCAAAAGTCATACATCTCTTCTTTAAGTCAACAAAAATAGAGTTATTGAAGGCCCAACCAATTCCCAACAACACGGGGTAAGGGCAATTGTCATCAACTGTTTCAATTACCTCAAAATCTGCTTATGTTCTTACTCCGTTGATGTCCACAGGGACCTGCTCCAATTGTCCAAATGGGCTGACAACTTGCTGATTAGCCATCCTAATATTGATAGGGGAATATATCAACTTTGGTTTTCCCATCAGTGTCCAAGTTTGTTTCGTCATGACATTGACCTCTGACCCTAGGTCGAGGACCACATAGTCTATCTCATACTCTCCTATTTGAGCATTTAGATGTAATTCCTTATTTTTCCTTATCTTATTACCAATTTGGTGTACTACCCTATTCAGTAAGGGGTCTATCTTTCCTTTCTCGTATTGTCTGATTAAATTTTGTAATTCTTGTACAGCGCTTTCATCCTGAATCAACTTAATACAAGTATGTAAAAATTCCATGAGCTTGCTTACCTCTTTTCCTTCCCTTGGTGAAGCAGACTGATCAAATGCGTGAGGCATTCCATACTCTCTTAATTCTAGTCTTGTCTTTGATGAAGAACCTTGGTCTCCTCTAAATTATTTTCTTGCTTCCTCAAATATCTGTCTTTCTTTCTTTGCATCGAAAGCTTGGGTCTTCTCTTCATCTTTTCTGATTCCTGAATATTCTGTAACCTTCCCTTGGATCAACCTGTCTTATCCTATAACAATGCCTCCTCTAGTTATAAAAATGACTTTAGGGTCTCCTCCATGAGGTTCATCATATATCAGTTTCACTTGCAGGTTCTGCTGAGGTCCTCGTTTTTCCTAAATCTTAGCTAGTAGCACAGGACAATCTTCTATAACATGGTCAAATGAGCTGCAGTAACTGCAAGTGGTATAAGGGTTATGAAAACCCCTTGCAAGGTGTTCTGGTTGTGTACAATTATAACAAATGATCTGTCCTCGACCTCGACCCATTCCTCCTCCTCATCCTCTTCCTCTGAATCCACCGCGAGGATTGAAGTTTCCTCTTCCAAGAGAGTTGTACTGCGTAGCATTTCCTTCTTGCTATACTTCACCTTGGATCTTATATATGCCTCTTGATCTTTTGTACATGAGATAATAATCCCTACAATCCCTATCATCATGTCCTACAAACTTGTAGAATGTACAATACAAATATGTAGGTGTCTGAACATACTTTTGCATGTAGTAACACTCACTAGTATGATGTCTGTTTCTACATACCTCGCACCAGGGTAAGGTGACTTGCTTCAAAGGGCCTGGGGCTCTAGAATCCAAGTATTCGTTGAATAGAGGGAAATGTTCCTTGTCATGGCCTTTTTATCAGCATATGACACACCATATGTCTTCTCTTTTATCTTTTCCCTTGTCTTTCTTCATATCTTCGACTTGTAGAGACAAACTAGTTAGCTGACTCAGGATTTGACTCATACCTGAGTTGGATTCTCCCATAGGGGCTTATTCAAGCTTCATGGCGATATATAATGCCTCATCCTATGAAGCAATCTTCTGTTGCATCAGGGGAACTCTGATGTGTTGTAAGAGGGAAGCAATGAACCATTCTTTGTTTTGTTCATCTGGGATTTGAAAAGTTAATTGGTCTGTCAAGGTTTTGAATCTCTGATCGAATTCCCACACAGGTTCAACCACCTTCTGCTTGATCTCTTTCAGCTCTGTGATACATTGTGACTCCAACTTAGGTTTCTTGAACTCTTCAATCAACGTGTTCTTGATATGATTCAACGGCTTAGGCTATGAAAGTCCTTGGACAAGTTTCATGTACCCACTCAGTGCATGATCTCTGAGAGTTGTACTGAACTAGGTTCTTTTGAAAGCTTCATCTGTGACATTTTTAATGTTCCATACAACTTCATAGAGGAACCAGTGCTGGTCTGGATCTTCAGATCCATCTTCCCTAAAGATAGGAAGTATGATCTCATCTGCTATATATCTTCCTAGGGTTCCTGACTGAATATGTTTTCGACTACTATGGACAGTTCTTTGGATGCTCTGGTGACTGGGATTACTCTGGTTGCTTAATACTGAATCAACAGGAAGGATAATAATACTTACTTCAATGGTTTGTGCAGTTTTCGAGCCTTCAGATCCTCCTCTGTGAAGCTCTTCAGCTTGTCCTTCCTCTATCCTGGTGGGTTCTAAATGTTCTTCGTCCATTATATATGATTCTTATCCACTATATAAACCCTCCTCCCCGTAGTTTTGCTTAAATAGGTTTACAAGGTGGACTTCTTGGCACACTCTCCCACTACACGTATGTCCAGCTTCTGTATCGTTGTCGCTGTCTGAATTTTTGAACATTAGCCTTTCTGGATCCAACCAATCTATTGTATCTTCAAGATGTTCTTCTCATGCAACATCATCTTGAGTCTCAGCTTCAAGAATTGTAAAAATTTTCCTCTGGGTCCCTTAAAGAAATATCTCTTAGCTTATTTGTATGAATCTACCTTGTCAACAACAAACTCTGTGATGTACCCTCCAATGGTACTATCGAACTAGTGATCTACTGCTCCTGATATAACGTTATCATCTTTCTTGACCTTCTTGATCAACTCTGATGTCCAGACCACAGGAAGTCTAGATCAGTTCTCGAACTGTGTATCGACTAATATAGCTAGCCACTCATATAGCTCTTGATGGATTCCTCCAAAGAATATCTCATGTATATCAGTAAAAATATGTTTCTCCAACTAGTCCTCTGAGTTAAGATTAGGGTTCTTGTTCTGGGATTCATCGAAGTCCTTTTCTCGATCTTCTATCTACTTTTGATTTTCTGTCTTCGATGGAAACCACCTTGACATCCCTTTAAAAATATTATAGTCCAAGCAACGAAACCATTTTTTGTCACAGGGGCAGACCCAGGGTTCATCTCTAAGAGCGCACCAACAAGCCCTAACTACTGGCCCTTTCGGCAACACCTGCGAAGCAGATGCAATCTCACCCAAAGCAGTTATGAGGGGGTTGGAGGAAAAACATGTCTACAACCAAAGGGAATATCAAGTGGATCTAGCACAAGAACAAAACAACATTCATATATCACTTATCATTTAGATCTATTCTGCACATCTACTTATCATATCTAAAGCATTAATGCAATCACAGTATATCCAAGACAAACACCAAATACCAATCACACACAACACAAAATATATGTGGTTCACCCTCTCTCTAGGGATACGTCCACATAATTGTGCTATATTATATTAGGGTAAAGCATACAGTTCTTGTCTGTGCTCTTAGCTAGCAGATCTCCTTTCTTCTCCTCCTTTTATCTTCCCTCCATGCGCACCCAGTTGTAGGGTTGATCTTCACACCCAACTGAAGATCTTACAATCTAGAATGCTCTCGTACCCAACACTTCTCTCTCTTTATTCAATAATCACTCTCATCAATAATACACTTGATCTACAATAATAACATACCAACCCAAATCACCAACCCAACCTAGGCCCTTTAGACCTCTATTTATACATTATAATCATTCACCGACATCCTTAGGCCGAAACCTAAGTGTCCAAAACCCTAGATGCCAAAACCCTAGGTGTCTAAAACCCTAGGTCAAATTGACCCGTGTTTTTAGGGCTTCACCAGCCTGTCTTTCCTTTCTTCTCGTGTGGTGCTCCAAAGCTTCCAATGGTGGATTTTTCCTCTTGCTGAGTTGTCCACAATCCTTCTTCCTTGCTGACTTGTCATTCTCGATCTCCTTTTCCAACAACTTGATTTCTTGGGCTTCGCTCCATATTTTCTTCTCTTTTTCTCAATTCGACCCAGTATCAGTTACTGTGCCTTCCGTGAAGTTCACTTTTTCCCTTTTCTTCCTTGTTCTTCACTTCCTTCTATAACCAAGGGCCAACAACATGTTTATTTGGTCATGAGTTGGATCCTATGGTGATATATTGTGATAATCAGAGTTGTATCAAACTCTCAGAGAATCCAATATTCCATGATAGGTCCAAGAATATTGAGATTATATACCACTTCATTTGGGATAGGATCCAGAAGGGAGCAATGAAGCTTCAACATATTTCCATAGATGAGCAAGTTGCAGATATTCTTACCAAACCCTTGGTGAAAGAGAAGTTTGCCTACTTCAGAGACAAACTTGGAGTGATGCATAATACCTTCCTCACTAAGAGGGAGTGTTGATGCATGGTAGCATCCAACATGTATTTTCGCACAAATATATGTGTCTAGACGTGTGGAAATTGTACAAGTCATTCTATCCTTGACTTTACTTTAACTAAAGGAATTATTAAAGTAAAGTGATTTTAATTAGTAAGTTGAGTTTTATTTAAGGACATGTTTTAATTAACGCCAGTGAATTAAATAATAGTCGTTGATCTCAAGTGAGGTGAGAAGTAATCTCAACCGTCAATCACTTTGGAGATTAGGGTCAAGTCATAACCCAATCTTATAAAAGAAAGGTTAGGGTGAAGGAGGAAGACACATGATACACTTTACTTTGTCAGATTGATTGAGAGATATTGATTTGAGGCAGAGAGAGTTGGATCACAAAGGACTACAATTCAAGGAGATATTGGATAGGTGGAGAATGAATTCCATCTAGAGATCTAGACTAAAGGGAGAGAGAGAACAACCATACAACAGAAGGATCAACCGCCACGAAACAATGCAGGTATTTTGGAACAATTATGCATTCAATGTGGGTTTGATCTTTGTAGTCATGTGGATTGCACATGATAGCATGGATATCATCATAGAAGTCATGTTTCTTCCGTACATGATTGTATAACAGGTTTGGAAATACATCAAGCTAGTTAGGTTTTTGATGTACTCCGTCATTTTTCTCTTTAGGCCATTTTCCTAGTAAGGGATCCCTTGTAATCTTTGAAGTCATTTGAATGATAAGCTTAGTTTATGGCCATAATATATATGTGTATTGTGCATGATATTTTTGGTTTGCAGTATTTTTTCCACTATCTTTATTTGAGTTGAATATTCTAGCAGTGTATGTTTGTTTTGTAAGTTGTTATTCTAATTTGCACTAAGGAAATCACTAGATAACAAAGTACATAGGTTCCAGAGTAAGGGATTTCAACAGTAAATCCCTTGATATTAATATATCTTGGTGTTTTTATTCCCATGAAGGTTTTCTCTAGTTGTAAATATTGTCTATGTGGAATCACTGTGAATTTTGTGTTTGTTGTGGATGTATAACAATGAATTTACACTCAACAATTGTTGCATAAAATTTGTTGACTTATGAGAGGAATTTTTTATTTTGCCTTAGTTTATAGAGTTATCTCTATTGAAGGAATTCCACATGTTGACCCTTCCTTTGACCAGTTGGTTGAGTCAAACTAATCAACAAATAAAATTTGGTATAGGATCATTTTCTTTTGTTAGTAGAGTCACGATAGAAATGTTTGGGTGGTAAACACTAGAAGCTGGTAATAAGCAAGCGAAGAATCATTATGGAAATAAGTAGAAACCATAAAAAAATGTAGTCTGTACATAAATAATTTTTGGTAGGCAAAGAAGAACAAGTAATCATAGAAATGGAAGAAGAATTTGGGCCTCCCCATGCAAGATTAAGGAGAGTGAAGCATGAATTCATGTCTCCCAGATGAGATATGCAACAAAAATTGTCTCTACTCCAATGAATGGTAAGTACAATGAGTTCATTGGTTATTCCAAACTCGACAAGTGTGGTTTTATGACCTCCATATGAAGTTGGTTCATATTCCAATAGTATGATAATATCTTTCAGTACATTCCTAGATGTAAATGGTTCAACTGTCATATTTCATACCTAGTTTGAGAAATTGTGAGCTCGAAAAGAAACACAACTCAAAATATAAACCCATTTCAATCATAATTTGACACACAACATCATTTTCAGATGGAGACAAAAATAAAAATTAAACCATTTGATGAAGCACTTATGATGCAAATTTAGATGATTGGTTGCTTCAACTTGAAGTGTACTTCACTATCTAAGGATTTTAAGACTCATAGAAGGAACTTTGAGGTGCTTAGTTGAGTATGTATCTATTATGAGTTAATAGTCTCCTAACGATGAACCTTTCATTGAGTTTTAAACATTGAAAACAAAATTTGATTTATTATAGTATATCCTCGAAACTATAATACTTATAATGTTTCCAAGATTATCTACTATGGTTATGATTAAAAACCATGAAAGAGAAAGGAAACAAATATGTGACAAAGAATACATCCATACACATAAATTCCCTCATGATGAAATTAGGGTTTCAATCCCAATAATAAAAATAATAGAAAAGGGAAGGGAAACTTGAGTTATCCAATTGTGATCATTGACATAAGATATGTAAAGGAGGGAAGAGTAACAAGTGCATATTACACACAATATTAGTTCTACAACCTATTGTAATTAAGGAAAAGAAAATGAGACTTAAATATAAAAGGATATTTATAAGGGATAAAAATAATGAGTAATGGAACTACTAATGTCTTTTAACCAATTCATGAAATTGAGCAATAAACTAAGTGCTGAAATGGAATAGATAAATGAGGCAAATAGTTCCATAATAATACACTACATTCATCATTTAATATCATTCAAATAATTTTCTAACTATCAAAGTCAAAAGGTGTGTGTGAGAGAGAATGAACTTGCAAATGTCACAATATTTAATCACCAGTAAGCTAAGGAAAAGTAAGAGATAATACCTATGTGAAGGCTAGATATGTGGAGGCAAAGGAAAATTGAAAGAAGGGTACCTCTAGGGACGGTGCAACCAACAACTAATATTTCCTTTATGTAAATTCTAATTACTTATTCGAGGATATATTGGCACATTAAATTTATTTTTATGATCAACACTTTGAACCCAACACAAAAATAAGAATGTTGCCAAATCAAACAATGGGAATTTTTAGTGCACTTGCAAGAATTAGGTTATAATAATTTTTGTATTTATGATGAGTAGGCATCGATTGTGAGATAATAGTATACTCATGATAAACCATACATTTATTTTGAAACATTGAGCATAAAAATCAATCTATTGCAATATCTCCTCAAATCCATAATACTTTTAATGTGTCCAAGAAAGGCAAGGGGAAGTAGGAAGGGAGAAAATCAAACATTGTCTATAAACATTATGGAAAGAGTGAAAATGATGACGAGAAGTGTTGTGAAAACCAAGGGAGTGAGGAATTTATTACTACTTGACACTAAGAATGATGATCAATAAGTTGACAATTATGATTAAGTAGATGGGAACTTTTTGCTCATGGTGAAGCCACAACCCAAACCTGGGGAAAAATAAAGAAACAATTCCATGTCAAGATGTATATCAAGAAGACGTTGGTCAAGGCTATCTTATACAAAGGTATTCTAAAGAACCTCATTTAAGAGACATTGGTGAGAAAGTTGGGTTTGGCCACTCAATATCCCCTGTCTCCATATCCATTGGGGTGGCTGCACAAGGATGCAAAGTTTGTTGTTAAGAAGCATTATACGTTTAAAGTTGTCAAATTAGTTTCCTTTATTGATGAGATCAAATGTGATGTGGTATCATTAGATGTATGCGAATTTTGTTTTCCCCTTAATTTTCATGATAGGAGGAGGTGGTAACATGAAAAAAAGAATGGTATTAGTTAATACAACTCACAAATGAGGATAGAGGAAGAAATTCAATTGGAAAAGACAAATCAATGAACTACTCGATATGAGAACCCCATTTTTTAGGATAAAATGCAATGAAGGGATTGCATATAGACAACTAGGGAGTATTGATCACATGATGGATATTAATGACAACTGGCCATAACTATCTATCATAGGTTTTTGACTTGGGCTTTGTTCCTTTGGGCTATTTATTATAAATATGTATGAGGACACTAGGAAAAGGGTCCAATAATCAATTTTATAGATCTTACATGGAGTGTGTCTAGAGATGTACCCATTTTTTTTGGTTATAGTGTATGGACAAGTTATGTGATCACAATGATGTATGTTTTGATTATTAAGTTTAATGTATATGCCTCTTATCCTATCCATTTTAAAACTTCTTGTGCATTAAGATGATTTTTATTTCCTTTTATTTAGTCATGTATTATTGTGAGTGAGATATAATTGCAAATACATGCTCTCATTATTGTTGTTGTGGATGGAATATAAATGCTAATGGATAGGGATATTGGTTATGGTTGTTATTTTTACTGGTAATTACCCTACATGATTTAAGTCTTCTTAATAATCAACTTGGGTGATACTTGTAGCTATGGATTTAAGAATTTAGTACTCACAAACACCTACCCACCAGGGATTCTATAGTGTGGACTATTTGTATTCCATGCCAATGCATGACCCACCTAGTGATGGAATCAATATCTCTCTACCATCCTTTTTTGATAGACCACCTTCATTGATTCCCCTTACCTTATTTTAGATACCTATTAGAAATGTATATTTCTTAGGTAGGGTTATTTTCACCTCTCTTCTCATGTCCTTTGACCCTTGGTTGTTGATTTGGTTCACTTTGAACCTTAAGGGAACTAATTTGGGGTGTTCCTTAATTTATGGGTCTAGTTTAGGGTGCAAACCCATGATTGGGTCCATAGTTACTGAGGATGGTTTATTATAGATCCAAATAAAATCAAATCCATTTGGATTATATATTTATAGGGTCAAATGGGTCAATTATTCCTTAACCTTTATCAATTTCAAATCACTAAGTGAACCATAAATTTCTTGGATATACTACCAATGTGTCTAGTAGCTTGCTAAAAAAAGATCCTATATTTGAGGAAAAACCCATGGTACAGTCTTTGAAACTTGTAATATGAGTTAAAACTCCATTATTTGACTTTTTCATACATGCGATTCTCTCCAATGGTTAGTTTAATATTCATCTATAACTTTCCATTGCCTATTTATACCAATCAATTCCTCTTTGTAATATTTCTCTTGAAGTATTCAGTTCCCCTCTCTAAATATCATTATCTTGCAAGTACACACTCAATTTGGTATCAAGTATTGATCTACCTTCCTAATTCTTATTCATGCTCTTTTTCTACTTGTACTTTTATTATCCAATACCTTATAATGTATCTCTTTTTGTTAGTTTATGTGTAACCTTGAAGGCTTGTTGTTTCATCCTAGGGACTCTTCAAAGTCCTAGTCCTCTCTCATACCTCAGAAAGTTCAACCCTAACATGTCAAGAGAGGTTCCAACATAGCAAGGGAAAGTGAAGTAAATTGTTCCAATGGAACTTTGGGTCACCATTCATTGTTTCATTTTTATACCATTATTGTGGTAGATCTAGTGTTGTTATTGCATTGCATTGCAATGGAGATCGATTCCAAACTATTTTATAGGGATATTGAGTTGTGTGTGGAGATTCATTTAGCAGGTTGAAAAATCTTGTAGAGTCCTAACACAACTCTCACATTCAGCCAAAAAATATATGAAACCCATAACAACACTCATCGAGGCGAGTTCTTTCCATTTTCCCTCTCTTTCATTTCCAAAACTTAATTTAATTAACTCACAGAAAGAAATTGGGAAATAACCCTAGGTTAACTTGATTCCCCTTGTTAATTTATTGTTAATTACTTGTTGGAAACAACGATTAACCTATAGTGATAAATAAATAATTAATATTAAAACCTTAATTTATTTTGAGGCCTTTCTCCATTCTATTTTCGTCCTCACCCCTATAGTTTCTTAGTTTCACCCTAAAACTAAGTGGCAACTCAAATCTCTCTTTCCTCCTTATGGAATCATGGATATATTCTCACACTATATTTTTTTGACTCCAATGGGGAGTTCCTATCAACCCTTCCCTCTCTTAAGTGAATATTCCTCTTCTTTTCTATGTTCATCCCATGAATTCAACATAGGAAGTATTGTATCATTTTCTACAAGGGAGGGAAGGTTCCCCTTCTCCTTATTCCATTCTTTTCCAAGTTACTTCTATAGGTAATTGCCTCCCTCTATTTCTACCTTCCCACAATGGATGTAATATATGTTATCACAACTAACATGAGAAGTTATGTGGATTCACATGATCCTTCCTCCTAACTCAATTGTTCTTCATGTGTTCAAGTTGTAGAGCCAAAATTCTCTTAGGGCCTTAATTTATCATAGGGACATTACATGTTCCCACCTAGTCTTTTTTCTTGTATTGAATCTCACTTCTATTTTTAGGAGAGCCCTTCCTCTCAAACCGATGAGTATTATCTTTTGAGAGAATATTTCATGTCATCTCTAACAGAACATCCTATTCAGTGGATGTCTCTTATCCCTATCTCACCCTAAATGGTCCCTCTACTTGATAGCTCTAGTTGAAGTAAGTCTTATGTCTTTCCTTCAATTTTCTCTCTATCCTTTATATATTTGAGTATTGGTACTTCCATGACAATTTCAAAAAACTTACCTCAAACTCTTTTTCAAACCAAGTATACATAAAAATCATGAGTAAAAACATCAATACTTTTCAAATATTAGCGAAGGGAATCTCAATTCCCTACCTCAAGTTTGTCAATTTCCAATAGGATTCCCTCCTCATACAAGTATTCGTACAAAATATGTCCCAAGAGTACACCAAGTTTCTATACCAACTTTTGGACAATCAATAATACAAGTACACATCCATTGAACACTCCCCAAAATCCAAGCACACATCTCAACCTTTCCCTAAGGATGATCATACATATCAACTATCTCCTATCCATCGAGACAAACCTCAAGATGGTTGGTCGACTAGTCAATACCTCACCTTCAAGCTTCTTAATCTTATCCTCGATATCTTTAGATTTCTTCCAACAAGCCTTCTCAACATGTCCCATATTTCCATAGTACTAACATGTCTTCTTATTCTTACCTTTATTATAGTAATCATGCTTCT
This sequence comes from Picea engelmannii, assembly GCA_009831015.1. Taxonomy (NCBI): domain Eukaryota; kingdom Viridiplantae; phylum Streptophyta; class Pinopsida; order Pinales; family Pinaceae; genus Picea; species Picea engelmannii. The sequence goes on along the minus strand of ML789695.1, from coordinate 452,926 downwards.
TTTTCTTAGTTTGGTTGATACAATCATTTTATCAAGGTAGCCTCCATAATGTTTCTCCCAATAGAATCCTCAACCTATTTCTCTATAGTTCTATTGACATTTACCCTTAAGGAGATGGATTTTTTTCTTATTCTCAAGTTTACCTTCATCAACCAATTTTTCATGTACCTTGATAAAAAAACTACAAAAAGAATCAAAGATATAGTCGTTATCGTCTTCTTTTATAGAATCCAAACAAACACACAATTTGAACATAAACATGATAATATGTCTTCAAATTGATCAACATCAGTTCTATAAGCTAACTTCCTTTTTTTTTTTTTAAATTCATTTCCACGTTTACCAAGTTTTAATTGAAGCTCCTTCACACAAGCTAAATAGTCTTCAATATTTTCAAAGAAGAGAGGATTGAGAGAGATCAATTCTTTCTCAATCTGCATAGCCTAACGTTTGTCGATCTTGTCAAACAATTTCTTCAACTTCTTCCATACTTGATTTAGGCAATCAATCCCACTTGTATGAAAGTGAATCTCCATATATATGTAGGTCGTCATAATTCCTATAGCATCTTCCTTCTTTCGTTTATTGATGAACTTCTCATGTTCATTCTTAGGGTATTTAACTACAGTTTTTGTAAAATGCCAAAACAATTTACTCTTCAATATAATTTCCATATCTGAATATGGCATAGTTGTGGTAATTCAGAACCACAGATTCCCTCTTATAACTCATAATCACTCTACAAATCCCGAAACCAATATGTAGGTTGAAACAAATCCAATATTCTAGTGAGATCTAACCCGGTGGGAGTGCATATTCAAGCAACAATCTCCAAAGTGACTTGTAGACAACATGCCATACCTTAAATGAATAATTTTGATACCATGTTTTGAGAACCACATAATTGCAAAAGTGAATAAAAACGAATTCCAAGAAGAGGTGGTGTTGATAAGCACTATTATAGCATTGAAGCACAAGTGGGCATATTTTAAAAAATGGAATGAATAAAAAACACACCAACTATTTAGTGCCCCATCTGTTTAGACTTGTTTGACAAATTGAACTTTATTATTTGAGGCAGTTTTGTTTACAAAATGACACGTTTTATTGACTTATTTTATTATCATAAACTCAGACTCTTTAAATATTTTAATTGGTTTTTAAATTGATGTAATGGTAATTTTGAATGAATTTTATTTAAATGTTGATATGAAATATGGATGGATAAAATGCACACTAATATGATGTACTTGACGTTATCATTTCATATGATTATGATACATCAAAATGGATATAATTGAGGTGCAATTATTTTCATATGCTATTGATGGTTTTCCCAGTGTGATAGGGAAGTCATAGGTATACATTGAGATGGGAGTGCGTCAACATTGTATGGACTCCAGATTGAGTTAGGATATGTTATGTGATTTATGATATGATTTAATTTATGATTATGGAACAACAATATGCATTGATTTAACTGTGTTCAAGCACATGGTATGTGCTTGTTGATCATTCCACAAATGGATAAATGGGGTTTTATGAAAGTGTACATGGTATCATCAAGAGAGGAGGAACAACATTTATGTTTCCCCTACTATCACTCCTTTTCTGCGACCTAGGTTGAAGATCTTGTGATTCTTTTACTTAGAGGTTCCACATTGTTGTGACGGTAGGCCATGAATTCGATCACTCGTGAGGTTTAGCTTATGGGTGCACAATAAGGAGGCACCCTAATGTTGAATGGTTATCATAATACTTAATGTTCTATTGGTGATTGTTCAATAGTTTGGTCTATTGAAGAATGTTCAAGAGCTGGGGACTTCCTCTTAATTTTCAAGCTTCACTTTTCTCTCATTTTTCTAGATTGATGCCTTTCATACAACCTGTAACATCCCGGTTCTAACCCTTATGAACTATAATGTATTATGTGAATTGTGACTTAGGCTGGTGAGCTGGTAAAGTCGAAACGGGGCCAGAGTGTCCAAGAAATGTAAGTCTTCATATACATTAATAAAATACACCGTTGGTTTCAATATCGACAAGGAAAAAAGAGATAGGGGGCTATGATTCCACGAGAGAGGGGGCTTGAGGGGATATATATTATTATTATTATTATTTTATTTTACCCATAATTGATTTTATGGAGAAAATAGGTTACATGAGATTCTTGGGGGAGGCCATGTGGTTCTTGATTTCCAAGTAATTATATAAACCCATCTTTGGTTTGGGTGGGGTTCACTTGTTCTTATTCATTCATTGTTACACCTTTCCCACTCTTCATTTTTGGGAGCCTCACTCTTGCTACATTCATATGCTCTTGGTCTGAGCATGGATATGAATGGTTGCGTGAGGGTGGATTGGGGTGAATTTAGGGGATCGTTCTTCCCCTGGTTCGTCTTCTTCTTCCTTTTTCTTCTTCCTCTTCACTCACTGATGCAAGTTCTTGTGCTCTTGGGCTGAGCATGGAAATGAATGGAAGGAAGAGGAGAGCCATCGTTGAATGGATGTAATGATTTATTGATCATTCCAGGAGGGAATGGATGCCTGTGTGCATGAGCCCGATGGTAGTTCGGATGGAACTGTCCACATCTTAGATTCCTTGGAGTTTCCAGTAGGGAGATTTCCTGTCTAGTAGCACTAGAACCCTGGAGAGAAATGGAACAACCTCAGGGACTACATGGAAAAGAAAGGTGTTCATTTCTTGGGGTTGTGCAGGCCGATGGGAAAATAGAGATGTAAATTAGGATTTGTTGTGAGGTTGGGAAACCTGAGAGCTACTTAGCCAACTACTGTGTGTTTAGACTTGGCCTAGGACTCGTCCTTGTGGATTCATAGCCCTGGCTCGAGGGTGACCTGTTGTTAAGAGTAAATGAACAACAATGTCTATGGTTGGGAGGAACGTCCTTGGTCTACATCTAGTTGGTGAACATTTACTTGCAAATATAAGTGCTCTCTTTGTTTTTTGTGTAATGTTTATTTCTTTTGTGTATTTAATTATCTATGAGATATGCATTTTTAATGTGCCTATATGATGGCTATTTTTTGTGCATGGCACATTGTTTATCTCTTTTATGTTGTGGCATGGATCTTGTCTTATGCATGTGGTGTGCATGTTTCTAACATTGTTGAGAAGTCCTTTGTTTTCAAGATAAGATCAAAGAACTGAGTCTTGGGACTGCAGCGTGCCCCGCCTGCTGGTGGCTGGGTGTGTTGCAGTCGAATTAAGTGGCATAGTCCGACCTATGGGTGGTCAGGTATGTTACAGATTGGTATCAGATATTTTGGTTGAAAATCAGGTCGATATGGGCTAGGTATGTTGGTCTGAGTCTCGTGGTTGAGATAGAATTATGACCTTGAACTCAAAAAGATCAGGAGGAATGGCATTGCAGAATCTACGTAGGAGATAGAACATCAGAGATCCTTTGTAAGGGTTCGAAGGATCGTGATAGTCCCTTTCGAATTCAGGAGTGATTTCCACTATGGGATCAAGAGAGATCTAGGATCGTTGGATTGGAGGGCATGTGAACAAGGGTCGTCCTATGAAGGCAAAGCAAAGGTTAAGTCACAACTGTCAGATCTCATTGGAGAGAAATTGACAGTGGGGAGGCATTGCGGGGATCGGGGAGAAAATTAAAGTTTCTGCAAGTTGTGAGCTTGAAATCACTCAGTATCGTTGATCTTTCTAGATCAACAGATCAATGGTAGATATTGATCTTGCTACGAACAAGCATATTCACATTGCAGGGATCAGGAAGGAAATTAAAGCACGAGCAAGTTGTGAGCCTGCAATCGCTCAGGATCGTTGATCTTTCTAGATCAACATATCAACGGTGGATATCGATCCCACTACGAATGAATATCTTCTCTTTGCGGAGATTGGAAAGGAAATTAAAGAGTGAGCGAGTTGAGTCTCCATAATCACTCATGGTCATTGATATTCAAGCAAGAGAAACATGTCGACATATTGGCAAGTTCAGGAATTTGGAGTTTGGGAGAATTGGAGTGTGCTAATGTGAAATCTCCTGAAGTCCCAAAGTCTGGAGTTAATCCAGACCATCCATTAAGGGAGACACGTGTCAGAAGATTGGTCAGTTTGGGAATCTGGAGTTCGGGAGAATTGGAATGTGTTGATGTGAAATCTCCCGAAGTCCCGAAGTCCATCGACCGTTGGATAGAGCGGTGGGTTTCAAGAGTGTTGAGGACCGTCAGATCTGTGCATGGGTGATTGCGAGTCATAGATATCACAATGGTTCAGGATTTTGGTGTTTGGGAGGAACAAAGTTTGCTAAGGATAAATCTTTCGAATCCTGGAATTTCGAAGTGACATGGCTTGCTGACGTCACATGGGATGACATGGACACATGGGATGTGTGCCACGTGTTAGTGAATTTTGAATCTATGGAAGATTGAAATGTCAGTTAGAACATGGCACATGTCACCCACCTAATTGGGCCATGTGTCCACTTCTAGTAATTCACCATGTGGCGACAGATTGTGCAGTCTAGAGATTGGGCACTCTGGAGGAAAAAGATGTGACAATTTGCATTGGGTCGAGAACTCCCGAAGGACCGAAGGCCGGAGTACATATCGATTATTTCCCCCAGAAGACACGTGACAATATATCTCATAGTTTGAAGACCTAGTACTCCGGGGATTTTCAAGTCTCTACAAGTGAAATGTGTCAAAGCCCAAAGTCGCGAAGGCATGCAGTCCGTCGATCTAGGATCTTTTAGGGACCTTTCTCAACCATTAGATAAAAAATTCGAAGGATGGCATAAGCACTTTGACAGATATCACTCCGGGGAGTTGAGTGACTCGAGATTTGAAATGTACCAGAGTATCAAATTCACGCGGTCCATTGATCTAAGATTCTCCAAGAGTTCTTGTGATCATTGGATCTAGCAGAGGGAGGAGAGGTAAGTACTTCAGAGGATTGACACTCCAGGGAAGTGGAAGATTCGGGAATGGAAATACCCCAGAGCACTGAATTTACGAATTGGTTGAGCGTCGTCCATATCAACACCTGATTAAGTCGTATCCGTTGATATCGTTGAATCCTCCAGATGAGGGAAGGACCGTCCATTGGGTGGGATATTAAATCTCGATCGTCCATTTTTTCTAGTGGAGTTATTAAAGGCTTTGGCAAAGTGAAACTTTGAGGGAAAACATAAGTTGATAGGGAAAAACAGCCGAAGGCCGAAGTCTAGAGGACTTGGTGCCAATGCTGGCCTCATGCTAAGGTACTTGTAATTTTAATTGATATGAATATTCATATAATTTTTCTTCATAAATTAAACAGAAAAGGTACTTGTAAATTTAATTGAAATTTTTGTATAATATGTATAATTCTAACTGGATCATTGCTTGGAGGTTTGTCAAGATTAGAGGTATACCCAGATGAATTGAAGTATAGGATAAGATGTTAGGGTCATGGAGGCATGACATTTATTATAGAATTTGGATGAGGTACTACAAAAGAAAGAATCCTCACATAGGATATGAAGCTAACAGGTTAAAAATGTCATTGAAGAGCATAGAAGGAAAGAAAAAAAAGGTAAGGCTCCATAGCCTTAAAGGTAGAAATGTGTAGGCAGTTGCAAAGATTAAGTGTGAAAGAAATCCACTTCTAATATCAGAGTTTGCAGTGGAAGCAATATGCCAATGTAGGGGAATTGGAATGCTCTCTCACTTGAAAAGTGGCACTGAATGAACATGGATTTCCATTGGGGAATGGTACTAAGTGGGAAAGAATGGCCAAGTGGAACACGACTGGAAAGTGTTTAGACTAGGGAACCACAATGCATATGAGAAGAAGGAGAACACAAGGCAACAAGGATCTGAAGGAGTTCAAGGACAACCAACTACAACATAAATAGATAAATAAATAAGTGAATTGAAACATAAATGCACTAGAGTGCATGAGGCATACAATGAAGTTAAAATGCATATGCATTAGTAGGCATGCTAACAGTAAATGATTGGTGCATATGGATGTGTAATTTTGCATATGTACATGCTTGGATATGCATATAACATGCTTGCGAACTTAGAATAGTCTATTATTATGAAATAATGTTTGAGTATGACTAATGATGGATTATGTATTCAGGGAAAATGATACGACAGGGTTAAATATGTGGATGTTGTTGTTGCTTATGATTTCCATCGAGGTGAAGACGCATGAGGGTGGTAGGAATGGTGATCAAAATGATGAAGGAGGAATTCAGTGAGCTTCTACAAATACTAGTTGGTCAGATAGAAACAAGTAGGTTGATAACTACCAGGCAGGTATGCATTTATTTTATGTTCGTGCATACATGTTGAAGGGGATTGAGGTAATAATTCTCTTAGTTAATTTTCAATATTTAAATTGATATGTAATGGTCGAAGGCCTTGAGTATGTCAATTTTGTTGATTCTAGAATGCATTTAGATAAAATGCTGGTCGCATATTATGTTATTATTGTTTATGGGATCATAACCAGGTTAATTCAGGAGACATACTCCTTCTATAACAATGAATATCCATAGAGCTAGTCATGTGTGAGACCATAATATGGTTGGATATGGAAGGGATATAGTGCTATGTGAGTTCTCAATGGTATCTACTATATATCTGATGTTTGGATTGCAACCTCCTTGCCAACACTGAAGAGCACTTAAGGATTATATTCTTGGTGTTGTGTTTGGGTGGAAAAGGAAGGTAACCAAATAGTTAGGCAAGTAGTAGGAAGTGTGTGGATGATGTGTTAATTCGTTGGCTAGACCTTCCAACTCATCATGGTGGAATGCATGGCATAGCTATGTGGTATTATGTAGTCAATGCATGGATGCATTGTGTAGATGTGGCCATGGGTATTGTCACATTGATTGTTATCTTATTAATTGTTGCATTATGAAAAGTCTGTGTGAGTGATAATACATGTGTATGTAATGATGAGTTCATTCCAATTGATAGTTGGATTAATAAAAGTAATTGAATTTTAGTTGTAAACAATTCTGAGAGAACTTTGTGATTTTGTTTTGAATCATTGCCATGAAATATATATATATATATATATATATATATATATATATATCTTGTACATGATATATTGACAATTTGTTTGGACGAGGAATGTTGAAATTGCAAGGAGAAAGGGTCTTGAATATGGAAATGTTGCAAGTCCAAGGAGACCAGTTCCTATTGCTGCAAGAGCCAAATTATTATGAGCATAAGTTCATGTCTGGAAGTTTTGTTTTTCCTATATGAAACAGTTTTGGGAATTATAATTTAAAAAATATTGACAAATTGTTTTGGCTGAATGCAAATTGAGAAAATTGCAAGTAGGATGGTATTGAATATGGAAGGGATGTAGGCCCATAAGGAAGACTGATATATACAACTGCAGAGACAAACATTATGAGCATAAAGCTCATGCTTGGAAAATTTTGTTTTCCTGTATAAAACAGAATTGACATTTATGATTGAAAATAGTTATAATGATATCTCATGATGACTGTATGTGTATAATACAGATGAGATGTTGGATATGCTAGCTGGAAAACATGGAAAAGGATACTATTGTGACATGAGAACCCCATGTCCCTAGAAATCTTCTTGTGAAAGAAATCCTTGGTCATGCAAGATGGATTTCATGAGGGATTGTATAACAGAGAAGGGGATGCCTGAGCACGGGCCTGGAAGATGAGTGACCACAAGGAAGAGGAGACTTTGATAGCTCTTGATTGGGGTCATGCACACAATGGGTATGTCAAAGGAAAACAATGATCCAAGTTAACGAGACAACCATATGGATGAAGATCCATGAACCAGACATATAAGTATTGTATTGGATTATGAAAATTTACTCTTACATTATGAGAAAGAATGAGAATTTTATGCAGAAATTGTGAACTGATATGCTTTCTGATTTGAAATATTGTAGGAAAACGTTGAATGATGAAGATATAGAAAAGTACCAGACTATGAGAGAAAAGAAGGTGATGCTGGAGAATTTGAATGACAAGGGCATACAATGAAGAAAGTCCAATGGACTTGTTGCAGCTAGAGTTCTGGAAGCCACAACTCTGAAAATTCCTGGCCGAGTCCACTGAAGGCCTGGAGAGAAGTGGAGTAGCTTGAGGGACTGCATGGCAGAGAAAGGGGTTCATTTCTTTGGGTTGTGAAGGGATGAGAGGGAAGGAGAGCTTGTTGGTTGGAACTGTTGCCATAAATATAAATTCTGAATATCATTATACATGTTTTGGGTCAGAATGCCTATGTATACACGTTTAATTTTAGGCCAGAGTGCCTATGTATATAATATTGGGCTGGATTGCCTACGTGGATTAAGGCCAGTGGGCTTGGATTTGTAATGTTAATAACATTGGAATGGTGTTGTGTAATGAGGACAGTGCCAAAATAAGGGGAGGGGGATGTAACATCCCGGTTCTAACCCTTATGAACTATAATGTATTATGTAAATTGTTACTTAGGCTGGTGAGCCGGTAAAGTCGAAAAGGGGCCATAGTGCCCAGGAAATGTAACACTTCATATACATTAAAAAAATACACCATTGGCTACAAGACCGAGAAGGAAAAAATAGATAGGGGGCTATGATTCCATGAGAGAGGGGGCTTGAGGGGATTCGTATATATATATATATATATATATATATATATATATATATATATATATATA
>ML789695.1:428633-444227 GCA_009831015.1 Picea engelmannii | reverse complement strand
TGTATATAACATAGTTTGAGCCACCCATATATATTTATATTGATCGTCGATTGATAAAATTGAATCTTGTGTATACTTCTCAGTTAGACCACGCACACACACGTACATGTGTGTGAGTGTGTATTTTGGCACCTAAGGTTTTGCAAAAGTTGCACACGCGCCACAAGTCAGAATTACGCATGTGCCCAAGAAGATACATTGCACAACCCTAATTTTAGCATCTACGCCAGTCAAGGATATATTGTTTTCACCAACCCATTTTGTACCACATGTCAAGGACTTAAAGAGATTGCATGCATGCCTAATCAGGGAATATCTTCTATAATATCTTGTAACTTCTTTTGTAACAACCTGACTAGTCATGGTCGAGGTTGTGGATGAGCTAGAAAGTTAGTTATGGTTTCCATGCTCTGTGAAAGATATGGGGGGATGCATGCTACTATGTAATTGGTTGGGTTTTGGGTCAATAGAGGATAGCGATACTGAATATGAATAGAGAATGAAGAGGAGAGCTAAGCTAGAGCTCGTAGTTCAGTCTTGTATCGATTGTTTTTGTTCATATATAATATGTGTGAATGAGATATATGTTAGTGAATGGTACATCTATGTTCTAGTTATCATTAATTCTTATTGAGCAAGCTTAGGCCTATGCTGTATGAGAATGTATTGACATGCCTTTAAGTTTAATGAATGAAATATAAAGCACATTTATCTCTGCATGTTGATGATTTATGGTTTGAATGTCTATATGTTTATATTATGATGTGTGACAACCTTATGGTAGTTCTGAATGAATGAATGATTAGTAGATGGAGATTTCCTATATTTGTTATTCCTTCACATCCAACACAAGACTTATGGTCTCTGTGATTCTCATGGAATCTAGGGTGAGACCTTCTTCGGTCCTTGAAGGTCGAATATGTTTGTTCCTATGGGGTTTTTGTTGGTAAATCATATCAAACCCTAGGTTTGATAACCCCCCCAAGATCCAACAAATGGTTCCATTTCTGGGACCTAAAGGTTTTGTACGAGATGTTGAAGGAAAACAATGAGGTGGAAACCCTCTGACGAGAAGATACAAGACTAAGTATCTAATAAGGAGGACAATTTCATGTGATGAGAGACTAACAATATATATATCAACCTCGAGTGGTGGAAACAAAGGTACATATATACTGATTTACATGAAATTTTCTTTGTTGATTTTCCTTGTTTATTGTAAGAGTGGATAAAGAGGAAAAAAACAATTAACACTACCTTGGGGTCCCAAGAATCACTGGTGTGGGACCAGAATACGGTCAATATGATAAAATATGTGGATAATAGGTGGTCCAAAGAAGTCAACTTCTGGTTCGACTGGGTTGAGGAAGGGTATATCATTGAGTTTTATATTGAGTGCAACAGATCCTTCAATGTTGTTGAAAGGAAGTTTGTTACTGGCCCTAGAAGAAGACTGTTGGAAGAGATTCCTATGTAGATTAAGATGTTGTTTGTAGAAAAGAGGTTAATGTGTGTGTATATTTATAATATGTCTAAGTAAACCCCTTCGTGCAGAGGGCATGGATGGAAAGAAAGGGGGGGGGGGAGAAAGAAATAAGGGATCCATAAAAAGAGAAGATGAGGTGAGCCAAGCATGGATCCAGAAGATTAGAGGAGAAACAGAGCTGAGAGATACACAAAAAGAGAATATATAAAAAGGAAAGTCAAGAAGATAAGCGGAGAAGAGAAATCAAGGGGTTAAGAACGATTAGTTGTGTCCAAGATGAAGAGAAAAGAAACCACACCAGAAGGGTGCATGAGAGAAATTTTTGTACCAGAGAGAACTGCAAAATAACAAAGGTTGTCAAAGAGATGTGGCATTAGGAGAAAGGTATCAAGAGAGGATACTAAAAGTAGTGAGGATGAAGACCATGAAGTCACACCCCCTTGGCTAAAAAAGAGAGGCAGTCACATCAGAGGATGATGGGACACCAAGAAGAAACACAAAATCAACAGAAGATAACGATGAATCACTCCTAGAAGGGGTGGATGCCTTAGAATTTATGAGTAGGCTTGCATGACTACATATAGGGATCTATTTTGGATACCTCACTAAATAATATGAGAGAGTGGAGGAACCCCCTCTTTGAACCACCCCCTTTGTGCATTTTTTTACTAAAAATAAAGAAATAAAGAAAGTGTAGGGATAAGAGTAGCAGAAGAAAGAGTAGAAAAAGAAGAAGAATATATGAGTGAATAAGAAGTCAATTTAAACAATACTTTGCAAAAAATACCATAAGTATCAACACCAAGAAGTAGTCATTCATGAAGAAATAGTTCTAGATTGAGTATGGCGAACCAAGATTCAATTATGAGGATTCACAAGTTTCATGGGATGGGAAGAGACGATGCAAAGCAATACTGCTTCACATGTGAAGCTATATGGTTTATGAAGAGAATAATGGACAATGCATCTAATATTGTTCAGTTGGGGACAACCTTCAAAGATAGAGCTTTGACGCGGTACATGAAGTACAAGGCTATTGTGTTGGTGGGAAAACCTAGGTCCTTATTAGATATAAAGAGAGTTCTTCTTATGAAATTCTATAATCCTAACTTAGAATCACAGTGCATTACATAAGTTGAAGAGATCAAGAAATTAGTTGGTGAAATCGTGTGGGATTATGACCAATGATTCAATATTTTGTTGGATAGGATGATGTTTAAACTTCAAGATGTCCAACACAAATAATGGTTTATTTTTCGACTCTTGCCTCACATTTGAGTTCCCATCACCCAACAAAAAGTGACAACCCAAACAAAGGTCGTGGAAATTGAAATGTGCCTAGAATATACACCAGGATGTGGTGAGACTTCAACAACATTGACACAAGTACAATGCCAACTCACAAACCTTACCATGCAACCAATACAAGATATGGCTAAGGCCAAGGTTGTGCAATATAGTTTCAGGTGTACTAGATGTTGCACTGAAGGGAAAAATAAAAATGAGTGCTTCACGCTAGGAAATTACATAATGATGGGTGCATCGAATCCATTCTCAACATGACTGCAAACTGAATGGTGTGAGATTTGTAGGAAATGGGGCCGTATACCTCCCCATTTACCAACACTGCAAAAGTATTAGAAGACTACACATACTCCTTTTTTTGAGTTTTTCAAATCCATGGGCCACGACATGAACAACTATTGGTTTCTACAGTTGATGCAAGAACACACTACAAGTGCTTTCTGGGTCCAGGAATAACAGAATGGTGGAGACTGCGAAGGCTTTGATAGAGGAGGATACCAAGGAGGCCAAAGAGGAGGATTTGAATCAGGAAGAGGAAGAGGATATGATGGTGTTGGAGGAAGAAAACCTACCTACTTTAACTATGGTGAAGTAGGACACTTGTTGCGCTTATGTACCAAACCATGTGCACTCTATGGATATCGCCACAATGCAGATCATGTCATGTAATATTTCCTAGAATTGTTGGAAAAATGTGAAGAGAAGAAGGGACACTACAATATGGTGACTATGGAGCCACACGAAGCTCAAAATCCAAAAGAAAACATTGATGTATGGGTAGTTACCCAAGGAAGCATCTAGCAATGAATGGACCTGGAACGAGGATAAAGTTCAAGTTATAATGTCGAAGGAAATATTAAAAAATCAATGCATAGACCTCCAAAGTTTGACGCTATGCAAAATAAGAAACTCTTTTGCGACACACAAAGGGAAATAGAAGAGGATAGGGTGCACGATGAGTTACAACACACAACACAAAGGTCACTATAGGAATCCCATGTGTGTGAAGAGTTACAATGCACCACACAAAGGTCATTGGAGGAATCTCATGCGTGTGAAGAGTTACAACAAGTTACATATAAGTCATTGGAGGAAGCCCATGTGCCCAGTTTAATATAGTGCACAACGCATAAATCATTGGATGATGCCTGAAGGTGTGATGAATCATAGAAAACATAACATAAGGCAATATAAGAATGCATACAAGAAGAACTGTGACACCTGGCATAAGAGGAAACGCATCCCAACACTTACCACCAGGATGAATAAAAAAGCCAAGCAAGTGATGCGTTGTTTCCTTAAGTTGTTAAGTGATAATAAAGTTGCAAATAATATGACCCACATGTTAACAAGATGTATGGGGGAATAAGAGACAAATATAACTATTTTTTCCCAACTACCAGAATGGGATGTCTTTCAGGTGCCCAAACAAAAGTGCACAAGAAGAGAATTCAAAATGGTAGTTGAGATTCGAAGCTATGAGATGGATGGTGTCATGTTGGACTTGGGATATGATGTGAAATTGTTTTTTGAAGTGATATTTGGAGTTGATGGGTAAAACAAACTTAGTGTGGTCCAAAATTCAGCTAAGGGTTTCCGACCAATATAAAATATACCCTATTGGCAGGCTGGAATAAGTAGAAGTGAACATTGACGAAGTAAAGACTAAAGAAAACTTTGAGGTAATTGAGATCATGGATGATTCATACCCCTATCCAACTATACTTGGTATTAATTGGGCATTTTATAACAATGTAGTGATAAAATTGAAGCAACAATAGATCTCCTTTTAGACAGACACCTTGCACGTTAATGCATCATTGGATCCCAATGAGAGTGACATGTATAATGATCACGTGGATGAAAACGCATAGAGTTCGATTATAGAGAACATATACAACATCACAAGATGAAAAGAAGATTATGTGAATACAATAGCCGATGGTGAACTAAGTTGGAGAAGTGTTCACTCCTATGAAACAAATTCAAAAGATGCTATGGAAATATGGAAGAATAAACTATATGAGTTAGCAACCCATAGATGTGCATGAAACACTACAAGAATGCACTAGATTGGATTAGAGTTGTGTAACCTACCAAGGTTTGACATAACAAGTCTAGTAGATACATTTCTAGTGCATATGGAGGGGTTGGTTCTTGCGACCCAAAGAATTCAAGCAATGGACACAATAGTTAAGGGAACACATGTGTGCTGGTGGGAGACACAATGTGTATAGCTACAAGAATGGGCACAAGTAGTGGAGTGTATCAAAGTGAGATTCCATTCTCTGACATATTTTGAATTGATGAACCAGTACAAGGGCACCAAATATCCTCAAGAAAATATACAATAATGTAAAAGGCACTGGATGGCCAAGACTATTCCTAGCACACAATGGGTTCATATGTTTGACCATACTATGGATATGGTACCTAAACATTGGTACATTCAGGAGGATACAAAAAGGAAAATAGGAGACTAGTGGAAAGTAAGTAGTCGGTTCTGCAAAACCTTTCAATTCACTTCCAAAGTCCCCACACAAAGAGAAGTTCTATTGAAAATCAAGGATTTCATCTTTCATAGAAAAACTAAGGATAGTAAGCAGACAATTTTCTGTCCATACCACAAGCCAATGGAAAAATAAAAAACAAGCAGTATATTGTTAGAAGGTTGATAGCAATGAAACATAGGAGGAAGACCCCTGGGAAATAAAATTCAATGAGAATAATGGTGATCACACATTTCAAGGGAAGGCCTCTACTAGAACTACACAGAACTATGTGTGACCATTAAAAACAAAGAAACATAATATTAGCACAAAAGAGACACCTAAAATGGTAATAATTGGAGATTATTGGGATCAAGAGATAGTGACACACGTGGAATACCTATTGAAAGACTACGAAGACCTATTTCCAAGGATTTTTTCAAAAATTAAGGGGATTGTGGGATCCCTTGGAGAAATGAATATGTAGTTGAAGCCAAAGACCAAACCGATCAAAAAATGACCATATCAACTTAACCCAAAGTACAAGGAAAAAGTGCACAAAGAGTTAGATAGAATACTAGATTTCGAGATCATTGTCCCTGTGGAGGAATCCGACTGGATTAGATAGATGGTGGTGCAAAAAAATAAAATGGGTGACCTCAGAACTTGTGTAGACCTGTGTGGATTGAATGCAACTTGTGTACATGACCCCTTTCCGACCCCATTTACCGATAAGGTGTTGGAAAACGTCATTGGCCAAGAGGTCTAATTATTCATAGATGGTTTCTCATGATATCACCAAGTGATAATTGTGGAAGAAGATCAAACTAATGCAACATTTTCAACATAATGGGGCTCATTTTCATACATAGTAATACCCTTTGGATTTAAGAATGCACCGGCGATGTTTTCTAGAATTGTGGTCACATATTTTAAGGACTTCATGCATGAGTTTATATAGGTCTAATTGGATTCTTATATGATATTCAACCTACTCAAAGAGAACATGAAATCACTACGAATGATGTTGGACATATGCAAACAATTATAAATATCATTGAATTTGAAAAAGTGTGTCTTTTGTACACCATTTGGGACATTATTGGGACATGTCATCTGTAGAGAAGGCTTGCTCGTCAATCAAGAAAATATTGCAACAATACTAGACATGTTGGAATCCACTTCTATCAAGTAATTGTGTGCAACCTTAGGACACACAAGGTATTATAGAAGGTTCATACAGAGTTATGCAAAGGTTACAGTTCCATTGGAAAATTTACTACACAAGGAAACAAAGTATGTATGGACACACTGAAAGAAAAATTAGTAACGAAATTGATATTGATATTCCCATATTGGGATAAGATATTTCACATGCATGTAGATTCATCCTCAATTTCTCTTGGCATAGTTCTCGTGCAACTCGGGGAAAATCACATTGATCACCTAGTCAACTTTCCAGGAGGAAGATGTCAAACTCAAAGAAGAACTATACGACCATGGAGCATGAAGGACTAGTGATGGTCTATGCCTTGAAAAGGTTCAAAAGTTACTTACTCAACATTCCCTTCAAAGTTTTTACCAACCATTTGCCACTTAAGTATTTGTTCAACAAGCCAATGTTAGGGGGGATAGTATTCCGATGGATTTTACTATTTCAATAATTTGACTTTGAAGTAGTCGTTAAACTCGACAAACAAAATGTTGAGCTAGATCATCTCTCACCAATAAATTAAGGTGAAGTTGGAGGTACTCTGGATGATGACCTCACGTTGATCCATATTATTTATCAACTTGGTGTTTTCATCTAACCACCCATAGTATTTTCCTTATCTATTATTCTCGTTTATTTTCCTTCGTTTTTCTTTTCTCTCCTTTCAAAAATTTTCAAACGCTTGGTTATTTTTCAAACAATGCAGAGCATCAGTAGAAAAAAGTCTTAAGTCCACGGGTCTGTAGGTCTGTTAACCTACAGGTCCGCATTCACACTACCTACATTTCATAGCTTTTACCTCTGTATCCTCCATAATTCACTTTCACCTTTTTAAACTTATTCATTTTTCAAAAATGCGGATGTAGAGCTGCATATCATCCGCCAAACTTTCTTGAGTCCCCAGATTTGTAGGTCCACAACCCCACATTCACCAAAATGCACTGCTCTTTTTTGTTCCCCGAATTGAACCTTTTTCTCTTTTTCAACACTTAGACAATTTTCACAAAAGCGGATGCGAAGCTACATGCTTCTCATTTACCTTTTTACTTGAGTTCCTAGGTCCGCAAGTCTGTTAGTCCACAAATTTGCAATTCTCTAAAACACACCTTTTCAATCTGCAATAACATTTTTTTTTAAATACTTAACCATATTTTCAATCTCGATGCAAACCTCCTCACGCTTCCTCATATTCACATTCACAAGTTCATAGGTCTGCAGGTATGCATTTTTATGTCATACATTTTGCACTTCCCATTTTTCATTTTGCACCTTCATACTTAATACTTTCCACTCACCATGAGATCACATCACCACTTCCCATCACATTTATTTCCCCCTCCATATCATCCACCACTTGTATAAGCATAATATCGTTATTAATTTCACAACACATCGATTAAAGCTTGAAATTAATCCAAATCTCATGTAAGTCGACAATATTAAAATAAATATTTATGATTGATTGAGTTTTCTAGACAATACGTGGTGAAATTTAATTTAATAAATAAAATATGTCAAGTTGTAAGTATCGACAATAGCGCCATTTTTTTGTCAAAAGAAAAAAATAATGTCAAGTAAGAAAAATGAATTGTATTGAGGAGATACACTAAACACACTATGGAATGATAATTATGAGTTTCAGTGGTCCAGGGCATACCGTTACTACAAATCTCTTTCCCCTGACCAAGAAGAAAATGATCTTAATTTGGACCTCATGAATAACATTAGCAGGTTGTGTTCCGAAAGTAACATACTTTAAAGATATTGTCCAATGGTGCACAAACAACTTCATCTCTGAACATAGAATAATTCAATTGAAAGGTCATCAAACCATTTATCTATCTCCTTTGGCATTCTCCAAAATGCTACGACTCACTGCACCTACCCTGCGATTCAAGAATGAATATGCTGACGAATTTTTGAAGGAACATAAAGTAGGAAATAGGTTTCTAAGCAATTACTTGGAGGACCCAACTAATAACCCTGGAACTTCCAGGATTGAGGTAACTTCAGTAAAAAACATGTATAGAGAATTTGCATGGTTGTTCAATCACATTGTCGATATGGAATATAAAGTGTTTATATCAAGAAATGTCATATATGCCCTACACTATGATTTGCATGAAAAATCCATTATTGATTGGGGTTATGTTATCTCAAATGAAATTTCTTTCCAATTGAATAACCTAGTTTTATATGACTTCTTACCTCATTTTTGCCATCGGTTATGGCCATGTGTTTGAAGACTTGCCAAGGGAAAAACATGTTGATTTTTAATTGGAGCCAGTTTATGTGTGGTATTCGGTCCTATATAGACATAAAGCTCAATATAACTTTTACTTGGTTCATAAAAACTTCATTTCAAAATTCAAAAGATCGATTTTTGGTAATAATACATTGAGGTTGTCCTTGGAAGCAACTACTTTTCTCTCTGGAAAAGGAGCTTATGAAATGTCTGAAGAATTTAGTGTCATTAGATTGTTTGGTAGTAAGGAGAAGCCTTTCCTTTTACCATTCTATGTATCAGATAAAATCTTTGTTGGATAAATGTGCAAACAATATAATACTTGGGCCCACTTCTTCCATGATAAGAGGAAAAATAAATTTATACCCCTACCATGGAAAATTGGGAAATTTATTATTAAGCATATAACCCACCTTAATAAATTGGTAGGACACCATGAACAACTGGGATTGAAGGAAGCTAAATTTGTTGGGGGTTTTGACCCAGACAATAAATTTACTGCACATATGGAATTTGCCAGGTACTCTTCACATTTCACCAAAATTGAACATTTTCAGGAGGGTGGCAGAGATAATTTAGATCTCCATGAAATAACGGCCTACCAAGTTTCAAATGACACAAGAGAAATAAAAAACACCAATTTAGGACACAAACAACATGATAGGTAAATGGAAAATCAAATCCCTAATTCTCCAACAACATCCCAAAGAAGCACTCCATCGAGAACAAAGAACAAAATTAGTGGAATGGAGACTAGAAAAACATCAGTTGGAGGGTTAGATGACGATGGAGATAAAGACCCACCGAGGAAAAATCTTGAAAGGCACATATTACATATACTCTTATAAAAAGAAAAATGAATACATCATCAATTGGGTTAAGCATACCTGGAGTCCAAGAGATTCCTCGTGCAATGGACATGGATGAGATCATTGAATAACCTTAGCTAGTCCACACAAAGATTATTCAAAATGAGGGAATTTATTGATGCCATAATTACCCAGGATCTTGAAATATTTGAGACAAATCTGTCACTTTGCACCACGTGGCCTACAATTGTGAGACTAAGAAATTGTTACTGGAAAAGGTAAATACTAGGAATAAAAGGTCATCAGAAAGATGGAATTATTCGATTGATCTTGATGGAGAAGCACCATAAAAAATTGCATACTTCCATAGATATATTAGCGAGGACATGAAGAAATCAATTGATAACATGGAAAAGGAAAATTCATATTGAAGAGAAGGATAAAAGAATTAGAAGTTTCTTTGGTACCAGGAGCATTGTTTCCCAAACCTTTGAGTTCAATCTAACCTGCACTTGTGTTAGAGGATACCCCAGAAATAAACACAAAGTACAAAGGCTCATAAAGTTTATTGCAAGCTATAAGAAAATATGTTGGTGATTCCATACATAAGAGAATTGCTATAATCCAAGAAATTTGGGAGCTTGCCCAAAGTATTGCTAGCTTTTCATCCAGAATACAAAATTTCAAAGAATACTTGCAAAAGGGTTTGAAAAATGATGAAGGATTTTTCAAGGAAGTTGTAGATACATTTTCAACGAAAGTCTCAAACTTAAATGAAGCCCAAATGAAATAACAAAAACTTCCTTCGCCTTACCATATGAAGCAGATCAATGCATGATGGCTAAGGAGAATCAAGGAATTAAGAGAAATGATAAATGAAACTGATTTCTTAAGAAATAAAAAAGAGTGATTTGATTCTCAAACTTGTTGGTCTTACTAAATAATTAAATGGTCCCAATTTATTGATGGATAACATGATATGTAGAAATTTAATGACAAAATCAACAAGTACTAAACTTTTTCATACACTTAGCAACCTAGAGATAATTTTCATCGATGAACTCTGAAATGTATAAACCCACATTTAGAAAATATTATGAGCATAAATACACATTGCCAAACACTTTGGCAGTGGAATAAACAACAATGAACAACAATCACTCAACCATGAAATACTCAGAAATTTAGGCAATGCCAAGGAAAACCCCAATGTGGGGAAACCCAATGAGAGAGATAGGTTTATTTATCTTCGGGAAAGTACATATCAACAACAACAATACAATTTCCATCAAGAGAAAAACAACTTACATCACCCAAAAATGTCAAAACTTTATGCCTTGGAAAACGTGCCCAAAAATTTTGTACTTTTGTACGACCCTGCCATCTTCCAGCACTTTGAAATGTGCCAAATTTTTTTTTACAACCTGATCTATACGACCCTGCAACAACAATAAAAACCCAAAAAACTGCCTTGAAAATTGTGCCAAATAGTACCTCGATTTTCATGCCCTTTTCTCTATTGTACAGACTGTACAGATCTGTATAGTACAGTCTCTCTAACAACAATAAGTTTCAACACTCTCACACATAAATATTCTCTTGGGATTTGTTCCCAATCTCTCTTGGGAAATGCACCCTCCTTGCTGCCCTCACTTTCCTCTCTCAAGCTATCTCATAAATATCTCAAACTGCTCTCGTGTCTTGCACATTACCCTAGGTATTCTCTTATAATATGAAAATGACCCTTCACCTTCTCCAACCCTAAATCTAATGGACAAGATCTAATCTTTATTTTACAAGATCAAGGGACATGATTCATTCCCTCCAAAATAAATCACTTTAAAATATTAAAGTGCATTTTCACTTTATAACATAATTGCACTTTATGAGATAAAATCACTTTAATATTAGAAGGTACACTTTATTAAAAAGTCACTTTAATAAAAGAACCACTTTATTACAACTTCATAAAAACCCATTTACAAAGGCAAGTGCCTAGTAGTGTAAGCATAAGGTTACATCCACATACAAGACAAAACATGCAGAGTACCTCCTGAGCTACAAAAACTAACATGATCCTATCAAAAGAGTCTTTGATGGGACAACTTAATGCATTAAAAGTTGTTTGGGAAAATGAATTTACTGAATCTATTGAATTTTTTGAAGATGAAGTTGAAAAATGGTTAGTTTTGTACATCAATAGGAATGATGAAGTGGACGACATGTTACATCAGTCGGAGATGGATTTAAGGGAATTTGAAAATCAATTATTTGAAATTAAAACAAAGCATGAATTTAATATAGCATCTTTAAGGGAATACATTGAGTGGTTGAAAAAGGTATTAATCATAATCATTGAATCGAAAAATCAAGAAGAAGTTACAATGGTTATGCCACCTCAACCACAATATACACCTATCAAGGAATTAGATGCAAGAAATTAAAGGTTATGAGTACTTTCCATTGTAGTGAGTCGAGCAACAACCTTGTTCCCCTTTTCTGTCTTTTTCCTCTACAATCATTTGTCACATTTCCTTTATTTCCTAGTATTCTATGAAAACCTGGCTGGCCCTTGATTTTTTTTCTCTCATCTTCTAGGTATTTTCATTTTATGGTCCGCGAGAGCCAATCCCAGTCCTCTTTGAATTGTGAACACATAACTTTTCTTTAAAGATATCGAATTTGTATGTAAAGAATTAAATTATTTTTGAGACTCCAAGAGAACTACTTGGGATACCACATTATTGTATTCTTAAAGACTTTGATTTGAAGCTTGATTTTTCAAATGTTTTATCCATCATAACCTTCTTGGTGTTTAATGAAATGATCATTTACAGTTATCTTATCTATGTGGTCCATATTTCTTGTCTCTTTATTGTGGATATCTTCTACTGTCTTGATAAATGTTGTGATGGAAATGTCAACCTTCTATTTATCATACTTATTTTCTTTATCCATGTTGTAAGATATTGTATATTTTTGTTTTCTTTTTGAAAGGTACTTGGTCGCTATTTCAGATATTGTTTTGAATAAGAATGTTATCTTCTACAGAATTTGGTTCTTTTTAGATTTTGTTATAATCTTATAAGAAAAAGAGGAGTAGAACCTCTCTAAAAACACAAGGGGATTCATATCCTCGTGAGGTTGACCTTAAGACCGTAAAACAATCTTTTTGATCAACATCTCCCCGACGCACAATTATTTAGAATTGAAGCAATGTCGGATCAAATTGTAGAGATTACATCCTACCTTACAAAAGGTCAATTGTTGGACAAATACACTAAAAAACAATGGAGATATTTGGTGACCCTCAACGCCAATTACGAGTTGATCGTAGGCCACATGTACAATCTTGGCGCTAACATAATCCTATGCATATGTGTATTGGAGCATGAAAGTGACATAATCCTTTATGAGGAACATGAAGGCATTGCAGGGGGACATAATGATGGAAAACCAATGACACATGAATTTCTCCGAGCAGGGTTATGGTGTCCGTGAACATTCAAAGATGCTAAGGAATACTGCAAGTGTTGTGACGTATACCAAAGAATAAGGAAGCCTTGTAGAAGGGATGGAATGTCGCTTGTATCGATCACAACACTTGAACCATTTGAAAAATGGGCAATTTATTTGGATGGTTCCATCAAACCCCCCTAATCCAAAAACTCCTTAGATGCTTATTAATATTAAATACACAATAACATATATTTGATCTTCGAAATAAAAATGATCTCTTAACTGTTTTCAATTTACATGTGAAACACTTATATAACCAAATACACTTTAATTATAAAAGACTTACAAATAACTGAGCACAAAATGAAAAACAATGATAATATCACATACACAAGTTTGATAATGGAGTTCACCCAATTTGGGATACGTCCCTGGGTCCACTTCTAATAGAGACTTCTTTATTAATGCTTAAATGTTTGTGTTTTACAATGACATTTTTTTTTTTTGTTGCTCAACCCCAAAAACAGAGTGCACCATTGAATTCCTTGTGAAAAGTTGTGCATGAAATTCGAGACCGTACTCTGCATATTAATGAGTGTTTTTCCTATCCTTGGTCCATGTGCCCATTAAATAGGTCATGGGCCCTTAACTCCCCTCCGAATTTCATGGTCCACATTAAATACAATGTCGTGGGAATTGCCTTAACATGAGGCACCTTTGGTGCCACAATTAAGGCATTTGGTTAGCATGGATGAGGTCGCGGTTTTGATCCTCCACGAACCTCGTTTTTTGTTATAACATGTATACGATGGTTGTTATATATATATGGCATATAGTTTAAACCTTCCACGAAATATATGGTGGTTTTTTATATGATATAGTTTAAACCCTCTGTGGAGATTTCAGTTACAGTTATATGATATATCAAATATAACTATGGTTTGATCTTAGGCCCTCAGCCTTTTTTTCCACCACCCATTACTACACATCACTTTAAATAAATATGGCGTCCTTTGAGGTTAAGTCTCATGTGTGTGGGATACCGGTAATGGAGGTTTGTGTAAGGATTTGGGAGGTCACGGGTTTGACCCCCGTCGACTCCCATAAATATTAATACGCATAAACCATAATTTGCCAATGGGAAGTCACCATGTTGTGGCATCTCATTGGTTTATCCATGCCACATGTCAACAAATAATTAGTCCACTTGTATGTACGGATTCCAACACACATGCCCAATTAGCATACAATCATTCCACTTGGCACCTTGGAGTGTGGCCAAATTATCGTCGTATGACCTATACAGTCATGCCACGTGTCACTTTGACCCCTTTTAATTTGAATTTTGACCTATATGAATTGAACTTTGAACATCCATATCTTTCGCATACAAAATCCATTTGAGGTTGCGTTGTTGGAAAGCTATCGTCGAGCTCTATGCATTGATGGCATTTTTTAGAGCATTTGGGATGATTGAATTTTGAGCATTTCTTAACCTTTCTATACCTATGTGGACGTTATGGATCCTCCTCGACATCTGTGAGCATTCTTGGATCATTCCTCCCCATTGGAAGCCTTTTGGACCACCAAATATTTTTGATTACTCAACAACTAAGTGAGAGAAGATTTCGCTCACCCTTTCGATCTCCATCCATTTTTCTTTACTTGGTTTTACCCTTTTAATACCAACTCGAAGATATTCCACATCACCTCATTGTGAAGTATTGATTCTTCTTTCAACAATAACATCTTCCTGTAGCTCATCCAAATACTCTAGAGAAAAATCATCAATTGTACCTGTACCTATTGAATCTTTTGAATGAACCTTTTAGCTTTATATATATCATCTTATCCATCTTCTTTACTTGCTTCTCCAAAAACAAATTCCATAGGTGATTTAGGCAAGTACCCCAAACATACTTCAAAAGGAGTTTTATGAGTAGAAGAATGCATGGCATGATTATAGGCATGTTGTACATTTTGATTAAGGTTGGTTGTCATTGATGTCAACCCTTGAAGAAAGCCCGATAGCACAAAGGTTTGGGAAATGAACTCAATTTTGTTTGATGTAAATATGACTCATTATTTTATTTTCATGGTTGATAATATGTACAAATGGATGAACTCCAAAGTGGTCCCCTTATGGTGAAATCATCCACGGGAAGACATTTTACAGATTGAGTTATCCTAGAAGTATGGTTATAGAACCCATGATTATTTGTGGAATAATGAGATGAAGGTCAGTGAATTTTTAAGTGAAACTATCCTATATGTATAGTGTTTGTCATGCCATTTATGGTGGTATGTGGAACGTCACATAACTCCTCACAGTTAGAGAGTCATGACCATGAAAAGTTGGAGAACCCAGGTTTGGGTAATGGAACCAAGTTTGTTTGATGGATAATGGCATGTGCTTTGATATAATTGTAGGTAATACTATTCTATTGGATAGTACATGCCATTCCATTTCTGGTGGTATGTGGAATGTCACATAAATCCTCACGGTTTGAGAGTTATGGCCTTACGAAGTTGGAGGACCCTCATATGTCATCTAGAAGCCCCAAAAGGTCAAAGTAGTCAAAGTGGTT
>ML789695.1:411948-423895 GCA_009831015.1 Picea engelmannii | reverse complement strand
GAAAGTGACACTTGGAGATGATTACCAATATCCCATTAAGGGAGTGGGAGAATCAAACCATAAACTGAATTCAGGGAATTCACTAAAAATGAAGGATGTACTATATGTACTAGGCTTGAAGAAGAACCTACTCTCCATTTCATATTTAGAGAAGAAAGGCTTCAGAGTTTCCTTTATATATGGAGAAGTTCTTATGTGGGCTAAGGGAGAAACCTTAAATGAAACAATCGTCATTGGCAATGAAGAAAATGGATTGTATAAATTAAAGGGTCACTCAAAGGTTGCTATGACCCATGCCATTGAAAACTCATGTGAACTTTGGCATAGAATATTATACCACATCAACTACAAGGTGCTACCATGCATAGGCAAAGTGGTCACAAGTTTACCAGAACTCAAAGGTGACCATAAAGGCATATGCAATGGATGTGCACAAGAGAAGAATATCAAGAACCCTTTTCTGAAGCAGTACAACAAGACAGAAGGAGTCCTAGAACTCATCCATTCAGATGTGTGTGGCCCAATGCCATCATCCTCCATTAGCGGGTATGTATATTATGTATCATTCATTGATGATTACTCTCGTAAAACCTGGATATATTTCTTGAAGACTAAAGATGAAGTGTTCAGTAAGTTCAAGGAATTCAAAGCCTTGATAGAGAACCTTTCTGAAAGAAAGATCAAGATACTCAGGTCAGATAATGGAGGAGAATATACCTCGAAAGAGTTTGTGAACTTCTGCAAAGATGTTGGAATCAAGAGGGAACTCACTACTCCCTATAATCCACAAAAAAACAGTGTAGCTGAACGGAAGAACATAACCATACTGGAAGCTATGAAGACTATGATCCATGATCAAGATATTCTTATGTGCTTATGGGCAGAAGCAGCGATGGCAGCTATTTATGTGCAAAGCCGATTATCCCATAGCACACTTGGGATCAAGACACCAGAAGAGATGTTCACCAGAAAGAAGCCAGAGGTAAGCCATCTAAAAATATTTGGTTGTCCGGTGTTTATTCATATACCTAAAGAAAAGAGAAACAAGTTGAACCCTTCAGGAAAGAAGGGAATATTTGTGGGATACTGTGAGGTCTCCAAGGCCTTCAAAATATATATACCAGGTCAACATCACATTGAGATCAGCAGGGATGTGACCTTTGATGAAGATGCAGCGCTCAAGAAATCTAAAATATGCCAGCTTGAAGAGATATATGAAGAGGAACCCGTAATCCCCAATACTGCAATGAGGGAGGTTCCCAGAGCTATAGAAACAGAGGGGGAAGTCGTAACTTCCCCTGATGAGGAACTTCTAGAAGACCATGATATAGTAGAAGTGCAAGAACCTCCTCAGATGATGATCCTCCATAAAAGAAAGCCAACCTGGGCTAGAGAGATTATTCAAGATGGAGAGAAATACGATGTTCCCCAAGGAACCACGAGACAGGTGAAAAGACCAAAGCCATTCTCCAGTTATATAGATTTTATGTGTGACCTCCTAGAAGAGGAGCCTACCTATTTTGAAGAAGCCATTCAAAGGAAAGAATGGGCAGATGCCATGACAAAGGAATACCAGTCCATAATGAAGAACGAAGTATGGGAAATAGTTCCCAGACCAAAGAATAAAGATGTGGTATCCTGCAGATGGATCTTCAAAATAAAACATGTTGTTGATGAAAGTATTGAGAAGTATAAAGCAAGATTTGTCGCTCATGGATTTTCCCAAAAGGAAGGCATTGACTATGAAGAGACATTCACTTCTGTGGCCAGATAAACTTTGATCAGGACCATCATAGCTCTTGCAGCTAAGATGAAGTGGAAGTTGCACCAGATGGACGTGAAGACAACTTTCCTAAACGGTGTCATCAAAGAGGAAGTGTATATAGAGCAACCTAAAGGATTTGAGGTTGAAGACAGGAGGTCTCATGTCTGTAGATTGAAGAAAGCCTTATACGGATTGAAGCAAGCTCCTAGAGCTTGGTATGGCTGTATAGACAGTTTCTTGACGAGCTTAGGCTTTACCAAGAGTAAAGAAGACTCAAATATCTACTTCAAAATTATGAATAATGAGCCAGTAATCTTACTGCTACATGTGGATGACTTATTCTTAACTGGAGAAGAAAATCTCATTGTTGAATGTAAAAAGAGACTTGCCTCGGAATTTGAAATGAAATACCTTGGCCTAATGCATTATTTCTTAGGTCTTGAGGTATGGTAGAGTCCTGAGAGGATCTTCCTTAACCAAGGGAATTACATGGTCGAAATCCTAAAGAGATTTGACATGCTAGAATGAAATCCCATGAATACACCCATGGAAGCGAAGCTGAAGCTGTTGGTTGATACGTCGTCAGAATTGATTAATGCCACACTATATAGGCAGATTATTGGATCACTGATGTACCTAACGAACACCAGACCATACATTTGTTTTTCCATGAACACCTTGAGTTAGTTTCTGGTAGAATCTAGACGTGTTCACTTAGTGGCTGCAAAACATGTGATGAGGTACCTCAAAGGTACAATAGATTATGGTCTCAGCTATGATTGAGATCATAATTTCACATTGAGTGGATATACTGATGTAGATTGGGCAGGAAGTGTTTCTAACAGGAAAACCACCTCAGGATGTTGTTTCAGTTTGGGATCAGCCATGATTTCGTGGTAGAGTAGGAAGCAATCTAGCATTGCTCTCATCACAGTGGAAGCATAATACATTTCCACATGTTCTGCTAGCTGCGAAGCTATATGGCTTCGAAAGTTGCTGACTGACCTATTTGACTTGGAGATGAGACAAACCGTGATTCTATGTGACAACCAAAGTTGCATAAAGATGACAGAGAATCCTATATTCCATGATAGGTCGAAACACATAGAGATCCGCTATCATTACATCTGCGACATGGTACAGAGAGGATCCTTGAAGCTCTAGTACATTAGCATGGATGAATTGGTTGCTTACATGTTGACCAAGCCTCTATCTCATGTAAAGTTTGAGTACTTCTGAGATAATATTGGCTTAGTCCAAAAGGACCTTCCTCGAAAGGGGGAGTAGATGTGATGTTCCTTACTTCTGACCTAGCTGTCAGACGTAAAGAAAAATGTGATGTGTTCCTTGCTTCTTACCTAGTTGTCAGACGTAAAGAAAGATGTTCCTTGCTTCTGACCTAGTTGTCAAACGTAAAGCAAGATGAGATGNCTAACCCAGTTGTCAGACGTAAATCAAGATGAGATGTGTTCCTTGCTTCTGACCTAGTTGTCAGGCGTAAAGCAAGATGAGATGTTCCTTGCTTCTGACCCAGTTGTCAGACGTAAAGCAAGATGAGATGTGTTCCTTGCTTCTGACCGAGTTGTCAGACGTAAAGCAAGATGATATGTGTTCCTTGCTTCTAACTGTGTTTTCAGACGTAAAGAAAGATGAGACATTCTTTGCTTCTGACCGAGTTGTCATATGTAAAGCAAGATGATATGATGAGACTAACACTGATCTTCCAACTGGATAGCTGTGACGTAAAGCCAGTCTAGTATCCTGCTTCCAACCTGATGGTTGTGACGTAAAGCATGATGAGTATCTTGCTTCCAGCTTGAGTGTTGTGATGTAAAGAAAGACGATGAGATGAGACAAGTATTGAGCTTCCAACTTGACAGTTGTGACGTAAAGCCAGTCTTGTATTATGATGAGCCAACCCTGTGCTGTGATGATGATGATGTATCAATTTTTATACTAATACATATTGATGCAGATGATGATGGCATTCCTTTGAGAATGATGATGTTGCCGATGAAGAAAACTTTCGATGATTTATAGATACACCAACCAAGATGATATTGATGATGCTGTCCTCCCACTTGATGCTGTTGATGATGTTGTCCTCCCACTTGATGTTGTTGATGATGTTGTCCTCTCTCTCTCACATGATTCTGCTGAAGAATACCCTTCTTGTTAAGGGGGAGTGTTGAAATATTGTAACTACAAAGAGTATTCTTATTATTATTGAAATATTATTAATAGGATCAATCCCCATTGTGGATTGATCATGTCGGTTATGTAATAGGACCAAATCCCCTTTTGCGGATTGGTCAAAAGACAATTATAATAGGCAGAATAAGAATTCAGCCCCAACAGTTAATAAAGAGACCCAGAAATATAATAAAGGTGGGTTTACCCACCCAGTTTGAGAAGTCGACCCTGCCAGTGAAGAGTCACTTCACACGTGCTAGACTTGTATAAATAAAGGAGGCTAGCACCTCACTTAGATACAACTCACTTGCTCAGTTTGAGAGACAAGTTCTGATCTGTTACCGGCAAAAGAGAGAGAGAGTGGCACATATCTAGGAGAGGAATTTATGTATTAGCATAAGAGATCTCTTGGAATTGTATTGGCTATCTATATTAAGGAAGTTTTGTTGGGTTTTCTTCCCCTAGAGGGTTTCCCAGGATAAATGTTCTGTCTCTTGTGAATGTGTATTTCTCAGTGATCTTGGATTATGCTATTGTTATCTAATTAAATGAAAACATCTATAATAATGGATTAAACATTAACATGGCACACATATCACACCCTTTTATATACTTGGATATTGTTTCATTCATTCGAGGCCAATAACAATATCTTTGTAACCGTGCAACTGTCTTACCAACCCAAAAATGACCAGAAATGAGAGATGTATTAGCTTCTCTTATTATAATTACTCTTTCATATCTAGGTATACAAAGTTTTCCAAGATGATATAACAAATTTACATGCATATAATACTCTGATTGTTGATTTCCACCAGTTAATGCATCAGATACACCTTTAAAATCATCATCCTTAGCATATTGTTTTGCATAACTTTCATGAGCTAAAGGATTATACCTTAGTATTGTCGATGCATTAATCATTGTTCTTGACAACATATTTGCAACCTTATTATGAATATCTTTCTTATACCTGATTACCAAATGAAAACGATGTAAGAAAACCATCCACCTGAAATGTCGTGACTATTGTAGTTTGGTATGTGATTTCAAATACTGTAATGGTTGATGATTTGTATGAATTATTGTCTCCTTCCCCACTAAGTAATGCTTCCATTTCTTCACACTTTGTACCAATGCATACAATTCCTTATCATATGTTGGATAGTTAATCACATCTTGAGTGAAAGTCTCAAAATGATAACATATAGGTTTACCTCATTGCATCAAGACTGCTCCCATGGCATATCTGCTTACATCGATTTGAATCTCAAATGGTTGTTGTAGATCTAGTAGAGCCAAAACTGGTGCGGTTCTTATCTTTTCCTTCAATGTATCAAAGTATTTCTGCTACTTTCCTATCCATTGAAAGACATGTTTTACGGTTGTTAATGCATGCAGAGGAGTTGTTATGTAAGAGAAATTAGCAATGAATTTCCTCCAATATTGTATTACTCCTAAGAATATCCTCACTTATGTGACAGTAGTTGGCTTGGGCCATTTCTCAATGACTTCTACGTTCACAGTGTCTATCTTTAGCTAACCATTCCCTATAATATAACCCAAATATACCATAGAAGTTTTTCCAAATTCACAGTTAGACATTTTGATATACAACTTCTCCTTTTTCAAGAGTTCAAAGATTGTCTTGACATGCTTTATATGATATTTTCATATTATACTAAAGATCAATATATCATCTAAGTAGACGATAAAAAATCATCTATGTAAGGCCTGAATACATCACTCATTACCCTCATGAATCTTGTAGGTGCATTACATAACCCAAATGATATAACTAACCATTCGAATAATACTTTCTTAGTCTTGAAAGCAGTTTTCCATATGTCAGTTTCTGAAATTCTAATATGATGGTAACCACTTCTCAAGTCCAGCTTAGTGAAATAAACAACATTATTTAATTGATCCAATAAATCATCAATTCTGGGAAGAGGATAATGGTTCTTTACCGTAAACTTGTTTAGGGCTCGAAAGTCAATACACATCCTCCACATGCCATGTTTATTTGGAACTAATACAATAGGAGAACCACACATAGAGGAGCTTGGTCTGATGATTCCTTTATCGAGAAACTCTTGAACCTTCTTCTTAATTTTTTCATTCTCGATCACTGATTATCTATACATACCAATGTTAGGAAGAGAAGCATCATGCTACAAATATATCTCATGTTCAACCTCCCTCTTAGGAGGAAACCCTACAGGTTCCTGAAACAACTCATCATATTTAGATATGATTTTGACCAACTTCTATTTATGATCTGGATCACAACCTAATAAAGTATCTGTTATATCTTCTTATTTTTGTTTCACTATCGTGAGAACAAAATATTTACTTACGCTCACGAGTCTCTTAATTTTCCCTATGCTCACTAAAGAAACATCAGTTTTGATACGATGAGCTCTGAAAATATACTGAACCTTGTTCTTGAAAAGATGATATTTATTTTCTTCGTGGTAGAATATGGCCTTCTTGTCAAATAGATATGGACTACCTAAGAAAATTCCACAAATGTCAAGAGGTACAACATATAACTCAACCTCTTCAAATAAATTAGTTGTAATTGCAAATCTAGTCTTACATTGTTTCATTACCTACAACTTGGAATCTTCACATACCCATCCAAAGGGATAAGGATTTTTATGAGGTGTCGTCTTCAAACCTAACTTCTTAACAATTGCTTCAAATATTAAGTTAACTTGAGATACATTGTCAAATAAAGTATCCACCTTTGTATGCTTGACTATAACTCTAACATAGAAAATCTCACTTCTCTTCTTTTGATCGATATCACTTTCCAATTTAGCGGATTAAACTATAGAATTAGAATTGATAGTAGATATACCTTTTCTTCCTATTTCCATGATCTTTGATTCATCCCCAGAAACTTACCCTAGATCCTGATGAGCTGAGGCAACATTCTTTTGCTTCCCTTTATCCTTGAACTTCTTCGGTTGTAATTCTAGATGATGCTTCCAGCAATGTGATTCCTCATGTCCCTTTTTCTTACTGTGGGAACATGTAGGTTTTCCCTCAGCTTGCTTTACTTTAGGTGATATATTACTCTTCCATTTACCTTTCGGTTTCTTTTCAAACTTGAATGGATTTTTATATTTGATCACATGCTTATTCTTACTAGCCTACAGATGTGTAGATTGTACTGACACTTTATCAATGTTAGTAGGGTTAAACATCAAAATAGTGTGACGAAGATATGAGTGCATGCCACCAATATACTTTAGAAGAGTTTCATGTGTATACAATAGAATCCCTAAGGATAATTCCTTCTTTTTTAATTATTATGTATATGCTTGAATATTCTGGCCTTTACCCTGCCTTATATGTTTTCATTCTATTATTTTCATTTGCGTATAATCTAGTGGATAGAATTGTTTTCTTATAACCTTGGTAAATTTATCCCAGGAAGCCCCCGGGGTGTAGAAGAGTCGGTGATGGAGTGTATTGTTAAGGCACTTAGTTATGTGAAGTCATCGGTTTGAAACCCTCAATTATTCTTTTGTGTCGAGTGAGGGGCCACATTGCCATGCTTGGGGTTATAGTGGTAGCAGTTGGATAACATGACCACATGCCACATGAGTATATGCCCAACTAGTTGTTGATTTCCCCAGCCAAAAACAAAATTATCCCAAGAAGAGATTAATTCACCCTTTTGAACAAGATGAACTTTCATCTTACTCTCCTAGCATATTAAGGCTGTGCCACTTAGTCAAAGAGAAACTTACTATATCCTTGCAACTTCGTCCATGATATTTTGAACCCTGAAGTATGCCTCTATTTGCTTGATCCAGTCTTCTCATTTCTCGACATTCAATTCTCCATCATAAGTCGAAAATTCAAACTTGACATCCAATTTTAATAAAGGCACATTATGATCAGACTTCTTAGAGGACTTATTTTTATGAGAAGAATGTTCACTTACCTCAGAAGGAGATGATGATGAGGATAGTGAAGGGGGAGCCAAAGGTCCACCACCTTCGCCTCCTCCTCCCGTTACCAAATATTATCCACTTACGGGCTTCTGAATTCTTCATTGCAAATCATCTACTATCTCTCTCATCGAGCAAAGTGTATCCATCATTTCTTCTGGACTCATGGGAGGATATTCTCCTTCGTTTCCTTCGGAAGCTATCTTATGCTTACTAAGTCTTCTTTCAATATTGGACTTATAACTTGCAATCACTCCTTTACCAAGTTTGAGTTTGGCTCTTGTAACCATTCACTTTCAGACACTTGTCAAACCTTGCTCTGATACCAACTTGATCTGAAAAATACTTAAATGCTTATTAATCTTAAATACACAATAACCTCTATTTGATCTTAGAAATAAAAATGATCACTTGATTGTTTGCAATTTACATGTGAAACATGTATCTGACCAAATACACTTTAATGATAAAAGAATTACAAATAACTGAGCACAAAATGAACAACAATGATAATATCAGATACACAAGTTTGATAAAGGACACCCAATTTGGCCTACGTCTTTGGCTCTGCTTCCAATAGAGACTTCTTTATTAATGCTCAAATTCTTGTGTTTTACAATGACCTTTTTTTGCATTGTTCAAACCCCAAAATGGAGTGCACCATTGGATTCCTTACGAAAAATCATGAAAAATGAGTATAAAGTTCTTAAAATTCCATCAAGGGACCTCTCAACATGCTTTACGGTGTAGCCTCAAAGCCTTATTTCCCTTGGCACGGACTTTGAGACCGTACTCTACATATTAATGGGTGGTTATCCGATCCTCAGTCTGCATGCCCATTAAATAGGATATGGGCCCTTAACTCCCCTCTGAATTATGTGGTCAACATCAAATAGAACTTTGGGTCGAGGGCTTAGGCCCTTGGCCCTTTTTTCTACCACCCATTAAAATACATCACTTTAAATAAATATGGCACCCTTTGAGGTTAAGTCTCGTGTGTGTGGCGTATTGGCAATGGAGGTTTTTGTAAGGCTTTGAGAGGTCACAGGTTCGACCCCCGTTGACTCCCATAAAATTTTATTACACATAAACCATAATTGGCCAATGGGAGGTCACCACGTGGTGGCCTCTCATTGGTATATCCATGCCACATGTCAAAAAAAATTAGTCCACTTGTATGTACAGATGCCAACACACCTGCCTAGTCAATGTATGGTCATGCCATGTGAAAACTTGGGGTGTGGCCACGTCATCACCATATGGAATCTACAATCGTGCCACGTTTCACCTTGACCCCTTTGACTTTGACTTTTGACCTAGCTGACTTGAACTTTGACCAGCCATATCTTTTGCATGCGAACTATGTTTGAGGTGATTTTTTCACCGTTGGAAAGCTATCGTCGAGATCTACGCATTAATGGTTTTTTCTTAGAGCATTTGGGATGATTGAACTTTGAGAATTTCTAAACCTTTATGGACCTCTATGGACATTTTGGATCCTCTTAGACCTCTATGAGCATTCCTAGATCCTCATGGATCACCCCCATGTGAAAAACTTGCACGTGATATATTATTACGTCCATGGAGTACTTAACATGATGGTCAGAAGCTACATCAGTTAAATATTGCACCACCAACATGACAACACACCTAATATTTGAGAATAACATCACCATATTTGGCTTCCCAAAGGTGCTAATGAGCGATCAGGGTGCACATTTTTTGAATGACACCATCTGCATGCTCACTCAAGAATTTATGATCCATTACCAAAAGAGCACACCCTATCATCCACAATCTAACAAAACAATTGAAACATTCAACAAGATCTTATAGCATGCCCTCATTATGGTGTGTAATTTGAAATGCAACCACTCGAATCATTGAATTCTGGTAGTTTTGTGGGCTTATAGAAAAACATGTAAACGATTGAAAAAAACACACCCCCTTCAGGTTGTTTTATAGAAAACGGGTTTTAATTTCCTTAATTTTATGCATTGCTCTCACAACACAAACGTCATATGACCAATCCCTTCAGCGACGATTGGAAGAGATAATAGAACTCGAGGAGGACTGACTCATTGCAGGATGTATCTAGTTGGTTGAGAAGCAAATACAAAATGCATGGCACAACCACAACATTCACCACAATATTCTTTAACCCAGTTCTCTAGTATTATTGTATGACAACAAGTTCACGAAGAACCCATGAAAACTATGCATGTGTTGGTTAGGACCCTTTCTCTTAGTATACATAAGTCAAGCAGGGGAAACAAAGTTGGCTACCTTACAGGGTGAGCCCCTCAAAGGCCTCATTAATGGGAGTGAGCTCAAAGTGTATTATGGCCCGCAAGGGTCACATGCACCCTAAACATTTACATACTCTCATAGTTAGCTTATAGTAGGTGTCGATAGATAGAAATAAAGGTAGATACAAATAAAAGGATACAATAAAGTCAGGTAATCTGGGATAGGAAATGGTGCCACGTCTAAATATTACTATGATTCATTCAAGTGTGCAAAGTAAGGAAAGACATAAAAGCTACCGTACAGGATAAAACTCTTGCACACATGAGGTACGAGACATATGGCTAGTAAATGCAACAAAAGGTCACACAATCATGTTCCACTAGGTCACACAACATGAAGGGTCACATACAGTTATGATGACATGCCCCACCATGCATTTCAATTATACAATGGTACATTATGGTGATGAATACAATATATTTGCACCTTGAGAGGATCAAGCACAATCATTGCAACATGTATAACCGGCAGTCCCTGACACATTCTGTTAAGTCCTAATATTGCCTCATTACCCCTTAATTGGGGAATATTATATTAGTAATGTTATTTTATTTATGTCGGATTTAGGCCATTAGTGGCTCATTACCCCTTAATTGGGGCATAATATATTAGTAATGTTATATTATTTATGTCGGCTTTAGGCCATTAGTTGTAATTATACCTCCTAGTCTCCTATATATAACAAGGAGACATTTTCATTTTGAATCATCTTGTAGTTGAACATTTAAGTGGGGTAAAAGGAGGTTTCCCCCTCGAAGAGGCTTATTATCTGAAATTATCTCTTTCTCAAGGTGTTGAGTACTTTTCCTGAGGTTTTTCTATGCTATATTGATGTTTGGTTCTAACATATGGTATCAGAGCTCAAG
The DNA here is from genome assembly GCA_009831015.1 of Picea engelmannii. Taxonomy (NCBI): domain Eukaryota; kingdom Viridiplantae; phylum Streptophyta; class Pinopsida; order Pinales; family Pinaceae; genus Picea; species Picea engelmannii. The sequence continues at coordinate 412,793 of ML789695.1, read as the reverse complement.
GTCTTGGGGTTTCGTTGCTACATCTGAGACACCGTAGAATTTTTGCTATAACTTTTGTTTTACAATGTTTCAGAAGGAACGGATTGGAGGATATTTAGTATACAGATCAAGGTACGTTGGGTTCAAAATTCATCTCCTGAGTCCTTATACTTTCAGAGATACAGCCTGTACAAGACATGTTTATAGAATCATCCTGAAATGAGTCATTGCGGAGTTTTCGCTATAAAAAAATTTCTGTAATGTTTCAGACCCTGAAATCTGGAGGCCATTTACAGAAATTAGTAAGGTATATATGTTAAAAATTTCAGCTTCTGGTTCATCTTAAATTTGTAGATACACCTTGTGTAAGATAGGGTATCTGACTAGTCCTATTGACTAGTCTCAAGAAGGTGTTCCCGGTAAAACAATCATAACTTCTTGCTAGAGTACCCAAATTGAGTGGGACTAGTTTCTTTGGATCATGGTAAGTCTTTAGTATTTTGGGTGCGAGTTTCAGAATTTGATATCAATTATTTTGTGCAGGGCATTGTTGGGTATGTGTTATATTCTTTGCATGTGTGTGTGTGTGGGTGCGTCAGATAACTGCGTCTGCGGATTTTGCTATTTTTAGCTGATTTGTAAATTAATCCCGGATTAAGGGATTAGGGTTTTGGTATCTACGGAATACCTAAAAACATTGTATATATTGTATGGAGAATGGTGAAATTCGAGATAATGAAATAAGAAAGGTTTTCCCGGTTGAGGGTTTCTATGTATGAGCCATTGATTAATTTATGTATTGCTTGAGAATATATATGCATTGCTTTACTTCGCAGGTTTAAAACTTACATGTGGTATTAGAGCAC
>ML789695.1:371067-403993 GCA_009831015.1 Picea engelmannii | reverse complement strand
TGTTTCAATCTAATTGTTTTCAATGAGAAGTTATAATATATTTTGGAGGAATTTATTTGTCCATTAACTTATTTATTTATTTGATGTATTTCCTTATTTAAATGAGGTACTATATGTGCAAATATATCATTGATATACTTTTTATTCAAAGATGGTACATGAGATTCATCCTATTATTGTTTGCATTGTATGTACCAATGGAAATTATTGATGAACTTGAAGATCATGTGTTCGTTTAATGATGTTACAAAAATTGTAACATCCAAATATTCTACGGGCCCTACAATTTAACTGCTTGCAGGCTAATAAGATACTYAGTTTGGTTTAAATCCTAATGGTCAATATGCGTCATTGTTGTTATACAAGTATTTCAATAAAAGAGGTAGTGACATTGTTTTCAGTCATTTGTAATCTATCAAATCAATCTAGTGAGCCCATTAGATATTTTTCTTGTTCTAAGGATTTGTAGTGGGACTCACTATTCTATTATATCAACCAGAACACACATTCAATTCTCTTATCATTGTTCAGCTGCAAAAATAAATGACAATCAAATCTGATCGACTTCATCTTGATTCATGGGTTTGAGTGGACATATAACATGGTCAATGCTACATTAATGAAAATAGGTTAAAATAACAACATTGAAGATCAATGTGTAGCATGAGATCTCTCATAGAAGCATAATATTATTATGTTTAGTCACAGAAATATCATTAAAATTGTGTATTTAAAAATCTTTACAAGTTGTGAAATTCGTAGATTCTTCCATGTTATTAAAGATGACTTGTGGAAACTTTAAAAATATGAACATAAAATGACAAAGTAGACTAAAACAAAATAAAAGATGACTCATTTTTGAATTCTGGAATTCTCGGGTTATCATTACTAGACTTCGTGATAGTTGGTTTAACTGCATTCTGGAATTCTCTGTGCCTTGGCCGCGGGAGGCTAGCCCTGTGGCCAAACCGTGGGCACGACCATGGCTTGGCCATAGGGCTGGCCTCCCGCGGACAAGTCACAGTCCTAGTGGAATGTGACTTGGCCATGGGGGGCCAGCCCTGTGGCCAAGCCGTGGGCACGCCCACGGCTTGGCCACAGGGCTGGCCTCCCACGACCAAGGCACAGTCCGATGACTTGTGGAAACTTTAAAAATATGAACATAAAATGACAAATTAGACTAAAACAAAATAAAAGATGACTCATTTTTGAATTCTGGAATTCTCGGGTTATCATTACCAGACTTCGTGACAGTTGGCTTAATTGCATTCTGGAATTCTCTGTGCCTTGGTCATGGGAGGCCAACCCTGTGGCCAAGCCGTGGGCACGCCCATGGCTTGTCCACAGGGTTGGCCTCCCACGGCCAAGGCACAATCCCAGTCAAGATTAAAACTAAAATTATAATTAGAAATATAAACTCAAAGTATTTAATTTTAATTTTAAATATTCAAACTAAAATTATATTCTAGTGATTGGAAAAATACCTGGAGTTCGGCGTGCCCACTCTCGTCACAAATTCCAACACGACCTGCACTCACGACCTCTGCACTCACAGACGCACCCGCCTACACGACCTACACTCACGACCTCTTCACTCACAGTGGGCAACAAAGCTTGTAAAATGACAACAAAGTTCGTAAAACGTTTCAGAATCGATGTGTGGTTGATATATAAACAAGATTTTGGCTGAAATATTGTTCGGCCGAAAGATCTTTCGGCCGAAAGATAGTTCGTCCGAATAATATTTCAGCCAAAAGAGTATTTTGGCCAAACAATCTTTCGGCCCAAAGACTATTGTCGGAAAGAAAATATCCATCCAACTAAATTTTTACATGTAAATCGAGGGTGCAGTCAATGCACCGTTCGATTTGACGTTTAATGTTTCGGCCGAAAACAATATCTTTCGGCCGAAAAATAATATTAGTTCGGTTGAAAAAAGGTTTTTCATAATTTTGGAGACCTGATTGTCACGAAAGTGTAACCCACCTCCGTGATTTCACCCTATATCCATGGAAAAACTCAATGAAATCCGCAAGAGAACATGGGGTGGCCTAGCATTTTCAAATTATTTGGGGATCAACAACAATAACATATTATATATCCATTAAAGGGAACAACTTGTAACTCCAAGTATTTAAACCTGGGTGGTGAGGGTAATAATCATTCCTTCCAACCACACACACACACACACACACACACACACACACATATCATTGAATTGAATACCTATGTGTATTTCTCAGTGAGAGTGTATACATAGATATATATCACTGATTGAAATTATATGTATATCACTTATTTTAGTCCATGTACATATATGCCATCAAATTGATTTAATGTTGAGTAAAGTTATATAAGGCCATTGAATTGATTAATTTCCTGTGAATGTTCATAAATATCATTGTATTGATTATTGTGTGTGTGTGTGTGGATCAAAGATATATATGAATACATATAATTATATAAACCACCAAAATGATTTCATATGTATAGGTTTGCATACTTTTCTCACATTTATATTTACATAGATCATTGATTTGATTTATGGTGTATACAATTGTAATAGTTTCAAAAGGAGTGTGTGTGTGTGTGTGTGTGTGTGTGTGTGTGTGTGTGTGTGCAACCATATCAATTTAATTGTATGTGATGGATGATTGGTTTATTAAATCAAATATATCTATGTGTTTTTACAATCCATGTTGCTTACCATAGATATGTTTTCAAATTGTGTGTGTGTGTGTGTGTGTGTGTATTCGAAGGAAAAAAATTCATAATTTTATTTATAAAAAAAAATTAGCATAGTCATATGCCTCTTGTGATTCAAAGAGGTGCTCAACAACCAAATAGAGAAAAAAAATTCATACTTGTCTTTCTTTGAAAATATATCAACAAATTGTATCATCAAAAATAGGGTTGTTTCTTGACTCAAAAAGAACATAAACAATTACATCATAAAAAAGTAAAAGTTGCAAATGGTCCTCTATATTAATACAAAAGTTTGTATCATTATATCCAAGGTTAGTGAGTAAAATTAGTGGAGTGACCATATTGGAGTATAGATATAATCCAAGTACCATGCTCTTATCCCAATCCATATTTTGAAAGGTCATCTACTATCCTTTTCCTATCCCGGTATATGTGATAAGTGGTAAAGATGTCATTGTATTTGTATATCATCATATATAGGTTTTAAAGTGAAATTTATGATTTAAGGCTTCCTTTCATAACCATTTGATAACCAAAAGAGAGTCACTGAAAAATTGAATTCATGAAACCCCATACTTTTGGGCCAACTGAAGAATTAATTCGAGTGACATCAGTTGATAGAAGTTGTTTGATTTCCAACCTATTCCATATTTGAATGATATACAATGATTAGAAGAAATACATAATATCCCCCTTGCACCCATTTTGGGAGCACTTCCCTATGAGGCAACATCAAAATATGCCCAAGGGATGGCCTTGTTGATTACCTCATCTTCAAATTCATGTATTTGTTTTTCCTCTACCTATGGATAAGCATTTAGGATATTTATAGACTATATCATACATTTGAGAGGGATATTATCCTTTCCTTTAAATAACTTTAGATCCATAACAATCCATACTCCCTAAGCTATTTTGAAGGGGAGGGATTTGATCTTATTTGTGTCCTTCTTTGAATACCATGATTTAAAATCTTCTTATATATCTCCTCCTTCCCAAACATTTTTTGATCCCTATCATGTTTTATACTTCTTCCCAAACATATTTTGTAAATGGACAGGTCATAATTAAATGTTCTATGGTTTCATCTACTTGTTGGCATAGGCTACACCAAGTTACCTGGGATGTTGAATTTTTTTTCTTAAACAACTCCCATATATGAGCCTTATTATTTAATATTAGGCACATGCATATTTTATTTTTGGAAAGACACCTTAATTTCTATATGGTTATTCACCACCAAACATGTTTTCCTTCCAACCCTTCCTCATCAAGTGCTCTATAGCATAACTTAAGCACATAAGTTATAGTGGGATTGAGGGATAAGATAATCTTCATATTATCTTATTTTAAAGATTTATGTCTTTAAAACATCTATATAACATTTCCAGGCTTTAATGAAATCTTCTCTCAGACCTAGCTCCTCCCAGGTAAGTCATTGTTGTTTCCAATTTGTATACATCTCCTAGTTAACAATCTATCTGAGTATAAAATCATTTACTTAATTTGTTCAATCCATTGTTTCCTATCCAAGTTTCATATCCAATTTGAACTTTATCCCCTTTTCCCACTTTCCAAATCAACCATTTTCCAGCCAAATGAAAGGATGAATTCACAACTTTCCAAATTATTGATGCATTGTGAATTTGTTTTTTTCGGTTCCTTACCCACTCCTCTACTATAAATGGGGAAATGTACTTGGATATAATTACTTGGACCCACAACCCTTTTCATTGTAATAACCTCCAAACATTTTTTGTAGCTAAAGTCTTGGAGAAGAGAAAGGGATTTTTCGGGACCCATCCTCCACTTGCTTTTGGAACAACCAATTTTTTCCATGATGCCAATACAAGTCCTTCCTTTTTTTGGTCTCATGAATAGATACATTTGTAGCAAATTTTCCTAATTATCTCCAACACACCTTTCATAACCCAAGCCAATGAAATAAAGTATAATAGTATTACTTTTAGTATTCCTTTAACAAGTACCAATCTATTCCCTCAAGAGAGCCATCAATTGCACCAGCAGGCATTTAGTCTCTTTCCCACTTTGGAAACCAACCATTGAAAGTCACATTTTTTTATACATGTTAGTTTTTAAAGGAAACCCCAAATACTTTAAACCCCAGTCTAAAACAATCACATGGGAAATAAATGGGATAAATATTCATGTTCTTTTTCAATGATACCCCACATGGATATAGTATATTTGTCAAGATTTATCATCATACATGTAACTTTACAAAATAACTCCAAAATATTTTTGAATTTTTAAACTATCCTTCTAGTACCTTCACAAAAAATAATAATATCATACACAAAAAATAAGATTATCATCCACAAACAAGAGATGCATGATATTACATGTTGGATCAATGCATATCCCTTTGAAACTTCCATTTTCTACAGTCTCTTTTATTAATCTACTCAGTCATTTAGATATTATAAGGAAGAGGAGAGGGGAAAGGGGGGATTCCTATCTAATATCCATGTTTGTTCTGAAGAATGGGGATGCAACCCCATTGATAAACATGGACAAGCACGTATAGGTAATGCAACTCATCACCCATACCACAAATTGATGATAGAAACCTAAGTGAATAAGGATCAATCTTAGGTCAAGGCAACGTACCCCATCATAATATTTGGAGAGGCCCACTTTGATTACCATTAATATTTGAATTTTGGTCTTGATCAAGTGTGATATTGCATGTGTTATCCCAACCACCTCATGGTTTTGTCTTCCCTTTAAAAAACCAAACTACTCTCTATAGATTTGTTTTGATAATACACTTTTATGTTTTACGGAAATAACTTTTGAGATAATTATATAGATACAATTGCATAAGGATATTGGCCTAAATTTTTAAACATATTTTGGATTGTCCTCTTTAGGAATCAAGGCTATAAAGGTAGTGTTGTAGGCCCCAATCATTTTGTCAGTGGTTTTGGTGGCCTCCACCACTCTTCTTAGATATTCTTCTATGAATTCATAGCATCCTAAAAATAATTCCAGAGGGAGGCCATATACCCTGGGATTTTATCCCTTTGGAATCTTTGTAAAGTTTGTTGTAATTCATCTTTTCCCACTTCTTTCATCAATTCTAGGTTGTCCCCATTATTGAAAAAACTGGTAAATGAGTTGGAAAGCATGATTAATTTACTCATAGTATCTCGAGAGTGATCCCTAAAAAGGTTTCAAAAATAATTGACTCCTTCGTCAACAATATCCTTAAAATTTGTTGCCCAACTATCATTCCCCTTGTCAATTTTTCAAAAAGAGTTATTGTTTTTCTTACTATTTCCATATCTATGAAAAAAATTGGTATTTTCATCACCTCCTTGTACCCAATTGGCCCCTCTCTTAATTATCCATTCTTTCTCTTTATCCAATAATATGTTCCTCTTTTTTTTATTCTAGGAGCTCCACCTCCATCTTTTAAACGTCATTCAAATAGCCAAAAGCTTCACTATTATAAAGTGTCTCCAAATTGTCTTCCACTTCTTTGAGGAGCTTGTCATCTATATTTTTTATCCTTTTCTCATTGGAATGTTATCTTATATTCCTCTTTCATCTTTTGTTGAAATTGAATAATTTCATATTCTCTTAAGGTTGCATCATAGGATTTCCAACAACCTTTAATCGTGTTTACAAATTCCTCCATCTTCAGACATTTTGGATTTAGTTTGAAGGGATTAGATGGATTTTCCTATGTAGGAGATACTTATATTACAATTGGATTATGGTCTAACTACCCTCTTGAGGTGATCCACTATTTTACTTGAGTAACTTCTTCCAGAAAACCTTCAGAGATTAAGAACTGATCAGGCCTGTTGGATATTCTATCATCCCTTTTTCTCTTATTCATCCATGTAGGAGTCAACTTTGTTGGGATTCAACTTTGTTTATTTCTAAGTTATTTCTCTTTATCAGTCATAATTTCATGAAGAGGGATAATATAGGGGTTTAAGGACTCTATTAGCCTCTTTATGGCCAATTTATTTGAGGGATTAGCCATCCCTCAACAATTTAGAGTTAGAAATATCATTTTAGACCCTCACAAAGGGAATTTTTTCTAAGGGCCCCTATCAATGATAAAAAAATTCCGCATTGGATCTTTGAGGATGCTTATTTCTATGTCGTGTAAATGTAAGAATTTATCCTTCTCTTGTTTGGTTTTTTTCCTTTTTCATCAAGGACCCTTGACCCTCTTGCCACCTTCCCAGGGAAGTCGAGGGTTCCTTTACTCCTAAATATAAGGTTATATTTGGAGTATTCCTAGGGAGTGGAATATCATAAGGTATCTCATGCATGTGTTCCCATCATAAGGGAAGTGCATGTCCCTACTTGGTCATTATCATCTTCCAAAGGTACGTTGATTGCAGGTATGGGAATGAGGGTCAGGGGGCATGATTTTTAATTCTTGAGAGATTAGGAAATGATTCACTTACATATTCCAATCCCTTAGATTCTAACTATATCCCCCAAGATCCAAAAACTAAAATTTGAGTATTTTATTTTGGTTTGGAGAAGGTAATTGTGATGAGTTATCTGTGGGAGACTTGCATAATTTTTTTCCACTGATGGTGTCCAATATTTTATCCTTGTGATGAACTGAGGTTGAAGAATATCTTTTGGTTCTAGTGGGATATCTAGAGGATGTTCACTGGCCCTCTTTTCCCCTATATCCTCTATTCTCCTTTCATTGGGAGGGATTTCCTTCAGTTCCACCACCAATACTTTTGACTATTTTTTTTGAACCCATACATTCCTCTGAGATGGGTATGAACAGTTCATTGCTAGATTCCTAAAGCTATAATAGTTCCCACTCTCTAATATTATTCCTTCATAATAAAAATTTATCTAGTATATCTCCACACCTTTCTTAATTACCATTTCCTCTGCCAATCCTTTGATTGTCTCTAAGCCCACAAGAATTCTTTCCATACCAAAGAACCATGTGTCCCAAAAAGAGTATTAAAATTCATAATACAAGATGAGAGTGTTCCCTATTGCTTCAAACACATCATCAAACCATAATACTATTGAAAGACCTAAAATTTGAACCCAAACTAGAAGGATATCCACACAAGTAGTTCTATCATCGAAATCAACATGCCATATTTTTAGAAATAGATTTTGAGAACCCCACTTCCATAAACTATGTAATATTTTGCTTACCTTCATCACTATTTTGAAAATCCATATCTCTCTTCTAGATTCATAACATGGAGAAGGTATCTGACCAAAGGTTCAAAAAAAATTTTGGTCCAGCCCTTAAGACAACCACCAATCATATAATTCATAGATGATTTTAGGGGCTAAATTTCGTAAATGGGCTAATTTTCCATGGTTTTCTCGAAAAAAAGATTCGCCAATTTCCATTTTTTTCTAAAAAAGATTCGCCCAAATTCCATAGAATAAAATTATTTTACCTTAAAAATCGCCAAAAATTTATAGAAACTATATAAAATCCTTAGAAATTTGAAATTTTTTACCAAACTATCGCCACAATTTTTACATTTTTCATATTAAGGACTAGTAAGATTAGCCCAGGTTTCTACATTTTAATATAAATTTCCATCCTTAAAATCATCCATGATCATATTTCTACTAAGAAACCATCCTACAACCACTAATTATTCCAATTCCAAGGCATCATTAAGCCTATATTTGGTCCCTAGGTTTAGGATTACCATCATCATCTAAGGTTCGATGTGCATTTTGCATGAGTAGGTGGAAGATCCAAGGGTAAAGTTCTAGGTGAGTGGGTATTAGGTCTAATGGAGCTTAATAACGACTTGTATCAAGTGGATTTAGAGGATGACTTGGGGAGAGACTGTTGATTAAGGTTGTTTTTCATTGATTTCAACCCTTGAAAAAAGCCCGATAGCACAAAGGATGAACTCCAAATTGGTCCCCTTATGGTGAAAGCCCTCACGGGAAGACGCTTTGCGGATTGAGTTATCCTAGAGGTATGGTTAGAGAACCCATGATTATTTGTGGAATAATGAGATGAAGGTCAGTGAATTTATTAGTGAAACTATCCTATATGGATAGTTCTTTTCATTCCATTTCCAGTGGTATCTGTAACATCACATAACTCCTCACGGTTAGAGAGTTATGGCCATAAGAAGTTGGAGAACCCAGGTTTGGGTAATGGACCCAAGTTTTTTTGATGGATAATGGTATGAGTTTTAATATATTTGCAGGTAATAATATTCTATATGGATAGTACATGTCATTCCATTTCTGGTGGTATGTGGAACATCACATAACTCCTCACGGTTTGAGAGTTATGGCCTTACGAAGTTGGAGGACCCTCATATGTCATCTAGAAACCCCAAAAGGTCAAAGTAGTCAAAGTGGTTTAAGAGATTTTAGAAGGTAAATAATAAAGTGAAGTGATGACTGTACGTAATTCAAAGTGAATACAAAATAAATTATTTAAATAATAAATTTAATGGAGAAATTAGAAGTGGTTAACCCTAAAATAAGAAAAGTGGGCAAAGCGACCTAGAAGATGTTTTTAAGGAAGCTACTTGGAGAGTATAAATAAGAGGCAAGGCTCTCTCATTTAAGATAACACTTGAGAATAATGAATATATATATAGGTTTTTGAGGTAACCAAAGGATATCTAAGCTGAATTTAAGAAGGAAGGTGAAGAAAAGAAGGTCGGAATTCAAGGGAGGATAAATTCTTTTGATGATGCTTTCTAAGGTATGTTATTTACAAGTCATCTCACCATTTTTGCAATAACTTTTTTTTCTAGAATTATTCAGACCGTGAAATTTCTATGCCATTGAGGAAACATATCCAAGTATCTGTGGTAAAAAATTCATCTTGTGGGTCGTTGTATTTTTGGAGTTACACTCCATGGAAAATACAGTTTGTGGCTAGTCCTGAAACTAGTCTAAAACAAGCGTTTCGGGAAAAAATGTCATAACTTCTTCATAAAAGATCCAAATTAAGTAAGACAAAATGTGTTGTTTATATTACAATCTTTAGTATGTTTTGTAACATTTTCATATCTATTCAACAAATATTCCGTGCGGGGCACGCTCTACAAGGTCACTCTCTAGAATAATCCATAATTCAGCAAGGTATGCCATTTTTACTATAAATCCTTTTCTGAGAGGTTGCAAGTAGTGAAACCTAGAGTAATTGCATAAAACATATGGAATAACATTGTGTATCAGTTTCATATCTTTATTCATTATAGGTACAAAGTTATGATTATTTCAAGTTAGGGTTGTTGACTAATCCAAAACTAGTCATGTGAGACTAAAGAAAAGTTTGATGAAAATGATAGTATCTTGTTGTTAAAGTTAAGGAAGGTTTGCAGGTATGTAATCATATACACCAGGTCTATTACAGAGTTAAAAATCATATTTGGATGATGAAATTGATGAGGGCTTTTCGTTAAGGTTCATGTTGGGTACATGGTTGAGACAAGTAGTTGATGAGTTGGCACATACATGAGGTGTATAGTTGATGATGTTGGTACATATTGATGAGTACGTGACACATGATTGGTACATACTTGGTACATGGTTGGATGCACTTTTTTATGGTTCAGTTTGATTACAGGTTGAGGTACAGGTTGATGCATGGTTGATGCATGGTTCATGTTTATTGGTACAGGTTTACAACGACATATATCACAGTGATAGTGTGAATGTGGTTCCATCACTCTACCTCTACTTCAGGGAGGTTGGACGGGGCAAGGACAGGTGGTTGTAGCCAGAGAACATAGGGAGTTGTAGCCTCATTCTGGTTGTATCCAGAGAATTGGGCAGTTGGAGCTTCCCTCAGGTTGTAGCTTGAGAAATTAGGAGGTTGGAGCCTCCTTCCAGTTGTAGCTGGAAAACAAAGGAAGTTGGTGCTTCCAATGAATGAAATTCTTCAAGACATATAAGAAAAAGAATTATGTGTTTTTCTCCCGCTTTTGGTTTCCACGTAAAACACTGGTGTACTATGTATGTGTATGATTGTTCATTTGTTCATTGCTCATTATTGGATGATCATTATACATTGATATTACACTTGGATTATTTGGTTAAAAAGGATAATAATTGCTCTATTACTGATTCACCCCCCCTCTCAGTAATCCAACAATTGGCATCCGAATAGGTTCCTTCTGAAATTAGTTTAACCACTAAAAGGTAGATCATGGAGAGAAACAACTTGTATAAAAATGGAATACCACAATTTGATGGACATAAGTATGTTTTTTGGAGCATAAGGATGAAGACATATATACAGGCACATGGATTTGAAACTTGGCAATAAAGTATAGATGGATACACAACACCAACAGTTCCACCAACAAATGACGAAGTAGTGAAACTCGGACAGAATAATTCCAAAGCCACAAATGCACTTTTGAATGGTCTCAGTGAAACAATATTCACCAAAGTTTCACATTGTAAATCCACTAAAGAGATTTTGGACAAACTTCAAAATATTTATGAAGGAGATTCAAAAGTCAAAGAAGCAAAGCTTCAAACTTACAGAAGTCAGTTCGAGCAACTAAGGATGAAGGAATATGAGAATATTGTAGCCTATTTCTTACGAGTCGATGAAATAGTGAATGCAATTATAGGATTGGGAGAAGAAATCGAAGAATATGTAATTGTTAAACAGGTACTAAGATCTCTTCCTATGAGATTTGACCCTAACATATCGGCACTAGAAGAAAGATCAGATATAAACTCAATAAACATGGATGAAGTGCATGGGATATTCACAGCATATGAAATGAGAACTGAACAAGAAAATCCATATGTAAAAGAAGCATCCTTCAAAGCATCCAAAAGATCAAAGAAAAAGGAAAAGAAACAAGAACATAGCAACAACAGTGACGTCTTGGAAGATGATGAAGAAGTGGCCAACTTCGTCAAAATACTGAACAAGGGAACTAAAGGTAGGTATAGAGGTAAGATTCCTTTAATTTGTTGTAATTGTGATGGTATTGGTCATTTTTCTAACAAATGTTCTCATAATAAAAAGAGAAATGATGAAAGTTACTCAAAAGGCAAACACACATATAAAGGCAAAAGAACTACAAAGAAAGTTTTCAAGAAAATCTTATGCACCAAAGAAGACATCTCATCATCAGATGAAGATGAAGTCAGTGATAGTGAGACATAAGAGTTCTATTCATGGTAGTAGAAGACTCTGATAAAGAAGACTCTGAAGAAGAATATGAATAAGTAGAAGAAGAATATGAAGAAGTCGAAGAAGAAATTGAAGAGGCATAAGTTGACTACCGAGAAGAATTGATGTGTTCCATAGAAGTTATCAAAAGAGAAAAGAAGAAAAATAAGAAACTACAAGAGGAACTAGAAAAGAAAGAAGATACTCAAGAACTAGAACAAATGATCACAAATTTGAAGGTTCAAATAGAAGAAGATAAAAGAATTGAAGAAGCACTCAAAGAACAGCTAGAAGAAAAGGACAGGAACATTGGAAATTTGGAAGCAGAGATTGTCACATTAAGAAAGGATATTAAAAAGAAAAATATGAATAATAGCTCAAAAGTTTTGGATGACATTATCAGTAGTCAAAAATCTCATCTTGACAAGTTTGGACTTGGATATAAACAGACAGAAAAGAGATCAATCTCTAAAACAACAGAGCAAGAAACATATCCAAAAAGCTATGCAAAAACAATCAAAGGGGATAGGAAGATATACAAGGAAGATTACAGGGACACTCCTCCACCGAGAAGATTCAGATTTCAGAATCAACAATAGACATATAGGCCTCAAGAAAAAGAAGGATTCATAAGATCACCTCCTTTCAGAATATCTTCAACTCCCAGGTATAGAACTATATTTTTTGGTTTATGTTATGCATGTAATACTTTTGGAAATAAAGTTGTGAATTGCAGAGATAACAACAGGAACATAAACAACTTTGAAAGTCCTACACAAAAGGGTTATCCAAGAAGGCCTAGTGAAACAAAGAGAAGAAGTTACAACAAGTTTGAATCTTTGAGCACTAAAGTGGAATGTTACAAATGTAACAACTTTGGACACATGGAAAAAGATTGCAGAATGACAGACCCTCCAAGAGAACCACAACATATTAACAACAGTCACATATAGGGAACTCAGAAAAGGACATGGATAAGAAATCAAAATCAATATAGCAATGAAGAATGCACACTCACTCTACAAGCTAAGCAGAAGAAACATGGTTGATATGTTGATAGTGGTTGTTCAAAACACATGAAAGGTGATAGAGACGGGTTTCTTACATTAATAAAGGAAAGAGATGGATTAGTCTCCTTCGGAAAAGATGATTCAGATAAAATCAATGGAAAAGGCACAATCAGAATTGGGAACAAGAATACAAAGGAAAAAAATGTTCTACTAGTAGAATATATGAAACATAATCTTCTAAGTGTGAGTCAAATGTGTGACCAAGGTCATAAAGTTACTTTCGATTCACAAAACTGTGAGATAAGAAAAAAAGGTTCAGGAATATTGACTGCTACAGCTGCAAGAACTTCAAGCAACATATATGTGTTAAGTGAAATTGGAAATGAAAAGTGTTGTCTAGGAAAGGAAGATGAAATTTGGCTATGGCACAGAAGAATGGGTCACATACATTTTGATAACCTTGTCAAAGTCATCAAAAGAGAAGTGGTCAAATAAATTCCCCTGATCGTGAAACCAACCAACACTTTATGCAAGCATTGTCAACAAGGAAAGAAAACAAAGACCATGTTCAAAACAAAGGAATATTCAACGACAAGACCACTGGAAATTGTGCACATTGATCTAGTTGGACCAACTACAACAAAGGGTTTAAAAGGTGAGAAATACTTTATGTTATTAGTTTATGATTATACAAGAATGACTGTAGTTTTCTTTCTCAAGAATAAGTCAGAAGCTTTTGAAAACTTTAAGATCTACAAGGAAATGGTTGAAAATGAAATGGATTCAAAAATCAAATGCTTGAGATCTGATAATGGAGGAGAGTTCACTTCAAAGAAATTTATGGACTACTGCAACAATTATGGAATAAAAAGACAATTCTTTGTTGCTAGGACACCTCAACATAATGGAGTTGTTGAAAGAAAGAACAAGACAGTACAGGAAATGGCAGACCATAATCAAAGGAAGAAGAAAATGAATCAATGGAACAACCTTTCGAAGAAGAAGCAGAAGATGAAAAAGAAGTAGAATAGGAAGATGAAGAGAATCCAATAGAAACAGAAGAGCAAGTTTAGAAAGTGTCTCCAAATACACCTAGCAGACGAGTACAAAAGAATCATCCTTTAGATCAAATTATCAGAAACAAAGATGCGAGATTTGAGACTAGAAGAAGAATCCGTTCACCAGAACAAACACACTCTTATCTACAATTGAACCAAACTGTTTTGAAGAAGCCAACAAGGATGAATTTTGTAATAAGGCCATGGATGAAGAATTGGATCAAATAGAGAAAAATGATACTTGAGAATCGGTTCCAAGACCAAAGAATAATGATGTGATCGACACAAAATGGGTTTTCTGGAATAAATTGAATGAATATGGACAGGTTACAAGGAACAAAGCTATATTGGTATGTAAAGGATATGCACAGATTGAAGGAATCGACTTTGAAGAGACATTTGCACCAGTTTCCAGAATGGAAACAATCTGTTTGCTTTTAGCTTATGCATCCTCCAAAAATATTAAAGTGTATCAGATGGACGTAAAATCAACTTTTCTGAATGGGGAACTTGAAGAAGAAGTATACATTGAACAACCAAAAGGATTTCAGTTGTCAGAGAACACATATTATGTGTGTAAATTAAAGAAGGCCTCGTATGGTATAAAATAGGCTCCTAGAGCATGGTACTCTAGACTGGATAAGTATCTACAACAGGCAGGGTTCAAAAAAGGAAGTGCAGACAACAACCTCTACATCAAGGTAAGTCAAGATAATATTTTATTAATTGAAGTTTATGTTGATGATATTATTTTTGGTAGTGATGATGACAGGTTAAGCTATAAATTTGCAAAGGATATGTAGAATGAATTTGAAATGTCATTACTTGGAGAAATATCCTTCTTTCTGGGACTTCAGATACATCAAAGAAACCAAGGAATTTTTATTTCTCAAAGCAAGTATATCAGAGAAATGCTAAAGAGGTTTGGAATGGAATATTGCAAACCAGTTATCACTCCCATGCAAACTAGTTGCAAGTTGAGAAAAGATGATGATTCAAAGTCTACAGATCAGAGGCAATACAAGTCAATTATTGACAGTCTACCATATGTGACAACATCCAGACCAGATGTAATGCAGGCAGTTGGACAGGTGGCACGATTTCAAACAACACCAAAGGAATCGCATGTATTAGCAGTGAAGAGGATTTTCAGATATCTCAAAGGAACATAAGAGTTTGGATTATGGTATCCAAAAGGAAAGGATCTATCACTTATTCCCTACATAGATGTAGATTGGGCAAGTTGTATTGATGACCGACAAATCACCAGTGGAGAAGCGTTCTACTTGGGTGAGTGTTTAGTATCATGGCTAAGCAAGAAACAATCATCAGTATCGTTATCTACAGCTGAGGCAGAGTATGTTGCAACAACATCATGTTGTACACATGTTATTTGGATGAAACAAACTTTGACAGATATATAGGTTGAGTATGATGAGCCCATTCCAATCTATTTTGATAATACAACCGCCATCAGTATCTCAAAGAACCTGGTGATGCACTCCAAGACGAAGCACATTCCAATCAAGTATGATTTTCTATGGGAGCAGGTTGCAGAAAAGAACATCATAGTTGAGTATGTGGGCACAAAAGAACAAGTGGAAGACATCTTTACAAAACCACTTCCACGGGAATCCTTTTAGTATCTTCACTAGATACTCAAAGTTATTTCTACTCCAAAATGAATTCTTTTGAATGCTTATCTTATATTTCTTAGATGTACATGAGGAAGCACCATAAAGAGGACAATGCAATCAAGGGGAGAAACCCCAAATGGAAAGATACCTTTGACACTGATGAAAAAGGGGGATATATTCATTATATGCATAGGACAGAGGCATGGTTCTAGGGGGAGCAATGGTCACAGAGATGCAGAGGACAGAGGCATGTTTCGAGGGGGAGCATGAGTGATATGACTTCAATTTTGCATCAAAGTGTTGCCATCAATTTCAAAGGGGGAGATTGTTGGTTAAGGTTGGTTTTAATTGATTTCAACCATTGAGGAAATCTCGATATCACAAAGGATGAACTCCAAAGTGGTCCGCTTATGGTGAAAGCCCTCACGGGAAGACGCTTTGCGGATTGAGTTATACTAGAAGTATGGTTAGAGAACCCATGATTATTTGTGGAATAATGAGATGAAGGCCAATGAAGTTTCCAGTGAAACTATCCTATATGGATATTTCTTTTCATGCCATTTCAGGTGGTATGTGTAACGTCACATAACTCCTCATGGTTAGAAAGTTATGGCCATAAAAAGTTGGAGAACCTAGGTTTGGGTAATGGACCCAAGTTTTTTTGATGGATAATGGTATGAGTTTTGATATATTTTTAGGTAATAATATTCTATATGGATAATACATGTCATTCCATTTCTGGTGGAATGTGGAACGCCACATAACTCCTCACGGTTTGAGAGTTATGGCCTTACGAAGTTGGAGGACCCTCATATGTCATCTAGAAGATTCAAAAGGTCAAAGTAGTCAAAGTGGTTTAAGATATTTTAGAAGGTAAATAATAAAGTGAAGTGATGAGTGTACTATAATTCAAATTGAATACAAAATAAATTATTTAAATAATAAATTTAATGGAGAAATTAGAAGTGGGTTAACCCTAAAATAAGGAAAGTGAACGAAGTGACCTAGAAGATGTTTTTAAGGAAGCTACTTGGAGAGTATAAATAAGAGGCAAGGCTCTCTCATTTTAGACAACATTTGAGGATATTGAATATATATAGGCGTTTGAGGTAACCAAAGGATATATAAGGCGAATTTCATAAGGAAGGTGAAGAAAAGAAGGCTAGAATTCAAGGGAGGATAAATTCTTTTGATGATTCTTTCTAAGGTATGTTATTTACAAGTCATCTCACCATTTTTGGAATAATTGTTTTTCCAGAATGATTCAGACCGTGAAATTACTCTTCCATTGAGGAAACATATCCAAATATATGTGGTCAATAATTCAGCTTGTGGGTCATTTTATTTTTGGAGTTACACTCTGTGGAAAATAGGGTTTGTGGCTAGTCCTGAAACTAGTCTAAAACATGTGTTTCGGGAAAAGAGTCATAACTTTTTCATAACAGATCCAAATTAAGTAATAAAAAATGTTTTGTTTATTTTACAATATGTTTTATGATGTGTAACATTTTTAGATAGATTCAAAAAATATTCTATGCGGGTCACGCTCTACAAGGTCACTCTCTAGAATAAGCCAAAATTCAACAAGGTATGTCATTTTTTTCTATAACTCCTTTTCTAAGAGGTTTCAAGTAGTGACACATGGAGGAATTGTATAAAACACACTGAAGAACATTATGTGTAAGTTTTAGGTCTTTATTCATTACAGGTACATAGTTATGATTATTTCAATTTAGGGTTGTTGACTAATCCAAAACTAGTCATGTGAGACTAAAGAAAAGTTTGATGAAAATGCTAGTCTCTTGTTGTTAAAGTTAAGGGAGGTTTGCAGGTATGTGATCATATACACCAGGTCTATTATATGGTTACAAATCATATTTGGATGATGAAATTGATGAGGTCTTTTGGTTAAGGTACATGTTGGGTACATGGTTGAGACAAGTAGTTGATGAGTTGGCACATACATGAGGTGTATAGTTGATGATGTTGGTACATATTGATGAGTCATAGTTGAGGAGTACGTGACACATGATTGGTACATACTTGGTACATGGTTGGATGAACTTGTTTATGGTACAAGTTGATTATAGGTTGAGGTACAGGTTGATGCATGGTTCAGGTTTATTGGTACATGTTTATAGCGGTATATCTCACAGTGATAGTGTGACAATAGTTCCATCATTCTACTTCTACTTCATGGAGGTTGGACGGGGCAAGGATAGGTGGTTGTAGCCACCTTCCAGTTGTAGCCAGAGAACATAGGGGGTTGTAGCCTCCTTCTGGTTATAGCCAAAGAATTGGGGAGTTGGAGCTTCCCTCAAGTTGTAGCCTGAGAAACTAGGAGGTTGGAGCCTCCTTCCAATTGCATCTTGGAAACAAAGGAATTTGGTGCTTCCAATGAATGTAATTCTTCAAGGCATATAAGAAAAATAATTATGTGGGTTTCTCCCTCTTTGGATTTCCACATAAAACACTGGTGTACTATGTATGTGTATGATTATTCATTTGTTCATTTCTCATTATTGGATGATAATTCTACATTGATATAACACTTGGATTATTTGGTTAAAAAGGATAATAATTTCTCTACTTTTGATTCACCCCCTCCTCTCAGTAATCCAACAGAGGCGAGGACATATTTTACACAGATGAGGGGTTTTTACAAGTTTAAAGGGCTCAGTGGATGGATTCCAAGGTTAATGTTCGACCACCAGATCAAATATTGAACGGTGGATCGAGGGGCATAGTGTCAAATATTATCGAGCATTAAAATGTAGCTCATGGAGAGGTGGAGATCCCAATGGTGAGGCTATGAATGAATATCTTACACATGAAAGTTGTAATGAGGCTAGATCATCTGGATCTTTCTCCCCCTTAGTAGATGATTTTTTAATTGAGCCTAATATATGGGACAAGAAGCATAGCGGAGAAGTTGGGGCGAGTGTTCACAATGTGTAGAGAAAGTTGAGACAAAGGTGTTGGAAGGTAAGAAATTAGAAAAAAAAGATGGTAGTCATTGGTTATGTTTCTCTTAGAGATATCCCAAAGTTGCTAGGACAGAGGATGGTCAGATATTTTTGTGGGAAAGTGGTTTTTCTGAATCCACTAATGAATTTGATTGATGAGAACTAGATGTATGTGCTTGAATATCATCTATCATTTCACACTCTATCCAGAGGATGAATTTGCTTTAAATTCCATTCAAGGGAGTATCTTGAAGGAATTTTTATCAGAGTTTAGGGATGGGGTCCTTTTGGACTTGTTATTAAAGAGTGTTCGATGATTTTCAACCCATATTATGATCCTTTGGCCCCTTCCAAAGTGTGGGTTATCCTACCTAATATCCCTCTCATTTTCTGGCATGAAGATGTTCTGAAAGCAATTGGGAATAAAATTGTAAAGTTTTTTAGTTTCAAACTGGAGTGGAATACAAAGTTGGATAAAATATGGGTGTGGATCCAAGTGGAAGTGGATTTACATAATGGTTTACTAGATTATATTTAATTGGTGTGGGATGGATTTTCATGGAATCAACGTATTGATTACTGGAAATTTCCTTTTCATTTTTCAGGTGTCGTGAGTTTGGTCACCTTCAGGAACAATTTCAAAGACATCCATCTCAATCCCCTCCATTTCAAAAGATTTGGAAAAGAAAGAGTCATGGGGAAAACATTGAGGTGATGTCTGAGGTGTCGGTTCGAGAAGTCTAAAGTTGTAGGAAAAATCCCCTAGGGTGCATTTTTCAGTTGGTAAGGATCTAATCCCGACTTTTCAAATTCAAAAAATTCAAAAGTTGAGGTATATAGTGTCTTAAGTCCTGCATGCAATTTTTCATTTAAAAAGTCGCCAAATTTCACTCAATATTTTATCACTGCCTCTAAATTCAAGAATATCCCCCCTAGGATAAAGTCCCTTGTGTCCTAGCCTCTATGGATCATACTTCTCAATCATTCTATGATAAGTCAGTTTTAGGAACAGTTCTGGGTCATGTGAATTATATCCCTTCCTCGGATGAGTCATCATCCTGTGCTTTTTCCAAATCCTACTCCTTTATAGCAGTCTAGTGGGGGTTTAGATTTCAATAAAACACCTGGAGGGAAGGTAGGACATAAGTCCTTTTTATCCATAGCTTATCTTGAAGTGAAAAAGGACATTAAAAATGGAAAGCATGATACGGTTATGCAGGCCCTTAGAGAAGAGATGGCCCAAGAAAAATTTACCCAATGATTTTACTCTCCCTCAATTCATGTGGGGTGGGAAGTGCCCCTAAATTCCTAGCCCTCAAAAGGCTTGTGCAGGTGCATAAGCTAGATGTCGTTTTCATTGAACAAGAAACTATGTGTTTGGGAGGGAAAGCGGAGGAGGCCATTGTTAAGGGAACGATCAAGGGGTCTCCTTATGGCCTAGAGTCCTAAATTTAGGTAAGTGCCTTCCTCTTTAGTCCCTTCAGGGATTGTGGTGGAGGTTGAAGACAAGTCCTTAAATTTGGTTTTCAAATTAGTTAATATATGTGGCCCGTACTCAGATCATCTCCCTTTCTAAGGAAGGTTTGAGTTCTTCAGGGTTTTTGGAGGAAAAAAATGTCATCCTGGGAGGAGACTTAAACTTCACCCTTTCCACCCGAGAATTTTGGGGGGAACATGCTTGCAAATATACGCAAGAGGGTTTATTTTCCAACTGGATTGTTGATAATTCCTTAGTTTAAGTGGATCCAAAGAAAATATCTCAAACATGGAGGAATGAGTGCAAGGGAAAGGACTTGTTGGTGAAATGGATAGATAGATTTCTCATATCATAGGATTTAATGATAAATTCTTGGAATATTTCATCTTGGGTATTAGAGGGAGGTGATTCAGATCACATGCCTATTCTCATGAAAATAGAAATTCCTAGAAGAAAGTAGTCATACCCTTTGAAATTAAATGATAGGTGGCTACAAGAAGAAGAGTATAAAACTCAAGTTTTAGAATCTTGGGTGCACTTGAAGGAGGAAGATGGCCATTCATATATGTGTAAATTTGCAAAAAATCTTGAATCCACAAGTCGTCCTACAAAATCGTGGGTGAAATATTTTATTGCTCACTCCCAAGATTATTTGAAGGAAACTGAGGAGGGGATTGAGGATTTATTGGTGGTGAAACCGGTTGGTTCATTATCATCAAATGAATAGGTAACATTGGGTGAGATCCTAAATAAAAAGTAGGATTTTTTTTTGATGTAAGAATCAAGGTGGCAGTTAAAAGGTCGGGAAATTTGGTTAAAAGAGGGAGATGATAATACAAAATTTTTCATAGGTATTCTCATCATCAGAAGCATAAAAATAAAATTGGGGAAATTAAAGATCAGAATTGAGCCATAGTGACCTATCATGGGGAAATAGTGGACGTAGGAAAATATTTATTCAACACTCTTTTTAAGGTAAGAGAAGGGTGTTGTATTGCAAATATCTTAAAAGTGGAGAAGTTGTTCTATAGGGAAGTCTCAAATGAAATGAATGATTCTCTGAAACAAGTCATATCTAAAGAAAAAATTTAGAACCCTTTTTTGGCCTTCTAGAAAAGTAAGAGTCCAGGCCCAGATGGTCTGACTCTCAAATTATTTCTAGGATTCTATGATTCGATTAAGGGGGATTTGTTTAAGGTGGTGCTTGAATCCCAATATTCTGGTAAATTTTTAGGCTCACTTAATAAAACCTTCCTTGATCTTATCCCTAAGAAAGTGGATTTGATTTCCTTTTATGATTTTCTCCCCATATCTTGTTGTAATTTGATTTACATGTTAATATAAAAAATCATTGCAAATAGACTTAATCTCATCCTTAGTGACATCATATCAAAGGAGAAGTTTGTATTTGTGTTTAAAATAAAAATCCACAATGTGATTTTTTTAGCTCAAGAATATTTAAACTCCATTAAAGTTCAAAAAATCCCTTTAATTGTGTTGAAATTGGACCTATTTAAATCCTACGACAAATTCAATTGGACCTTTCTTAGACTAGCCTTAATTCAATTGGGTATGAATATGAATTTGGTTAATTGGATTTTTTGATGCACTAAGTTTTCCTCATTTGTTGTTCTGATAAGTGGGTTCCCTTAAAAATTCTTTAATTCCTCTAGAGGCCTCCATCGAGGGTTCCCTTTGACTCATTTTTTGTTCCTTATTGTGGCAGAGGGGATCAATAGGCTCATTCAAGAGGCCAAGAGGAAATGGCTTCTCAAAGTTATCAATATGACAGAATCTAAACTCATCACCCATCTACTTTTCATTGATGATGTTTTACTCTTTGGTGTAGGTAATATTCAAGAATTTTAGGTGTTAAAATATATTATGGATTTTTTTTATGCGGCAACCAGAATGGAGTTCAATATGGAAAAATGTTTGGCTAAATCATATGATTTGGGGGTTGAGGCAAGTGTTGTGAATTACAAGTAGGAGGTACGTACAACACTTTCTATCCATTGAAGAACTCACACATGTTTCTATGATGTATTTTTCAAAATGGGACTCGAAAGGGTACCTGCGGTGGGTGGTTACAACAACTGTAACTTAAGATGTTTTTCTTAGGCCCTTTGTAGTGACATATAGAACGTACAACAATGTTTGACCACTGGTGAGGGGTAGCACCCCGAAACAAGCGTGAGTTCTGCAATGTATTATTTAAAAGGGGACCCAAATGGTATATGCACTGGGTGGCTAAAGAAATTGTAACTTAATATGTTTTTCTTAGGCCCTTTGTAATGACACACAGAATGTACAATATTGTTTAGACATTGATGAGGGGAAGCACCCCAAAACAACATGAGTTGTATGATATATTATTCAAAAGGGTACTTTCACTGGGTGGCTATAACATTCGTAACTTCATATGTTTTTCTTAGGCCCTTTGTAGTGAGACACATATTCATACAACACTATCTAGCCATTGATGAGGGGTAGCACCCTGAAACATGTGTGAGTTCTGCAATGTATTATTCAAAAGGGGACCTGAAACGGTACCTACACTAGGTGTCTATAACAGTTGTAACTTAAGATGTTTTTCTTAGGCCCTTTGTAATGACACACAAAATTTATAGCATTGTCTGGCCATTGATGAGGGGTAGCTCTTTGAAACATGCATGAGTTCTACGATGTATTATTCAAAAGGGGACCCAAAAGGGTACCTACACTAGGTGGATACAACAACTATAACTTAAGATGTTTTTCTTAGGCCCTTTTTTGTGACACACAAAACATATAGCACTATCTGGCCATTGATAATGTGTAGCACCCCAAAACAGGCATGTGTTTCCTCTATGATCTTCTTGATATTATGAAATGCATTCAATGTCCCTACATGGTTAGGCACCAAATGGAAAAGGGAAAGGCCAATTGACAAGGAAAAGTCTAAAGGCCAAATAATATTTGAATTGAATTTAAACACAAGTCATTGAAGACTATTCAGGACCTAACACATAGAAGACTAGAGAGAAATATCAACAAATTATAAGCCATAATTCAAAGCATGATGTAACTAGCTTCATTAGGTACTTGGGTCTCATACATGGATGATGACCCACATGATGTATCAATATCTATTACAAATAACAAATCTAAGCTTCATGATAATTGTATGTGAGACACAACAATCAAAGGGGTGTTATGTTCTTATTAATGGGTCTACTACTTGTAAACATGGAAGTTGTACAAAGTTCAATATATCTTATGTATCACTCATATTACATGTAATCTTCATCCTAGATCATACAAAGGCAATTTGATGTATACGTGTTTTGTACATAACTTAGTTAAAAAAAAACTTGTTTATGTAAAGATTTGGAAGAAGCCTCATCATTGACTTAATGTAACTAACTAATGCATGAAATAAATACTACACAATGTAACTAACTAATGACACAAGAGAAGTAAATGATTTGTACATTGTCAGAAATGCATTGTGGATTGTGGAGGTTTGATGCAGGAGCATCGCTCCATGCCAGCAATGCACCAGCTAGCCAGCACATCAAGAGCGTATTCAATGGAAGGAGAGAGGCACAACCCTCTCGTTTTTCAAATTTGAATTTAATGTATTAAATGTTTGTAAGGCTGGTGGATCCAAGCCGTGCCTTTGAGCATGTAGTATTTGGTGTCGCCTTAATGGATGACATGTTGATGGGGATCTAGATCCGATTCGGACTAGACAACCATTCAATATAATTGAATGTAAAATTAATGAGAGTAGGTAGCTTGGAGGGAAGAGCTCGAGGATCCCCTCTTTGTAAAGAGATCTTCTTTGTATCTATTATTTATCTTTTTATAGAGGGAGAGAGAGCCGAGACTCTGCTGCAGTCCGATCTCGAACACATTGTAAAGAGGCATTTTCATATTAATACAAAGAGCAGTTTTTCCTGCACATGAGTCTTTATGTGATTATGAGTTCATGAATGAATGTCTTTATGTGTTGATGATATGTTGTAGATGTGTGTTAGGTATGAATTTGTAGGGATAGACAAAATTTATTGTCTGTGAGTTCTTTGATTCTAGGTTTAGGTTCTTTGAGGCTTCATGCAAGGTTGCACGAAAGAATACTGTGGGTTCTATAAGCCTGTGCAAGGAGTGCACTTCCGAATTCTACGGATTCAGACAAAGACGTGCCAGGAGGGTGCACCAGCTAAAGTCACTTACTCAAGGAGAATCCTCAAGGTTACTGAACACCTTGGAGGTAAGACTGTGTAGAAGAGAGCACAGGACAGACCAAAATCATTGACGGATTCTGTAGAAGCTCTGCCAGGAGGGCATTGAGAAGGTGCATAGAAGGCACAGAGAAGACATAATTTATGAGAATTCTGTAAGGCTCTTCTAGAGGGAATTGAGCGAATGCACAGGATGCATTAGGAGAACTCTATTTCAAGTTCGGCAAGAAGACAAAATCACTGAGGATTCTGGAAAACTCTGCCAGGAGGGCATTGAGTTGGTGCAGGTGTGCATAGAAAGAACTCTTGTTTGAGTTCAGAAAGGAGAAGAAGTGTCAGGAGGAGGACCTTCATAGGGTTACTGAACACCCTGTAGGCTCAACAAGGAGTTCTTGAGAAGGAAGTTTCCAGAGGGAATTTCCATCCCTTCAAGGAGAGAAAGGGGTAGAGACCATGGAGGTCTGAGCAATTGAAGCTCAAGAGGATAAAGACCTGTACAAGGAGTGCACCAGACCAACACCTGAGTAAAGTGTTGATAGACAGTCGCCTGAAGGCTTGTCAAGATAGTTGTATGAAGGCTTGTCAAGTGCAAGAGCAGAGCATAGAAAATATCAGGATAGATAGCACCCTTGCATGCAGAGACTCTGCAAGGAGTGCAGAGGTCAAGAACCTCTTCGAGGTTCAGCATTGACAAAGCTCAGGAAGAACAGTGCCTTTGTGCATAGAGCGATAGCTGCAAGGAGTGTAGAATTCAGGAAAACCTTTCAAGGTTTCACAGTCCCGAAACTCAAGAGGAGGAGCATCCCAAGAACACAGGCAAGACCAAGGTTGCAGGCTCGCAAGAGGAAGCAAAGGCCGAGACCTTGATACTTCAGAAATATTCCAAGGAGAAGGGAGAAGTGGAAGCTCAGGAGGGAGCTACAACTACCATAGGATCGGTGCTGGAAGAAAGATCTGGATCGTTGAAGTTTACGTCCAGGTGCAGGCAGGAAAGCGTAGCGGAAGAGAAAGAGATCTGGGCCATCAGATCTTGCACGGATAGTCGATAATTGTCGGATACGGAGAAAGTCACACAGGGTTTCATCTCTGGGAGGGTGCACAAAGAAAGAGCAGTTGAGATGGATGGTGGAGACACTTCATGAAGGAAGTGATGAATAGCCGATAGCCATTGGATCTTGCAGAGTTGCAGGGTGGTTAGAGGCCGGTGAAACCCATCACCCAAGATTCGAGGGTCAATGTGAGCCATTGATCTCGTTTCAATCCACGCCATTGGATTATCTCGTGGATTTGAGGTTTGGGAGTTTGGAGAGGGTAGACTAAACTCTTGATTTCACGAAGCTACGAGTAGCGAGGAGTAGAGACAGTCGTCGGATCTAGGTCACGGGAAGACTGTTGGATCAAAACCTTCTCTATATCATGTATCGGGGGTTCGGAGGTTGGAGGAATCACTTTCGACTATAGAAGTCACGAAGTGACGAGGGATAGGTCTCGGTTGAACACGTGGCGCATCCATTAGTTGGGGGCCGCATGGTTGACAGGTGGACACTCGTCGCTTGGGAAGGAGTCAACATCTTGTTGACTTATCGCACTTCGGAGATTCGCAAGAAAAGAGCACGAGAGCTCGACACTCCAACTCGCGAAGTCGCGAGTAGTGAGAGGTGCTAGCAGTTATCCCTATCCTATGGTTATATGTAGAGGGTGCTAATAGGAGGAGCTATACCCGTATCGCAACCTCGGGTATTGGAGGTTTGGAGAAAGAGGAGTCGATAGCTTTGACTCACGAACTCGCGAGATCACGAGTTGTGAAAGGATATTTTGTTAAGGCCTTGGTCAGAGCGTTGTGGTAGCTTGGAGGAGGTGAAGCTCACACCTTGTGCATGTTCACATAGGTGTGGTTTCTGAAGGACCTGTGGATCGGATTTTGTGAGGTTCCAATAGGGATCCGAGAGAGCCGCTTCGGCTCAAGGAGAAATTAGAACGATCATGTGCAGATCTCGGCCTAAGGGAAAAGGGGGTCTATGTCAAGTGTGGTATCGGAGCTTGATTATGTATGTATAC
Source organism: Picea engelmannii (assembly GCA_009831015.1). NCBI lineage: Eukaryota > Viridiplantae > Streptophyta > Pinopsida > Pinales > Pinaceae > Picea > Picea engelmannii. The sequence goes on along the minus strand of ML789695.1, from coordinate 377,695 downwards.
TGCAGGCAAAACGAGGTAGAAGAAAAGGAGACAGAGTGCTAAAGCTTTGTAGAGATTGTTGCAGGAGCACAGTAGTCAAAAGACAGTCAAGTGGACTGTAGGGAAAGCTGGAAGCACTCATGGTTGTAGAGTGACAACAATAAGTTTGCCAGGAGGGAAGACATGAACAAGGAGATGGCTACTGAAGGCTATGGGTGAATAGCAACTTCCTTACGAATTATTTTTGTTCGGGTACGAACAGTTCAATCTTTCGAAAAGAAATAGATAATAAATAAAGACGAAAGGACATTTTATCCAACTTCCTCCTATTTTAGGAAATTCTCAATCATCCCTGTTGATCTGACGATCTTATTCAGATCGACCAATCAATAATTTGAGACAGATTAACTTATCCATTTCATATTATGAATATATATGGATCTGTAGTTATCCTCTTATCAATTGTATAAGAACTAATTCTTTGGCAATTATCCTGTGTAATGATGACTATATTTTTCCCGATATTCCTTTATCTATATGGATAAAGCACACAATAGCTGGGTGGGAATTCATTCTCATTATGCAACGATGGATAAAGAGCTCGCTGAGATAAGAGAGAGGATGGAAGATCTTGCAATACGGATGCAGCAGGATGCAAAGCCACGATGGGTGTATGAATGGCCTCTGAGGAGGAAAGCAGAGTGTCTAGTCAAGAAATTGTTGGCCAGAAGGTAGCAAAAACTATTGAGAGGATGGTTGAGGTATGTGGAAAGCCTCTGAGATGTAGGGGAAGTGGTTCATATGTGTGAATCAGAGACTGGTAAGATATCAACAAAAGGTCTCGTATACTGCCAGGAGGGTAGTGTTGAAAGTTCAAATTGCAAGGAGGGCACTGAGATGGGATTGATTGATCTCATAGACTACCAGGAGGAAGGAGAAGAAATCCCATATTGCCAGGTGGGCAAGGGAGAGTAGTTGAGACTGTCTGAGAGTCTCATGAACTCAGAGGTGAGTTCGGATCAGTGAGAGGAGCTGACAGAGAAGGAATATTAGAAGAGCATTCTGATGATTGGAGGGATTCGGATATTCCTACCAAGCATCCAAGATGAGGCCAGGGAAGATGTTGTGGGTGCAACAACAATAGAAAGACAACCAGCTATGACTATCAAAGAGATGGAGTAGATGTCAGAAGCTGCCCAAGGAAAAGAAGAGGAGCACACAGTTGAGATGCTCACTCCACAGGAGAAGGAGTTAGAAATGTTGGAGGATTGGTTGAACAATCCAGAACCAATAGATGACTTCTGAGAGAAGACAGTCATGAATAGGTTAGCAGAGGAGCATTCTAAGGAATCGCTCAGAAATTTCAGCCAGGGAGTTGAACGAATGATAACTGCGGTGCAGAGACATGTAGCGACAGATGAAGGAGAATTTCAGTCTAAGGAGGAGAAGCTGGAGGAAGCTAGAGATATGCCAGCAGGAAAGATGGTAGTCAAGCTGCCAGAGGAGGAAGCTAAGTAGCATCTCAGTGATGAAACTACAGAAGAGAAGTCTGCAGCAGGGTGGCAAGTTGAGGCCACAGAGGAAGAAAATAACATGGGGGATCATGATGATCTACCCACCGATAAGGAGGAATTGCAGCCGAGAAGACTGCATAAGGAGAGCTAGGCACCGGAGCAGCTAGACATGATAATTGAGGAGATCAAAAGGTTGATGATCCAATCAGCAGAAGCGGTCAACAAAGGGAAACTGAGCAGAGGAGAACCTGCCATAGCAGCAGGGCAGTAGCAACAGCAGCAACAGCGAAGTGATGGAGAAAATGGAAAGCTCCAAAGAACTATTTGGGATCCAGGGGGATTTCGACAGCGATGCTGGGAAGCTCATGAGCAGGAGATCATGAATTTTTCACAGAAGAGGAGTATGATGCAGGAGCATGACTCCATGCCAGCAATGCACCAGCTAGCCAACACATCAAGAGCGCATTCAATGGAAGGAGAGAGGCACAACCCTCTCATTTTTCAAATTTGAATTTAATGTATTAAATGTTTGTAAGGTTGGTGGAGCCAAGCCATGCCTTTGAGCATGTAGTAGTTGGTGTCACCTGAATGGCTGACATGTTGATGGGGATCTAGATCTGATTTGGACTAGACAACCATTCAATATAATTGAATGTAAAATTAATGAGAGTAGGTAGCTTGGAGGGAAGAGCTCAAGGAGCCCCTCTTTGTATCTAGTAGTTAGATTTTTAGAGAGGGAGAGAGAGTCGAGACTCTGTTGCAGTTCGATCTCGAACACATTGTAAAGAGGCATTTTCATATTAATACAAAGAGCAGTTTTTCCTGCACATGAGTCTTTATGTGATTATGAGTTCATGAATGAATGTCTTTATGTGTTGATGATATGTTGTAGATGTGTGTTAGGTATGCATTTGCAGGGATAGACATAATTTACTGTCTGTGAGTTCTTTGATTCCAAGTTTGGTTTCTTTGAGACTTCATGCAAGGTTGCATGGCAGAATAATGGGGGTTCTGTAATCCTGTGCAAGGAGTGCACTTCTGAATTCTACGGATTCAGACAAAGACATGCCAGGAGGGCGCACCAGTTGAAGTCACTAACTCAAGGAGAATCCTAAAGGTTGTTGAACACCTTGGAGGTAAGACTGTGCAGAAGAGAGCATAGGATAGAACAAAATCCTTGAGGGATTCTGTAGAAGCTTTTCCAGGAGGGCATTGAGCAGGTGCATAGAAGGCACAAAGAAGAAAGAATTTTTTAGAATTCTATAAGGCTCTGCAAGAGGGCATTGAGCAAATTCACAGGATGCATTAGGAGAATAACTCTATTTCGAGTTCGGAAAGAAGACAGAATCACTGAGGATTCTGGAAAACTCTACCAAGAGGGCATTGAGTTGGTGCAGGTGTGCACAGAAAGAACGCTTGTTTGATTTCATAAAGGAGAAGAAGTGTTAGGAGGAGGACCTTCACAAGGTTACTGAACACCCTGCAGGCTCAACAAGGAGTGCTTGAGCAGGAAGTTGCCAGAGGGAATTTCCATCCCTTCAAGGAGAGAAAGGGGCAGAGACCATGGAGGTCTGAGAAATTGAAGCTCAAGAGGATAAAGACCTGTACAAGGAGTGCACCAGGCCAACACCTGAGTAAAGTGTTGAGAGACAACCATTTGAAGGCTTGTCAAGACAATCGTCTGAAGGCTTGTCAAGTGCACGAGAAGAGCACAAAAAAGCTCAGGACAGATAGCACCTTTGTGTGTAGAGACTCTGTAAGGAGTGCAGAGGTCGAGAACCTCTTCGAGGTTCAGTGTTGAAAAATCTCAGGAAGAACAGTGCCTTTGCGCATAGAGCGATAGCTGTAAGTAGTGCAGAAGTTGGGGAAACCTTTCAAGGTTTCATAGTCCCAAAACTCTGGAGGAGGAGCGTCCCAAGAATGCAGGCGAGACCAAGGTTGCAGGCTTGCAAGAGGAAGCAAAGGCCGAGACCTTGATACTTCAGAAATATTCCAAGGAGAAGGGAGAAGCGAAAGCTCAGGAGGGAGCTACAGCTACCATAGGATTGGTGCTAGAAGAAATATCTAGATCATTGAAGTTTATGTCTAGGTGCAGGCAGGAAAGCGCAGTGGAAGAGAAAGAGATATGGGTTGTCAAATCTTGCGTGGATAGATGACAACCATCGGATCCAGAGAAAGTCACATAGGGTTTAATCTCTGGGAGGGTGCACAGACAAAGAGCAGCTGAGATGGATGGTGGAGACACTTCATGAAGGAAGTGTCGAATAGTTGATAGCCATTGGATCTTGCAGAGTTGCAGGGTGGTTAGAGGCTGGTGAAACCCATCACCCAAGATTTGAGGGTCAATGTGATCCATTGATCTCATTTCAATCCATGTCGTTGTATTATCTTGTGGATTTGGGGTTCGGGAGTTTGGAGAGGGCAGACCAAACTCTTGATTTCACGAAGCTCTGAGTAGCACAGAGTAGAGACAGCCATCGGATCCAGGTCATAGGAAGACCATTGGATCAGAACCTTTGCTATATCATGTATCAGGGGTTTGGAGGTTGGAGGAACCACTTTTGACTGTAGAAGTCACGAAGTGTCGAGGGCTAGGTCTCGGGCGAACACGTGGTGCGTCCATCAGGTGGGGGCTGCATGGTTGACAGGTGGACACTCATCGCCTGGGAAGGAGTCAACATCCTGTTGAATTTTAGCACTTCGAAGATTTGCAAGAAAAGAGCACGAGAGATCGACACTCCAACTCGCGAAGTTGCGAGTAGCGAGAGGTGCTAACAATTAGCCCCAGCCTACGGTTATATGTAGAGGGCGCTAACAGGAGGAGCTATACCCGTATCACAACCTCGGGTATCAGAGGTTTGGAGAAAGAGGAGTTGAGAGCTTCGACTCACAAACTCATGAGATCGTGAGTTGTGAAAGGCGCTTGTGTTAAGACCTTGGTCAGAGAATTGTGGTAGCTTGGAGGAGGTGAAGCTCACACCTTGTGCATGTTCTCACAGGTGTGGTTTCTGAAGGACCCATGGATCGGATTTTGTGAGGTTCCAATAGGGATCCGAGAGAGCTACTTTGACTCAAGGAGAAATTAGAACGATCCTGTGTGGATCTCAGCCCAAGGGCAAAGGGGGTCTGCATCAAGTGATGCAGAAGCATCACTCCATGCCAGCAAGGTGACCACCCTTCAAACCTGCATTTTCAAAGACAATAATAGGTTAAATGAATGAATAATAACTAAACATATATGAGATTGAATTTGAAAAAGAGAATTAAATGTTATATGACTGAATAATAATTAAACATGTATGACGCTCTAGAAATAATAAAGTGGAATAACTCATGAATGATTTCCTCTTGGTTTTTAGAATAATTTATTCTCTACTAAACAGGACCAACCATGTGAAGGTGGAAGATCGTTTGGCCCCTCCCCGCCCTCAAATCACTCTCAATTCCCCATACCTAATCATGCATAACAAGTAGCAAAACAAGAATTAAAGGTAAATGAAAGAAAGAAGGTACATGCATACATAACATATAAGGTTCATGCACAACTATAAAAACAAAAAATTGTACAGTCAATAGTTTATATTAATAAAATTTGTCCTGAAAATGTGTACAGTCTCTTCTTTTTTATAAAATTCATGAGTGTATCATCATCGCATTCATCTCGATATTGACCTTCAACTATTTGGCCTTGTTCTGCTGCTAGAAGGTGATGGGTCATCTAAAGCACTGTACTACTTCTAGTAGCAGGACATGGATGTTGATGCACTACAAGGACATCCACTACAATAACAAAAAGCGTTAAGAGGACATGGTTATTTATTATTCATAGAAGTGTTTCATTAGTACAAATATCATTACTATGTTTTTTACCTGGAGGAGTAGTGGACACCATTGGTTGGATTGTCGTCAGTTCCTCTCCTCTTAGAGCACCCTCATATACATGCTTTGTCATTGAAACAAGAAAAGTTATAACTACACCATCTAAAGGAAATATTTATAATCGTCATATTATACATTTTATTTTAAAGACACGCATACCATGATGGGTTTGTGAACCACTATTATCATGGGGTTTCCGTCCAGCATCGTCAAATGAACCGGTGTTTCTTTCCTTCTTAAAACAAATAGACACATAATTAATTGATGGGTTAAATCAATCGTCAATATATTTGACAAGTAATCAACAACTACAATCTTGTCATTTTATTTACAAACTCATTCGAAGGGTTAGATTGTGTTTGTGATCCATTCCTTTTTCGATTTTACACCATAGCCTGAAAGTTAAACTTGATCCAGGAGGATCTAGGAATGCTCACAGAGGTCTAGGAGGATTCAAAATTCTCACAGAGGTCCAGGAGGATTCAAAATGCTCACAGAGGTCCAAGAGGATCCAAAAAAGCTCAAAATTTTGCCATCTCAAATTCTCTATAAAACTACATCATTACTTAGAGCTCGGCGATAACTTTCCAATGACGTAAAAATTGCCTCAAACAGAGTTCGTATGAAAACGTTATGGATGGCCAAAGTTCAAGTCAAAAACCAGGAAAAATTCAAAGTCAAAGGGGTCAAGGTGACACATGTCACCACTGCAAGGGTGACAGTTTGCATGACTATGCAGGTTGTACAATGATGACATGGTGGCCTCACATGGCGACACATGGAAGGAAGGTGACATGGCATGTCCAGTTGGCAAGGTGATGGGAAATCGTATAGTCCAAGTGGATCAATTATGTGCTGACACATCGTAGAGATAGACCAATTAGAAGCTACCATGTGGTAGCCTCCCATTGGCCATTAATGGGTAAGGATTGTTAAAATTTTGTGGGAGTTCGAAGGATCGAACCCGTGACCTCCCAAGACCTTTCGCAAACCTCCTTTTCCATTGCGCCACACACATGAGACTTAACCTTATGTGGTGTGAGTTATGTTTAAGGTTGTTAAAGGTTTTTGAATGGATGGAAAAGGGTCTAGGGCCTAGCTCTCAACCCATGTCATATGGTTGTATTGTAACCAAGTGTTATATTCACACGGGGCTATAAATATATGCCACTGCATAGATGGCATATCAACAAACTTATGGTTCAAACAATATAAAAACCCATCAAATATATATATATATATATATATATATATAT
>ML789695.1:353232-370968 GCA_009831015.1 Picea engelmannii | reverse complement strand
AACAACACCATAAAATATGGCATGGTTGATGGGGTTTGAGCCTGTGACCTGCCAATCAATATGCCAATGAAATAATTGTTGCACCAAAGGCACGAGGTTTGTTATGAACGTCCTCCAACGAACATTTTGTCCCAAAAAATAGTTTATGATGGGAGGTTAGGGCCCGCGCCCTATTTATGGGTGTGCAGACTGAGACAACACATAGTTTGAGGTGTGCATGGATCCCAATACCAAGGTACTATACATATTGCATAGATTTGTGTGCAAGGAGAGGAGCCTAATTTGGTATTGTCTTGATATGCATGCCATGAGGTATATTAACTGCACATAGGCAACTTTATACTCATTTTTCTCGTTTTTCCAAGAGGAGCTCAATGGTGATGTTATTTTTGTGCTAAGAGGTCATTTTTGAAAGTATTAGTTCATATTTCCATTAATGAACGCCATAGTGCTTCGTTTGGCATGTAAAGATGGTGAAATTGAGCCAATTCAAAATATGTTCGACTTTATACTCATTTTTCTCAAATTTTCACAAGGAATTCAATGGTAAACTCATTTTCTGAGTTTGAACAGTGGAATTAAAGAGAGCCCATAAAATTGGTTTTTGTAAGTCCATGTTGTAATGTAATTTTGACATTTTGAGATGATAAGAGGCAACCTTACTGTCTAGAAGGGACTTGGAGATGAATTAAAATATGCCATCAATATTGTATAATTTGAGTTATTTTGTTTTCTGAAGTGTTATCTCATAATTCTTTAAATTAATCATCAGTTTATGAGATTTTGGATAAGAAGTGCAACATCATTTTTTTCTGCAAATCACCTCAATACGATCAATAATTATTTTGAATCAGGTTAGATGCTAACATGTATATTTTAAAGGAATAAGTGGTATCTAAGGATTTTTGGATCAAGTGGTATCAAAGCTAGTTTTGACGTGTATTTGCAAGTTATTGATGTTACGAGGTCCAAGACTCAATATTGGTGAAGGTGTTAAAGACTCTTGTTGGGAGGAAAAAATGAGTAAATTCCTCATGAAGTTAAGGTTAGAGAAGAACATTAACCGACAAATTCAAAAGGAGAATTTTGAATTAAGGATGCAATTACAAACTCTTGAGGAAGAGAAGCAGAAGTTGCAAGATCAAATGATATGTCATGAGGAATTCCATAGAGGTATTTTTCATGAGTTGGAAATAAAGTTGCATACCAAGGATCAGGTATTGGCACCATCATCATCATTCCATGAATATTGGCAAGTCGATAATGTAAAGTCTCTGATGCAAGTGAAACTAACTCTTTCAAAAGGCGTGATGGAGAAAGATGATTCTTAATATTATTCTTTTTCTCGTCAAGATGGAGAATTATCAAAGATAGTTGAAGCAATGAGAACTTTAGATGAAGAGGTCCTTCATAAACAATTATTCTTACCTTCCATTGCAAGGAAATGTAACATATGTAAGAGATATTTAGAGAAAGATGTGTATTCTAAAGAGGGAATGAAGATGTTTCCTACTGGTAAATTATCTATGTATCCATGTGCTTCATGTGGAACTAGTAACCATAATATGGAGAAATGTTGAAGAAGACAGACTGTGAAAGAAAATCCATCCAAGAAGAAGGCTAAAGGTAGAGGTCATTTCTCAAAACAAAGGAAAAGAAGGAATGAAGATAAGGGATCATGGTTCCAATATGGGAATAAGACACTCTGGTCTTATTGTGGTAAGAGTGGACATAAAATCAAGAAGTCTTGGACACTTTATCCACACTTATGTCTAAAGCAGAACCGGAAATATGTAAAGGCACTTGCAAGAAGACAAGCAGCAACCCCAAATGAAGTTAATAGTCTTGTTGAAATATTTGAGAAAGGATACTTCTTAATGGTTGGTATTAGCAAAGTGATATATGAAGACATCGAGGAATGGTTCCTAGATAGTGTCTCATATCGCCACATGACTAGGATGAGATCAGTGTTCCTTACTTTCTCGGAGATTGACACAAATTTCTATGTAGGATTTGGAACAAACACCAGACAAACAATAAAAGGGTATGGATATGTAAGATTCTAGCTTGATTCAGGAGGATTTCTAGGAATAGAGGATATGTTATATGTTCCATATTTGAAAGTAAACCTACTCGCAATTGTGACTTTTGAATATGAAGGGTATGCAATCACATTTCAGAATGACCAGGTACTTGAGTACTCAAGAGAAGCTACTCAAGACACAACAATAATGCTTGGTGTTTGCAAGGAGAGGTTATATAGGTTATTGGGAAGACCTATAATATGTTCTAATGGTTTCTTGGATTCAACATCAGATTTAGCATAAGATTCAATGCCAGATTCATCATCAGCATCAGAGACATTGTTAGATATAGGAAGTATGAGACTCCTTCCAGTACTAAGGGAAGGATGAGTCCATAAATAAACCATCCATAATTGTAAATATGCATATTTTTAAAATGAAAGCTAATATGCATATGTAGATAGCTACTAAGTCTATTTCTATTGGTGTATTAGACGGCTTGTAAGCCACTCATTGTAGATTATAAGAGAGAGGAATTTTGTAAAATTTATATATAGCCACCTTATATGTTGATAAGAGAGAGGAATTTTGTAAGAGAAATTTTATATAGACACCTTGTATGTTGTTAAGAGTGAGAATAATTTTCTAAAAGGATTTCTATATAGCCACCTTAGATATTGTTAGAAGTGAGAGGAATCTTGTAAAAGGGTTTCTATATAGTTTCTTTATTATAAGAGTGAGAGGGATATTGTAAATATTTATAAGCCTTTCGACAAAAATATAGACAAGTGTATTGTCTTGTTATCAGCTAAAGGACTACATATGGGTCTAATTGTCTAAGTTAACATTCTTATTTTGAAGTACGAAAGGCGGAGGACTAGAAGGATGTAGGAATTTGGATCATATAGATCGAAAGCGGGAAGAGCATCGAAGCTATGTAAATCTTCCTAGAGTTGGTAAAGGAAAAATAATATTTTTTGTAAGAGGATGCATGATATAAGCATATTCAATATATTATGTCATGTTCGTGTAGATGTATACCTTGAGAAAAATAGTTCAGACAATACAGATGTATACAAAGAACATGTTTAGAGTTTCTTTCAAGATAGGAGAGAGGTAATGGACATGGAATTCATTCAGAGACTCCTACAGATACATCCATAGTATAGTAACAGAGAGTTTGAAAGGGAAAGGAATAGATTGGCATTCAACTTGGTTTCAGATTAGCCGAGATAGACTATCTTCAAGAGAGAAGGAGATGGGAGTGGATGTTGAGTACAGGATTAAGATTCGGATATTGCAGAGATTCAGTGAGCAATTTTTTTTTATGAAGGAACTTATGATCCATAACCGGAGCTATATCTATATTAGCGACAATTCCAAAGGCCAGATTCATAGCCATATTTCATAAGCAAACAAAATTACACTAATCTAATATCTAAGATCCAAGATGAAGACTAATTCCCAGAATATTCAGCGAGATGGAAGAGTGAAGAAGCATCATCATCATTAAGTTACTATATTAGAGAATTTCATTAAGATGGAAGACTGAGTAAGAGTTTTCATCACTAAGTTGTTGAAATATTCATATTTTTGGAGGACCAAAATTTATTCAGTGGGAAGGTGTGATCCAGGAGGATCCAAGAATGCTCATAGAGGTACAAGAGGATCCAGAAAGCTCACGGATGTCTAGGAGGATCCATAAAAGTTAAAAATTTGACCATATAAAATGCTTTTGAAAACTACATCATTGTGTATAGATTGACAATATATTTCCAATGGTGTAAAAATCACCTCCAACAGAGTTCGTATGCAAAAGTTATGGATGGTCAAAGTTCAAGTCAAAAACAAAGAAAAAAATCAAAGTCAAAGAGGTCAAGGTGACACATCTCACCATTGCAAGGGTGACACGTGGAACTACCATACATGGTGTACAATGTTGACGTGGTGACATCACATGGAGACATGTGGCAGACTGGTGATGTGGCATGTCAAGTTGGCAAGGTGATGGGAAATCGTAAATCCAAGTGGACCAATTATGTGTTGACACATGGCAGAGATAGACCAATGATAAGTTTCCATGTGGAAGCCTCCCATTGTCCATTAATGGGTAAGATTTGTTAAAATTTTGTGGGATTCTCGAGGATCAAACTCGTGACCTCCCAAGACCTTTTGTAAACCTCTGTTTCCATTGCACCACACACATGAGACTTAACCTTATGTGGCGTGATTTATATTTAAGGTTGTTAAAGGTTTTTGAATGGAAGAAAAAGGGTCGAGTGCCTAGCCTTCAACCCATGTCATGTCATTGTATTGTAACCAAGTGTTATATTCACATGAGGATATAACTTTATGCCACCGCATATATGGCATATCAAAAAATTTATCGTTCAAACAATATAACAAACCATCACACACACACACACACACACACACACACATATATCTATATATATATAGAACCACACCATAAAATATGGCATGGTCGACGGGGTTTGACCCCGTGACCTGCCAATCAATATGCTAACATACTAATTGTCACACCAAAGGCACATGGTTTGTTATGGACTCCTACCAACAAACATTTAATGACAACCAACAATTATGGATGGGAGGTTAGGTCCCATGCCCTATTTATGGGCATGCTGACCAAGACAAAACACAGTATGAGGTGTGCATGGATCCCAAGACCAAGGTACTATGTGGATTGCATATATTTCCATGTAAGGAGAGGAGCCTAATTTGGTATTGTCTCGATATGCATTCCATGAGGTATATTGACTGCACATAGGAAACTTTATACTCATTCTCATTTTTCCGAGAGGAGTTCAATGGTGATGTTATTTTTGTGCTAAGAGGTCATTTGTAAAAGTATTAGTCCATATTTCCATTAATGAGCGCCATAGTGCATCATTTTGTGTGTAAAGAGGGTGAAATTGAGCCAATTCAGAATATGGTCAAATTTATACTCCTTTTGCTCATAATTTCGCAAGGAATTCAATGGTAAACTCATTTTCAGAGTTTGAGCAGCGGAATTAAAGAGAGTCCATAAAATTGGTTTTTGTAAGTCCATGTTGTAATGTAATTTTGACATTTTGAGATGATAAGAGTCAGTCTTACTGTCTGTAAGGGACTTGGAGATGAAGTAAAATATGTCATCAATATTGTAGAATTTGAGTTATTTTACTTTCTGATGTGTTATCTCATAATTTTTCAAATTAATCATTTGTTTATGAAATTTTGGATAAGAAGCACAACATCATTTTGTATGCAAATCACCTCAATATGATCAAGAATTATTTTGAACCATGTCAGATGCTAACATGTATATTTTAAAGGAATAAGTGGCATCTAAGGATTTTCGTATCAAAACTTGAAGTCGAGAATCAAGTCTTCTTTGGTGGTGACAGTCTTGAATGTATCTCCTTGCATCACATGGCATAAGATATGGATTTTTGCTTACTAGTTGCAATTAGATAAAATTTGCATGATGATATGTATAATATGAATAAAGTATTTGGTACTTACAATACGAGATTTTAATTTCAATTAACAACCTTGGCCAAGTTTGTGCTACCCATGTTTTTCTAGTCTTTCCTTGGTTACTTTTGACGTGTCTGGGAGCCTACGAAAAGTTTCAAGTATGTTATAAGATATCATGATTTGTTTTGTAGAAATAAACAAAATTCAGCATATTCAATTCAAAATATCATATATTAATTTCCAGGGCTAGGTGGTGTCTTCCCTTCATTTATCAATGCACTCTCCTTTGTGTCCTCGTGTATATTATTCCATTCCCTCTTGTGAATGGCCAGAGGACGATTATACTTAGGGTTGTTTTTCAATTGAACCCTATATTGATCTCTGACATATTTCAAATATGCACCGGCCCTCGAGGTGATTTCGAACTTGTTGAATAAATCACCAACAGGTCGACCATATGATTTATACGATTATTTTTCAAATATTTATTCTGGGCATTCCACTGTGTGCGAATGGTGGACCCGAAAATATATAAAGCCTTGTCCTACAAGGTCCTGTGAAAAATATTGTTTCCTAAAACATGATATGATAATTATATTAAAATAATATAAAAGATGTAGGTTTCAATCAAATGGTAGGAAATATTTAACATATTCAAAAATACTTAGGATTTGTTTTATCTTCAAGGGAACCAAGTTTTTGTCCACCAAATAGTTGATGGGGATTTTTCCCAAGATTTGAACATGTGTTTCCCCAGGATAGCAATGCTTTGGCTGCATAGATCCAATATCCTCATGAGATTCTCCCTGTAGACACTCACGTGCACAGTCTAGCGTGTGTGGTGGGGGCATATTATGGGCCCCATGAGTTTCAGTCCTCTGAGCCATATACAGAGAGGAACATAGCCTCATAGGTATGTGGCTCATGCTAGGATGCTATGGGGTTTGTGCATCCTTTCCATGAGCAGTGTCCCCATGACCAGGTTGTCACATCGGATCTAAAATTGTGTATAGAAAGAAAAAATTAGAGTATTGCTCATATAACGATATTAGACAAAATTTCATAAATCAATATATGNTTTTTTTTTTTTTTTTTTTGTGCTTACCCCAAATTGTTTTGTATCTTGCCTTAAATTTTTCATCCTTTCTTTTCACTCCTCTGTAAGTGGCTTGGACCTAGTCAATTAAATTTATTCCATATTTACATTTCTCAAGGCCTTTTGAATTGTTTTTGTCGGTTTCATGGAATCATATATTTTTTCCCACACATCATCATGCTATGACAGTGTGCTTGTCTACATCAACAAATAAACATGTTAATTCAATTATTGTAATAAAGAATTGATATGAAAATCATTGTTATACATGTTGAAAGCTAGTTGGTGCCTTCTAACGGTCACCCTGCCACATTAAAAGATGCATGACAATTTAGAATGTTAGAAAATAATCAAAGAAGCATGAGTTATTAAAATTTATGTTAAATATATAAAAAGGAAAAAATTAATTACAGGTTTGGTATACTGGTAGAACATATTTACCCCCATAATAGCAGTGCTTCCATTGATTCAATTCAAATCATAATCGACCAACAACTATTCCCCTGTAGTTATTGTTTTCACTGCATTTATGAATATTTGATTTCCTTCACACCCCTCAAATATGCAATTGGGTTTCTTTTTTTTTGTCCCAGGTCTTGTATTGTTAATAATCCCTACAATATTCCTCGACGCCTTTGGCCTTCCATTAATATACACCATCTCTCCTTTATTGTGATCGATGTCTTTTACATGTATATGATTTAAAATGACTGCATATCTCTGCATACTTGGAATATATCAGACCAACCTCAACCAATATCCACAGTTGTAGCATGGTCTGACATACTCCATAAACTCAACAAGTCCTCCATCTTTCACCTTTATGCCATCCATGAAGAATAGGCCTAGACCATGTATGGAAAACAGAGAAATGTGATAAATCCTCTCATTGACATAGAAGTTAGTTTCCAACTGAGGAATTTCATTGGGTACCCATTGTCTCACTAGGTGTTTGTACCTCAAAAGAACCTCGACGTCACCTATGCTCTCATCATCATAAGAACATGAACCTCCTTCGAAGAGAAATAATTGCATGCGCCTATTAAATTTTCTTCTGACATTTTCACCTCTAGTTGATCTCACCCTATTAGATGTGTTGGATGTAACACTTTCCCCCCTCCCTCTAGAAATTCCCTTGTTTGAGTGATATTTCTAATAGGTACATGTTCAATTGTACCTACACTTCATCAAATTAGAAAATGTAGTTAGCAAAAGGGGAGAATTTATGGACAAGGAATAATTTGACCCTATCTTTCGAATGCCAAAGCTAGACGTTGTCATAATTTAACCCAATACATAATCTGACCCATCACATAATTATAATTTTTTTATTGTTTTAATGCTTCTTGGATGGCCTGAAATGGCCCAGTTTTGGAATATAAACGACCTTTGACTCCTATATGGAGGCAAAAATGTAATGCTAGCAATTCATTTTCTAATATTTTTATATTCAATGTTTTGTGCATCTTGTTAATATGTAATCCATTAGAAAGGTTCTTAGATCCATACCAATGTGCATATTCTCTAAACTAATGCTTGATCATGGGGATTAAACTTATTTTCCCAAAGCTATTCTAGTGTGGCACAATGTGTCTTTCAACAAAAGTAAAATTTTAGATGTTTTCCATTTGTAGGCATCTCTCGTTTTTCTCCTTCAATATTACTCAAGTAGAAGGTATTGGGTCCAACTTTAGCATCAATATTGAAAATTATAAGCCACAATCCATCAAACTTTCCATGTTTTCTAACATTTTCCCTTCTCTTTTCCCACAACAAGACCATATCATCTATCTAAAAATCCTTATGCTTGGCCATCTTATCAAAAATTGATCTGGATTTTATGAGCAAAACGAAATGAATACAGATTATTAAATATGTTTAACACAGAATAACATAGGTACAGTAAAACTGGTTTCTATTCAATAAGGAAATAAGTTGAAACTATATAATGCAGCGGAAAACAAGCTTGTTGGAATGGTGGTGGCTTATCTCTGAGAAGAGATGTGTCGGTTGCGCTCATTCGCAAGAATATTATTACAATGATGATCTGAAGGAATGTTTACAATAAACATGAATGCCAAAATCCTATACATCCAAAAACCTAACGCTAGGATATGAAGCGCCAAAAGTCATGTGAGCCCCGTTGGGGTAAGCTAGTACATCAAGTTCTCGGGGTCGTAACTATTGCATATGATATTCATTTTAGGTGCATGATATCCCGTTGGAAAGGTCTATCCAAGGACTGCACATGTTTCCGTCAAAATCTAATTTTGTTTACATTCAGACTGTGGAAAGCCCTAAAAACGTTGTTTAGGGCCTCAAAACGGTCCCAGAAGTCAGGGACCCAAAAACTAGGAAACAAATACCAAACTGGAAAACTGCCAAAATGAATGAGTTGGCATAGGTGGGGGGGAACTGAAATCCATATGGATCAATCCTCCCCCCTTAGGAAGCAATGGTCTCCATTGCGTTGAGTTCCCCCATCAGATGAGAATTTTTTTGCTAAATTTGGCCTCGGGTGAGCCACTTGCCTTGGTACAAGAGCTGCCCTACGTTGACAACTCGATAAAGTTGGATCATTTGTTTTTGAGTGCCCTTGAATTGTGTGTCCACAATATGATCATTGGATGCATGTTGTATGCAATCAGGGTCGAGCTCTGTTGGTGTCAACTTCTCTGCGATCTCTGAGGTGTCCAATAATGGTGGGAAATACAGTCGAAGGAGAGCCACGTTGAATACTGGGTGTAGGCCAAGGAAAGGGGGAATGTTGAGCTCAAAATCATTGTCACCCATAGGCTTGGTGATGGTGTATGACCCATAATGGAGTGGTAGAAGCTTATGATGGGGCCCTATAAAGAGTTCTTTCTGAAAGTGAAACCAAACTTTGTCTCCCACCTGAAACTTATGTGGCACCAGATGTTGATCATGGCATTGCTTGTACTTGGCATTGGACTTCTAGAAAATATCTTGAACCTGTTGGCAGACATGTTGGATCTACTCAATGAACCGGGTGTCTTTTTCAGCTTCAGGTGGATTAGGGGACGAGTCAGTCGAGGTGGTCGCGAGGGGTAGTGCAACATCCATGGGGCCCAATGGTTGGAATCCCAACCCCACCTGAAAGGGGTTGTGGCTAGTGGAGCTATGCAGGGCTCAGCTATAGATGTGTTGGACATAGGGAATACTCTCATCCCATATGTGGGGGTGCTTGGAATTGTACATGTGCAGGATATGCATGATCATTCGATTGACAACCTCAATTTGGCCATCTGTTTGGGGGTGGAAGGTAGTGGATTTGGTGAGTTTGGTGTCCAGTAGTGACCAGAGGCTCGACTAGAATGTGCTGAGGAACTGAATGTTTTGATCTGAGACAATGGTTTGTGGGATCCCAAAATGTACCCATACTCGTTCAAATAATATCTTGGCAGTGGTCTCTACTATGATGTTCTTCTTGTAGGCGACCAAAATTTCCATCTTGGAAAAGCGATCAACAACCATAAAAACACAGTCATTTCCCCTCTTGGTGGATGGAAGGACCGACATGTAGTCCATTGAGATGGGTTCTCATGGTCTGTCAGGAGTAGGTAGAGGGGTGTACATGCCCTATTTCTTAGTGGTTGGTTTGGAAATAGCGCATGCAATGCAAGACCTGATATACTTGTCGACATCATGTCAAAGTTTCGACTAGTAGAAATGTTTCTACAGCATGACCACTATCTTTTCGATGCCAAAGTGTCCTGCCACCCGACTGTAGTGAGCTTCCCAAATAAGCTTCACATGCTCGCTTGATGGAACACATAGATGGCCCAGACGACACAACATCCCATACTGAAGATGGAAATTAGTGACCACAGAGTTTTCTCCCAACATTTGGTAGGTGGTGGAGAAGTCAGGGTCCATCTCATAGAGGTGGGGTCATCTAGAGGTCTCGCGGCCACAAGAGTCTAGCACTGTGGTGAGTGTCACGAATGGAGGTCAGCTAAGGAAATCAAAACTCAGTTGGTACTTCCTATTTTATACTTGATGCTGAGGGGGAACTCCTGCAAGTTTGTGGACCACTTTTGATGGTGGTCATTCTGCAATTTTCCTGGGGTCTGCATGAACTATAGAAGCTTGTTATTAGTGTGGATGATTGTCTCCTTCCTAAGAATGTAATGTCTCCAATGGCAGCAAGCTTGCATAATGGAGTACATTTATTTGTCATAATTAGGGTACTTATGGACATCATATGATAGTGTCTCACTATGATATTCCACGGGGTGGTTGTGTTGAGTGAGAACGACGCCCACAACATAGTCTGAAGCATCTGTCTCGGTCTCAAAGGGATGTTGCAGGTCCGGTAATGAAAGCACTAGGGATGAGCACAAGGGTTGCTTCAAATTATTGAAGTCTTTTTGTTGGGATAGGCCCCACATAAAGTTTTCCTTACCACCACCCCTAGTTACTTGGTTGAGGGCCCATGCGATATGAGAGAATCCCAACACAAACCTGCGATATAAATTGGTGAGGCCCAAGAAGCTCTGAAGCTTAGTGAGTGTGGTTTGGGCTAGCCAGTCACAGATGACCTGGATCTTGGTTGGATCCACACGCACACCATGTTGATCAATGATGTATCATAAGTAATGGACCATGTCCATGTTGAAGGATCATTTTTTCAAGTTTTCATATAGTTGGTGTTGTTGCAAGGTGT
Source organism: Picea engelmannii (assembly GCA_009831015.1). NCBI lineage: Eukaryota > Viridiplantae > Streptophyta > Pinopsida > Pinales > Pinaceae > Picea > Picea engelmannii. The sequence continues at coordinate 359,678 of ML789695.1, read as the reverse complement.
GTAGAACCTGTTGAATATGTTGCAAGTGTTCCACCCAAGTCTTGTTGTAGATGAGGATATCATCTAGATACACCACTACAAAATTATTGGTGAAAGGTCGCAGGATATCCTCCATCATCCTCATGAAAGTTTTTAGGGCATTTTTCAAACCAAAGGGCATGACAGACCATTCAAAAAGACCTTCATTTGACTTGAAGGCAGTCTTCCATACATCTTTCTATTCTATTGGGACCTAGTGGTAGCTAGACTTCAGATCAATCTTACTAAAGTATTTTTCCCTCGTGATATGATCAAGGATGTCGTCGATTCGTGGAATTGGGTACTGGTTCTGGACTATGATTTTATTCAGGGCCTGGTAATCAATGCAGAGTCACCAGGTCCCTTCTTTCTTCTGCACCAGCATGATTGGGTTCCCACAAGGCGATGAGTTGGGACTGATGTGCCCCTTGTAGAGTAGTTAATGGATCTACCTCTTGATCTGCTTGTTTTCTAACAGAGAGCAGCAGTATATTGTCCCATTTGGTAGTAGTGCGTCAGGGGTCAGATCGATGGGATGTTTGACTTGGTAGTGCAGAGGTACCCCGATAGGTGAGGAAAATATATCTGGGTATTCTTCCACGACCTTATCCACTTACTTTTGTTGTGTGGAGAGATCGTCTGTGGAGGCCCTGGATGTGGTTGTGATATTTCTCTCACTCTGAGAGAGAATCACAAAGAATACAAATTTCCTGGTCTGAGAGATGACCTTCTTGCATCGCTTGGCAGAGATCAAGGAAATAGAACTAGGTGGGATTGTGTTAGGTATCCTGTACAATTTCCTGTTCAAAGTAATAATAAAACTATGAGGCCTAGACTCATATACAACATGATGCTTCCATAAATAAGTGTAAGTTTTAAACCTATGAAGTAAAGTAATGCATATGGATTCTTAAGAAAAACATAAATTAATCAATGGCTCATACACATAGTACACAGAGATATACGTTGGAAACCCTTAACTGGGAGAAAACCATACTTCCTTGGTGACACACCTTTTAACTCTTCATTGTATTAATTTCACCATTCACCATACAATATATACAATATTTTAGGTATTTTGTAGCTACCAAAACCCTAATCCCTTAATCCGAGATAAATTTAGAAAATCCCTAAAAATAGTAAAATCCCTTAATCTACTAATTTTCGAATCTAGCGTGCCCACACACACACATGCAAATAATATAACACATACCCAAAATTATCCCACTTTTTGTTTTCTTTGCATACAGAGGTTCACATGATTACATAGTCAACAATCCAGGGTAGCAATTCCCATTGTTACTCCATACCAAGAGAACTTCTCTGTGCTCACAGACTTTGTCAATGAATTTGCAACATTCTTCAAAGCATCAAGCTTTTCCAGCAACACCTTATTTTCTTCAACCATGTCTCTCACAAAGTGATACTGAAAATCAATATGCTTTGTCTTCGAATGATAAGCAAGGTTCTTTGCCAGGAAGATTGCACTCTGACTGTCACACACTAATCTCACTAATTTTTACACCAACCCAATACCTGAACATAATCTTTGTAACCATACTGCTTCCTTTCTTGCATGAGTGGCTGCCATGTATTCAGATTCTGTAGTTGAGAGTGCCACTACAACCTGTCTTTTTCTCATCCAACTAATTTCTCCTCCAAATAGGATAAACACATACCCACTTGTGGATCTTCTTCTATCTATATCTCCAACCCAGTCTGCATCAACAAACCCATGTATTTCCACCACTATGTCCAATCCTAGTCTTCCTTGGTAGCACAATCCATAATTGGTAGTGCCATGCAAATACCTAAAGACCCTCTTTATTGTTGTCTAATGCTACTTCCCTGGTTTTGACATATACCTACTCAAAACTCCCACTGCATGTGTAATGTCTGGTCTATTACAGACCATTTCATACATAAAAATGCCAACTGCACTGGCATAGGAGACATGGGACATGTACTCTTCTTCTTCATGTGTCTTGGTACATTGATCTGCAGATAACTTTACACCTATAGGAATAGGAACCATGACCGATTTACTTCCATGCATATTAAACCTCTGCAATATCATCTCAACATATTTTCTCTTATTCAACCAGAGTTTCATGTTTTCACAATCTCTTTTAATCTCCATTCCCATAATGAAGTTAGTAGCATCGAGGTCCTTCATGTCAAATTTAGAGGATAGTTGTGATTTCACCTCCTTGATAACATCCATGTTATTTCCTATCAGCAACATGTCATCAACATACAACACTACATAAATGAAGTGATTACCAACCTGCTTGGAATATACACAGTGATCAGCCCTGCTTCTCACAAATCCCAATCCAAGGATGTATGCGTCAAATTTTTGGTACCACATCCTAGGTGATTGCTTCAAACCATATAGTGACTTCTTTAGCTTACAGACCATCTCTTTCTTTCCCTTCACTACAAAGCCTTTTGGTTGCTTCATGTAGATTTCTTCTTCCAGGTCCCCATGTAGGAATGTTTTCTTCACATCCATCTGTTCCACTTCAAGATCAAAAGAAGAAACAATAGATAAAATAAATCTAATAGAAGTTAACTTGGCAACATGAGAAAAAATCTCACCAAAGTCAATTCCCTCTACCTAGGAATAGCCTTTTTCTACTAATCGAGCTTTGTGTTTCTGCACTTTTCCTTCTGCATTAAAATTATTCTTAAACAACCATTTGCTACCAACATATTTTCTTCCAGATGGAAACTCAATTATATCCCATGCCTCATTCAGATCCAAGGCATCCATTTCTTCAACTATGGTCTTCTTCTAGAGTTTATTATCCTCTGAATTCACTGCTTCCCTGACAGTTCTAGGATCATCATCAGTAAAAGTTAAAGAAAAATTAGAATGAAAATAAAGTGTACTATACCTTTATGGTTTCCTTCTTTCCCTCACTAGTCTCCTCAATACTGGGGTATGAGGTTCTTCTTCTTCTGCTTCATCTTCTTCAGATGATTCATATTTTGCATCATCCAACTCAAACTCTATTTTATCAGGTTCTTCTTTCCTTGGTAGGAATTCTTGTTTGGAAACATCGTTTACCTCTCTAAAAAAAACATCCTGACTATAAACAATCTTCTTAGTTTGTGGGTTCCAAACCTTATAACCTTTCACGCCATTTTTATAACCCATAAAGATACACTTTTCAGCTTTATTATCCAACTTACTCCTATTTTCCTTTGGAACATGTACATAAGCATCAAAACCAAACACTTCGAGATGTTTAAGAGAGGGTTTCTTACCAATACATACCTCGTGTGTAGTTTTATCATCCAAATATGATGACGGTGATCGATTGACCAGGTAACATGTTGTACCCACTGCCTCTACCCGTAATTATTGTCCTAAATCGACACCACTAAGCATGCTCCTTTATTTTTCCATCAGTGTCTTGGTCATCCTTTCTGCAACTCCATTATGTTGAGGTGTGTATGGAGTAGTATTCTTCCTTTCTATATCACACTTCTTACAAAATTCTTCGAATTCATTTCCACAAAATTCTCCACCATTATCTGTCCTCAATACCTTTATTTTCTTCTCTATCTAATTTTCTACTAGAGCCTTAAACTCTTTAAATTTATCAAATACCTCAGATTTATTTCTAAGAAAATAAATCTATGTGTTCCTTGAGAAATCATCTATGAATGAAACATAATACATGGATTTACCTAGTGATGGAATAGGCACAGGTCCAAACACATCACTTTGTATCAGCTCTAAGATCCCCTTTTCCCTTGTAGCACTAGATGGGAATCTTACTCGATTATGTTTACCATATATGCAATGTTCACAGAAATCAAAATCCAGAGTGCAATTAGACATACCTTCAACCATACCTTTACCATGTAGTGTTTGAAGGCCCTTTTCTCCAATATACCCCAGTCTTTGATTCCACAACATGGTATTCTTTCCAAGGATAGTATTGGTCTTGTCTTATTTATTTCTCTGTTCATGGACAACAGAACTGTTACACCCATTAGTATAAGTTATTCCCAACAACTTTTATAGAGTTCCACACCAAACTCCCCTCTTCAACACCATTTCTCCTCATACCATCTTGCAAGTTCCCTTTCCCAATATAGTATCCACTCCTACATCATCCAAATTGCTTACAAATATTAGGCTCCTGGCTAGTTTTGGAATGTGAAAAACCCCAGGGATATTTATAATCCTTCCATCTTTTAGCAACAACTTAACCCTTCCACGTCCCGTGATTTTGGTTGTCGAGTCATCTCCTAGGAATACATCACCGCCATCATATTTTTCATATTCACAAAACCACTCCCTGTGAGGAGTCATATGATATGACGCACCTGAGTCGATTAACCATACACCACGATCTGCATGTGTACTTGTATATGCCAAGTAAACATCATCTCCTTCTTCAATGGAGGTTTTCGCCTCTATGGAAGAAGTATTATCAGATCCCTTTGGTTAATCAACCTTATTAGACTTGTAATCTTTCTTATAATGCTCTGTTTTACCACACTTCCAATATTTCCTCAAATATTTTCCTGGAGACTTAGATCTACCTATATATTTAGATCCCCTCGGAAGACTTACCAGGATTCCTGTCTTGGGTACGACCTCTTACAAATAAAGCATATGTCCTCTGACTATGCATACTTTTCTACCTCATCTCTTCAAATAACAAGGATGCAAATACATCCTCATACTTCAATGTAGATTGAGTGGTACTACCAATTGCTCCAACCAGATTATCCCAAGAGTATGGCAAAGAACATAACAAAGTAATACACTCATATTCTTCTGAAAAGTAATACACCATTTGACTTACCAGAGTATTAAATGAATATATATGTTCTATCACAGAATCTCCATCTTCCATCCTAAGATGATACAACTTCTTTCGAAGAAACAACGTGTTTACCAAGGACTTTGATTGATACAAATTCCCTAACTTATCCCATAGTTCCTTGGCCATAGATTCTCCCGAGACATTCAACAACACCAATTATGCCAAGCAAAGTCAAATAGTACTCCTTTCTCTTCTGTCCAACTTCTCTCAATATTCCTTCGACATACCAGTAGGTGGTGTACTAGTAGTTTGTGTACTAGTAGGTTGTGTACCAATAGACTGTGTGACAATAGACTGTGTACTAGTAGGTTGTGTACTAGGATCCACATTGATCCATTGTTCTTTGTATACAAGAAGGTCCTCCATCTTGAGCTTCCATAGCTCAAAGTTTTTACCATTGAACTTCTCTATCTCGATTCTAGAAGAGCTCGTCATTCCTCTTTATACACTCAAATCACCATTGTAGAAGCTCCCACTAAACCCAAATTTATCACAGACCCTAAATAAACTTGATCTATCAAGACCGAGCCAAACCCTCAGCAAAAAAGGCATCCCCCTGAAGAAAACAATGAGCTCTGATACCACATGTAAGTTTTGAACCCGTGAAGTAAAGAAATGCATACATATTCTTAAGAAAAACATAAATTAATCAATGGCTCATACACATAGTACAGAGAGATTTATGCTGGAAACCCTTAACCGGGGGAAAACCAACCTTCCTTGGAGCCGCACCTTTCAACTCTTAATTGTATTAATTTCACCATTCACCATACAGTATATACAATATTTTAGGTATTATGTAGCTTGTTGGTGCAATTATATGCATAATATATTACCAAACATAAATTATCAACCGAGATTCGTAATCAATAAAGTTGATGCACTATATGTGTCGATAAAAGATAGGTTCCTATGTCTGTTTAGTATAGATAAGAAAATCATTTAGAAACCAACACACTTTTTAAAATAACAATCTTCACACAATTCAAAAGTTGGAAAGTAACACTCATAAACAAACAAAAACTCTTGCTCAAGTGATGGACCAGTTCATTGATGGCTCATGAAATGGAAATATGAACTTTGATTCTATCCCTTGAAACAACTAAACTAACAAGTGGGATGCTCCATTAAAGCTCATGTATGGTGAAATATGGAGATCCAATTGTTCCTTCATTACCACACTTTGCAACAAATTCGAATAGTGAAATCAAACAAAATAACATGAAATCAAAACAACAAATACATGAAATGAAAATCTACACTATCAATTTACAATAAGCTTACCAAGCTAGATCGGTGGCCCTTGCCGATGCCAACATGGAAGCTCTTAGATCAACAGATGATAACTTCTAAGAGAGACAAAATCACTGAATCCAAACTTGCATTAATCTTCAACAAGTAGGTTTACAAAAGGAATCTCGTCATGAATCCAATCTACATCATAACAATTCTCCTCAAGAAGCTATCTCATAACAATTCCCTTAATCTACATAATAATGAATCCTCCTCCAATCTACATAATAATAATTATCTCCTCCCCTTATGAAGAGAGGGCACTCTCTTTTATACATGAGAGAT
>ML789695.1:275286-350855 GCA_009831015.1 Picea engelmannii | reverse complement strand
ATTATTGTTATCTATGCAAATTTCAGAATTGAAAAATAACATCCATCTGCAGTTTTGATCACCTCTATAATAACCTTTAGCTTCCAAGTTCGAAGGCATCTACGAAAGACCTAAGCAGACTCCTATCCATAACAACTAGAGACTATAGCTTAGCTATGGGTACGGGGTTTCTATAATTCCAATGCCCTTAATTGCAACAACTACAATGCCAGCTACCAACACTATGTTGCAATACCAACTCGTAAAACCACAATCATAGAAAATTTTCCATTAAGAGACATGACAATGTTGCACGATTCTTCCAAATTGTGACAATTGAGCGGCAAACGTTACATACCTCTGCCCATCAGAATGAAAAGGAGAGAGACCTCTAGAGGCAGATCGACCCTTCAATCTATGTCTATTGTGTCCATCCATAGCCACACAGTGAAAAGAACCAATGACTTATGGCTCGACCCATAAGGAAATCAAAGAAAACCTGTCAGAGATTGTTCTTGTCCTCGTCCTATAATTTATAAGAACGACGTCTTCTTTAGTGTTCTTCGATGGAGGTCGGTGACAAGGATTAGCTTGGTTCCAACCTCAAAACGTAAAATTATTGGTGTCTGCACTTATTGTATTCCTGTTGCAGACTACGGTTCATCCAATGGACTATTCTGGGAATATCTTCATTGAATGTGCCATCACTTCTGTTAGAATTTGATCATGTATTTAACACACAACTTACCTGCCAAGCTCCTTACTTTGAACTGTAATCACTTTTATTTTTAAATGGCGGTATTGAATGGATCCTGAAATAGAATACACATTTTCTACTATAACTCACTTTAGTTGAACTCAAGCCGCAAATACCCCATAGTGTTATTGATGAATTTGGACATTCTACTAGATCAGGTATCCCCAACAAGTTCTTTGTCGATGGTTGTATAATATTGGTTGTCATACTAGATGATTGAAACCTTAAGGATGTACAGAACAATCGAGAACCCACTTGTGAGCATACACTACGTTAGATAACTACATTTAAAAATGGATTATGGTCTTGAAGTTTATCCCTAATGATAATGATGCAGATACAGATAGGTCGAAGTGTGAAAATCCAGGGGTCGGAATTGTAACTGAGAAGAAGACTTTATCTGTATATTATTTAAAGCAGCTGCCAAATCCATCCATGTTGGTTCTGACCCTGCCCAAAGTCTCTCCTCGGAGATCTTCAGGTTGCCAAAATCAATTATTTGTTGAACGATGAGCGAAAATACTGCAATGGTTTTATATAAAAAATAAATAAAATATGTTCCATCTTCCCCCCATTTCAGATATTATAAATTCACTCCATAACTTCCCTGTGGAATCAAAGAAGGCTCTCATATAAGCTACCATTGCACCAAACTTAGTGGGAAACCCAAATAATAGCCCATCATCCAGCTGTCAGTGCGCGCGATAATCATGAGATCGGAGAGGATCCTAGAAATAATAATTCGGAACTTACCTAACTATCTAATTTTGTTGCATTGGTTAATAGTAGTCACATATTTTTCGATGTGTTGGTCATATATTGGGAGACTTGCGATCCCTTGAGGAGTCTATAACAGAGACAAGAGGTGCAGACAATTTTGTTGGTAGATAAACTTGGAGTCTGGGGTGAATGTGGCCATATGGAGAAAATGATTATGGGGTGAGTTCGTGGAGAATTCCAGTGGATGGAGCGGGTGAGATAGCATGGAACGCCTGGACAGAGTATTGTTGAGTGATTGAAACAAATTTCGAGGAACTTGGTAACTTTGGTCATCGACCTTCGCTAGTAGATCCACCTTCGGAAAGGCGACCATTTCGTTCCAATGTCCACCAACAAAGTTCTAATGACCCAATCCTTTCATTTACTCGGTGGGGCACCAAAAACGTATCCAAGAGAAGCATGGACTTTGGTTGAAGGTCGATCCATTAATAGTTATTAGTGTTTGACCCGAGCATACCTGCAAGGACTTCGTTTTTCTAGAGATTTAGAGGACACTGTCGTCGTCTTCTGTGGAGCTTCACTGACCAAAGGAATTAGGTTCTGCACAGGCTCTGTACAGTTGGGGGCTGACCACCACAACTATTGACACTTCGACCCATCTACAAATTCAGTTTGTCAAGTATTGCCGGATAAAACTACAAGGAACCAGGCACTGTATGCGGCGAATGCATTTACCATTTGAGATTAAAAAAAAACTTTGTCTGCATCCTTTGTTGATTATCTCAAGCTCCCAGAATATTAAGAGCACTTGGAATAGCTCAAATGATCATTATGTTTTATTTATTTATTTTTATTTTTATTTTATTTTTATTTTTATTTTTTAATGGATCATTGCTTTATGATTTTTTTTTATTTTTTAATTCATTTTATATATGTGTGTGTGTGTGTGTGTGTGTGTGTGTGTGTGTGTGTGTGTGTGTTAAATATGTTAAATCACAAAGCTATAAAATCAAAACAGAATCACAAAGCTAAATTTTAATTTTAATTTTATTTTTTTAATTTTAATTTTTAATTTTATTTTTATTTTTATTATTATTATTATTATATAATTATTTTTTATTTTTATTCCTAACAAAAAAAACTATTTTAACTTAAAGAATTTGGTATTTTGTTCCTTTTTATTTATTTATTTATTGTATTATTCTTAAAAAGAAAACAAATTCAAATAAAATTAACGAGAATAGATTTATTAGCAAATGGAGATAAAATGAATTGCAAATTGAAGATGAAAACTTGATTAAGTATGTTTGCAGATCATCAACTAATTCATTCCTGAAAATGTTAGAGACATCCTACTTTCTAATCCTCGAGATCGTAAGAAGTGTGGAGGAGAGCATATGTATTGAAAACTAACCTACCTACTCTACTCTACTCTAATTGGAAATTAGAAATCAGTTACGTGTAATCAAACTTCCAGTGTAACCATAAGCGCAACAATAATAAGAATATGTTCAGTGTGAATTTTTCAATTGATAATCGAAAGTATATATAACTGTGCGAAATTGACTGTTGAAACTGTAAATCAAAATGAAAAGAAAAACATAATGGATCTAACCTGGTACCTGTTTGAAACCATCATTCGATAATTCTTTCGTAGGCATAGTTTTCACTCCTCAGGTCGTGTCACAACTCCTCGTTATCGATCTCCTGTTTGCATAATTGTTTGTCATCAGGTGTGCAGGGTTCTTTGTATGTTGTTTCTTCATTTTCCTCTGGAGGAGTAATTAGACTTTCAGCTGCTGTCAAGATCTCCTCTTCCAGAGAAGGGGAGATCCCGACTTTTGCTAGGATCTGAGTGAGTTGTTCTAATATTAAACTCATTGTTAAACCATATTGAAAAAGGAGATTGATTTATCATCAAAGATTTGAATTTTAAAACTAAGAAATTAAAACTATTTGTAAAGATAAAATACGCCAGACTTGAACTCCTTGCATTATTGGGAACCCACTGTCACCAGGTTATCGGTTCTCACGTGTTAGCCCATCCTAAATAAAAACTAAATTTGCATAAATAAAAACACACTTTTTCATAAAATAAGGAGAAACACACTTCTTCATAAAAGGAAGAGGAAAACCTAACTCTGGAGCAACCCCACCAAAGTGGATGCGTGGGCTCTTCCCGCACGTCTTACTGTCTTCTCTCCTCCCTTAGGTCATCCATAAAACCAATCCAAAACCATTAAAGCGATCTAATCCAAATACTACCTATTACCGTTTACAACTCCCCAGCAACGACGCCAAAATGTTGTTGCAATTATATGCATAATATATTACCAAACATAAATTATCAACCGGGATTCGTAATCAGTAGAGTTGATGCACTATATGTGTTGATAACAGATAGGTTCCTATTTCTATTTAGTATAGATAAGAAAATCATTTAGAAACCAACACACTTTTAAAAATAACAATCTTCGCACAATTCAAAAGCTAGAAAGTAACACTCATAAACAAACAAAAACTCTTGCTCAGGTGATGGACCAGTTCATTGATGGCTCATGAAAGGGAAATATGAACTTTGATTCTATCCCCTGAAACAACTAAACTAACAAGTGCGATGCTCCATTAAAGCTCATGTATGGTGAAATATGGAGATCCAACTGTTCCTGCATTACCACACTTTGCAACAAATTCGAATAGTGAAATCAAACAAAATAACATTAAATCAAAATAACAAATACATGAAATGAAAATCTACACTATCAATTTACAATAAGCTTACCAAGTTGGATCGGTGGCCCTTGTTGATGTCAACATGGAAGCTCTTAGATCAAAAGATGATAACTTCTGAGAGAGACAAAATCACTGAATCCAAACTTGCATTAATCTTCAACAAGTAGGTTTACAAAAGGAGTATCTTCATGAAACCAATCTACATCATAACAATTCTCCTCAAGAAGCTATCTCATAACAATTCCCTTAATCTACATAATAATGAATTCTCCTCCAATCTACATAATAATAATTCTCTCCTCCCCTTATGAAGAGAGGGCACTCTCTTTTATACATGAGAGATTTGAAAAGAAGATAAACATCCCATAATTACAGATCCATTTTTCTCTCAACCCATTTCCCATTATTACAAAATATAATCCCTTCAACTCCTCACACATATCTCTCATATATCTTGGATAAGATATGACAACCAAATCTCCATGATCTTCTCCTTGGATTAGGAATGAATTATCTCCTCACATCTTGAAATGGTGGAGGAATTATTCGAGAAGTCTTTTGAATTAATCCTTCACATATTCCTACACATGATAAAGCTCACACATTTTTGAGATATATGAAAACATGTCAATTTTCTAATTTTTAATCACAAATTCCCTTTTAATACTAAAATAAATGATTTGGAAATAATAAGGTTTAACCCATATCTAATTATGAAAATGGTATCATGAAAGGTTAATGGGGAGATGAAATGTGAAGACTGATGAAGGGAAAGGTGGATGGAAATACGACATTTCTGAGACTCAACATAGCTAACAAAACCCTAATCCCTTAATCCGTGATTAATTTAGAAAACCACTAAAAATAGAAAAATCATTGCAAAATCTGCTAGTTGGGATCGTCAGACGCAGTTGTCGAATCTGACGCTCCCACACACACACATGAAAATAATATAACACATACCCAACAATAAGGTTGTCCCAAAAGAACATTACAAACTTTGAGAGGAGCAACATCACACAATACCTTTGAAGGGCTTGATGTCGTATGAAAGTCAGCATTGTTGGTTGATGCGGAGATCGCTTCCTTGGCGGAGTCATCCAATGGTGTAGGGTTTCGGGTGTGGTGTTGTCATCATGGCGAGCCACTTGATGACCTCTACTGAGATGAGGTTCTTCTATCTACCACTATCAATGATGAAGTGCAGTGGAGTGCCTTTTACCCACATATGTGAATGGAAAAGGCGCTCACCTTCTTTTGGCTCATCTTTTTCACCAGGCTAGAGCTTGGTGGTAGCAATGGTGGCACTTGGTTCTATGTCAATGATATGTCTTCCCCTTTCTGGTTCTGAATCAGATTCAGAACCCGCATCTGCTTCATAGGATTTCACTTCGTCCACTAGCGACTGCTTTGAGCGGCAATCAACAATGTTATTCCAAGGGCTCTTATGGAAGTTTCACCACTTCCCGATATCTTTCTTTCTCTTTATGGTGTCCTTCTTTGCTTACAGCTTCGACTGGTTTTCCCAATACTATCCATCTTTTCTCTATCCTGTGTTCTGTGGGTTAGGGCTGCCCTTTCTGGTCTTTTGTTGTGAGGGGTTCCCAGGCCCAAATTGTTGTGTCTTTTGTTTGAGCTTCTAATTAATTTTAATGGCATATTGATAGGTCGCGCCCAAGGATGATATGTCCATAAATTCAATTTTGGTATGGATGTATTTATGCAGATCACCATGATACTTGAGCACCAAATTTCGCTCAGAATATTTGATACCCAACTTCATGTGCAAGGTATGGATGACATTTGTGAACTTCGGCACTGCTTGGTCTCTTTCTTGCCACAGTGTGGTTCATTTGTATACAAGTCGTCATAACTTCCAATAGGGTAGTATTGTTCCTTAATATCATCCCTGAAGGATTCCCAGGTGGTCGCGACTGTAAATAATGAGGGTTCCTCTATTTCCTTTTTCTCATATAAAGTTTCCCGCCAATATTTGACATGGGGAACAACTTTGAGTGCAAAAGTAATATTTTCTCTCTTTGAAAAGTTATGGACAGAAAAATACCCTTCTAGTAGATTCAACCATTTGTCTACAACATTTGCGTCTATCTGACCTTCAAATATAGGAATATCAAAGTTGATTTGTACCTTGAAGGGGGTGGCGCCTCCTCTCGAGGAAGATGCGTTGTCTATCAGTAGCCGCCAGAGGATTCACACAAAACTCTTCATCATCTTGTTCCTCAGTTTCATGAGGGATTCCTCAAGAAACATTTTGAAAGGATATCATGTCCCATCATCTTTATTTTCTTCTTCCATGAGAGGTCACTTGGGCATGCGAGAGATTTTTTCCTCAAGAGAAACAAGCTCGAGACCCAATTCTTTGTACTTTGACCTCGTTGGGGACATGCATTAAGAATGACAAGGAGAAGATCGCTCTAATACCATTGATCCGGATTTTATGAGAAGAACAAAATGAATACACATTATTAAATATTTTTAACATAGAATAACATAGGTATAGTAAAATTGTTTTCTATTCAATAAGGAAATAAGTTGAAACTATAAAATGCAGCAGAAAACAAGCTTTATGGAATGGTGGCAACTTATCTCTAAGAAGAGATGTGATGGTTGCACTCATTCAAAAGAAGATGATTACAATGAGTCTCTGAAGTTCATTTTACAATAAACATGAATGCCAAAACCCTGGACATCCAAAAATCTAACCCTAGGAGATGAAGTGTCAAAAGTCAAACTTGTACATCAAGTTCTCGTGGTCTTAACTTTTGCATACGATCTTCGTTTTAGGCGCACTATAGCCCGTTGGAAAGGTATATCCGAGGACTACACATGTTTCTGTTAGAATATAACTTAGTATTTATTTTGATTGTGGCGAGCCCTAAAAACTTTGTTTAGGGCCTCAAAACGACCCCAGAAGTCAAGGACCTGAAAACTAGGAAAAAACTTCCAAAATGAACCAGTTGGAATAGGTGGGAGGCCACCGACATACATATAGATTAAACATATATTTTTTCCACCTTGAATCTATCAATTTTCACATGGAACTCTATGGAACTAATTTCATATCTGAAAATTGCTTCCTAGTGATCTAACAATAAAACCCTAGCTATTATCACTGAACAACTTTACATTGAAATTATTGATTGAAAACATATGCAGTGGAATCACAAATATCAAATATGAATCATCAATACACATGAGACATAATTTCAGTTTTGTAATCTTGTTATCATAAAAAATTGTGAGGGAAAAACCATCCCTCCTAGCCAATCCAATATCACCAAAATATGAGGACAACCTTGTCCTCCAAAGTTACCAAAACTTAGAAAAGCATTTTTCTCCAATAACCATACAAATTATAAAACCAAACCTTAGCAATATCCCTGGGAATCTCCTCTACACATGAATCTATTGTAGACCACTTGTACAGCATGCTGACAACACCTGTCAACATGTATGAATCTGTACTTTCCTATAAACTTAGATATGTGATTCACCTTATTGTCAATCCATGTACATACATTGTTTTATCTCCTGCAAACTACATATACCCTATGCGTGATTCGTCCTTCTGCAACCCCTGTATATACGTTCTTTTCCTTCTTGTAAATCGCATATAGTACAAAAAATTCACTCCACACATGCGACCTTTTTCACTTCTCTCTTCAGGGCCAAATTCACCACCTTATAGAATTTCCCTTTGCTAAGATCACCAATCATCCCTAGAACAACTATAGACTCACTTATCCTAGCTCCATCATATCTCTACACACTCTACATGATGTGTAATGCCACAATGACCTATCTCTTTTATATACAAGTCCTAGGGGTCAAAATAGAAGACCCTCCATAAGTCAAATTAGGATTTCCTTGTGGGTATGAAGCCCCAACGCAAGACCACAAATCCCATCATCAAACCTATGAAGCCCCCACTCAAATCCAAGGGTGTTTTCACCAAACCGAAAGTCTGATGTGGTGCCCATGCCAATTTCCACATTCCCAACAACTAGGGTTATGTGAGAATACATGCGCAAAGCTACAAAAATCAACACTCCCTCTTAGAAAGGAAGGTATTCTCACCACACTCCACAAGTGGTAATGCCTCCCAATGCTACAAAAGCATCAAAACTCCCTCTTAGCAAGGGAGGAATTACATCCTCCATCATCACCTAGAAGTATATATATATCCCATCTTGTATCCTCTATGACAACCACTCTCCAATCTGTCTTATTGGTCACTCCCTCTGTCACCAAAGAAATTTCTGCTCTCCAGTCATTTTGACTAGTTTCATCCTCAGTCATTGAAGAAAATAATGTTATCTTACATGATCCAATCCTAGAAGACACCCTGCTCCTAGAAGCCTCCTGCCTCTGAACCTATTTTCTGGCCATGTCAACCCATGAAACCTACTTTACAGTCTTGTAAGATGCCTCTGTCCCATATGGACCTAAAGGTTGGCTCCCACTAATTAACTGGCTCTCCCTATGAGCCTCTTTACTCCCTCTAAATTCAGACTCCCACTAGGCCTCTTGACTCCCTCTGAAATTGGACTCCCTCTAAGCCTCCTGAATCCCTCTGAAATCAGACGCCCTCTAAGTCTTTTGACTCTCTTTGAGTCCACACAACTTTTAGAGCTACCTGTTCCATTTCCATTATTCTCTGCACAATCCTGGGAGGCTAATCCTCCCTACTACATCATGAGGGCTTAATCCCTCTAAACTCGGGCTCCCTATGATCTGATACTACTCATGGGGACACCTTCCTCACCACTCTTGTAGCTACCTGCTCCCTTTGTACATGTGTTGTTGGTGGGGCCACCTGCCTCACCACTTGTGGAGCTACCTGCTCCTCCTCATTTATCTCTCTGCTCTTGCTAGTCACAACACTCATAGGTTGGCCCTCTCTAAATACAAGAACCACTATTGATATGAAGCTATATCCTTTGGTCATAAACAACACATGTCTAACTCAAAATAATATGTGATACCCCTTTCTCTCATTCTCTGAGACTAAGAGAACACTCCTCTTGAGTTTTGGCACCCATAACACATTTGAGACCCTCATCACCTATCCTAACTCCAATCTAAATGATACTATACCAAATACTCGTATTTCATGTTTGACTCTCATTCCAAGATTCACACACAAGTCTGAGACAATATCTATGAAAGTGTCAACCAACTCTCTAGCACCTGTCATATAGAAATATTCTCTATTATCCATAAACTAAGTCCCCATGCTGGAGAATGTACCTGAAAGGTTGGAGACCAATAAGATCTCCCTCTAGAACCTGTATGCAACCTCATCAACTTCTATTGTTGATGCCTACTACATTCTTCCCCTTCCCCTCTAGTATGGACACTATAAAGTAAAAAGACCATAGTCATGACACTCAAACCATCTGTATCCTCCCTGGACACCAACCAACTCTCTTCCTATATACAATTAGTCCATATCCTATCAAACCCTAGAAAAGTATCTCATGCACAGATCCCCTACACAAAAGGTTCCCAAAACCTAGGAAGACCAACTCAATATCCAATAACATGTGTCCATTTCAGAACAACACTGCATAGTCCTACTCCTCAATCGCTAAGGTTGAGAACACACTCTTGTCACCTGTAGCTCATTTTCAACTTGAAACATACCTCATGACTCCATCTAGAATACCATTTCTTCAGATCCCTATATTACATGCCTAGTCCTCCTACCAAGCTCCTTGTACATACTTGAGTCAGACACTATGAAACTCGCGAGAAAATATTGTGCCCCCGTCATGTGTCGGTGGCTCTCACTACATAAGTACCATACAATCCTCCAAGGCAAGCATCCTACTTCCCCAATTCACGACCATCCAATGAAATTCTACCCAAGTCCATCATCCAAGTCACCAAAAAAAAAACTCTCCATGTCTGCACATGTTACCACTAATCCTGTGTCCTCATTTGAATAGTCCCAAGTTGTGGTTAGACACTTAGTCTATCCCACTCTATACCTTTGCAACTCATATTTGTAGTGTCCTCATCCTCCTAGGTCAAATACCACATACAGTGTCATACCTTGACAATGTGAAACTCTCTATCCCGATGAAAAATCTATCTCATCAACCTGCCAAACGTCTGAAGATATCTTGTCCATGCCAAATCACCTGAACTGCACCCATCATAATTCACCATGACAATTCACCAGAGGTCCATCCACGAAGTTGGAAATCTGCCAGACAACATATTGTTTTGATCTGGGCTCTCTGCCAATCCACCAAAACTCTCAACATGCCACACCATCGAGCTGCAATAGTCCACAACTCCTCATCTTGATGGTCTAATCCATGTCTTAAACCAGAGACCATCTAACCTATTTCTACCTATAACTATCATTGTATCTCCCTCTCAGATCTATCACCTGTGACCTTCCGAGAACAATAACAAGAAAAAGAACAACACTCCTCCAGAATTGTATCCAAAATGTGTCTCAAGATGATCCCCTTCTCTTCAGATCCCAAGCTATGATACCATGTCAATTTTCACATGCAACTCTACGTGACTAATTTCAGATCTAAAAATTGGTTCCTAGTGATCTAACAGTAAAACCTTAGTTGTTATCATTGAACAACTTTACACTAAAATTATTGAATGAAAACATATGCAGCAGAAAAACAAAGATCGGATATTAATCATCAATACACATGAGATAAAATTTTAGTTCTATAATTTTGTTATAATCAAAAATTCTGAGAGAAAAACCAACCCTCCTAGCCAATACAATATCGACATAATCCTAGGACAACCTTGTCCTCCAAAGTCACCAAAACTAAAAACAAATTTATTCTCCAATAACCATATAAATCAGAAAACCAAACCTTAGCAATATCTGTGGGAATATCCTCTGCACATGAATCTGTTGTAGACCACTTGTACAACCTATTAATGTCACATGTCAGCCTATATGGATCTGTATCTACCCAGAAACTCAAATACATGATTCACCTTACTGGAAATCAACGTACATATTTTTTTTCTCTCTTGCAAATCGTGTATGCCCTATACATGATTCATCCTTCTGCAACCCAAGTATATATGTGCTTCATCCTCCTTCATATCGTGTATAGTACAAAAACATTGCTCCACATGTGCGACCTTCTCTTTTTCTCTTTGCAGGTATAGATTTTCCACCGTGCATACTTTCCCTTTGTTGAGATCACCAATCCTCCTAGCACAAGTGCAGACTCACTTATGATAGCTCCATCATGTCTTCACACACTCTACATGATGTGTAATGTCACAATGACCTCTCTCCTTTATATACAAGTCCTATGGGTCAACATAGAATCCCCTCCACAATTCAACATCAAATTAGGCTTTCCTTATGGGTGTGAAGGCCCAACACAAGCCCACAAATCCCATCATCAAACCCATGAATCCCCCACTCAAATCCAAGGGGGTTTTCACCAAACTGAAAGTGTGATGTGGTTCCCACAAAAATTTCCACATGCCCAATACCTAGGGTCATGTGATAATACCTACCCAAAGCTACAAAATCAACAGATACTCTATGAATTTGTGAAGGGATTTTCATCGATGTTCATCCAATTCAACCAACTAATCTATCCTTCCCTACATTATTTCCTTGTCTCTAGGAAACTACTTCATTAACTTGTAAATGGGTATCTTTAAATTTATTGGTATACTAACATCCATCCCATATACCAACTCAAAAATGGATTTTCCATTTCTTCCTTGGTATTCTATTAGTCCATAATGCATATCTTAGCTTACTATCTTGACTTCTCTTCTTGTCCCCAACTATCTTCTTAATCATTTTGAATATGCTTTTGTGGCTATATTTTTCTACACCATTACCTTGGGGGTAATAGTTGGATGCAAATGAAAGGGTAATTCCATAATCAACACAAAAACTCACCAAATCAATAGATCTAAAAGCTTAGGCATTTTTTGTTGTGATCTTCATTGGAGCACAAAATCTAGAAACGATTTTGTCTTCAACAAATTCTATGATCACTTTCTTAATATCATGCTTGGTTGGGATAAATTCTACCCATGTTATGAAGTAGTTAGTGGTTATTATAATCCATTTTCACCCATTATTAGAGTTATCTTGTAACTATATAATGATATATAATCCCATTGTTGAAAGGGTATAATATCATGACTAGATGTAATTATACAAGTTTAACCTTTTGTTGAGCCAAAAATATCTTACATGGCTTGGAAGATCTTATGAAAATTGAAACACTAGAAATAATTTAGGCCAAAAGTAACCCACATATATCATTAATTTATGGGTTGTTTTCCTTGCTAAAAAGTGTCCTCCATATAAAATTGCATGCATTTCATTCATTATTTTATTGGCCTCTATGTTGCCTACACATTTGAGTCACAAGTCCATCCTAGTTTTCTGACCCAATCTTTCTAGAATAAATCAAAACTTTGTTGGCTATATCCGTACAAATATCCTTCTCTTACTAGGTAAGTAGTTAGGAGCATTGATATTTTGTGGTTTGAAATGAAATTTTAAAGATTTTAGTTTTTCATCATAATCAATTTTCTTACCCTCGACTAATGGTTATTTTTGTGTTATTCCCTCAAGGCCTTCAAATTGTTCATGGTTGCTTATATTTGTTACTTTGGAGGGGAGAGTTCTTCACACTTAGTATATTAAATGTCGAGCAATATTTCATAAGTACTCTAGTTTTCTTCCTTTAGTGTTTCATATTCTTCATTATCATATAGGGGAAACCTACTTTAGATCTCTTAAACATCATCCATACGTCCATCTCATTTATCAAGATATTCACCAAGAATCAAATTTGTTCTTTTACACAAGATTGAAGCTTTATTAGGGTGGATAAATATCACGTCAAGGTTCAAGGAATTATTAATGATCATTTGGATGAGGTTGGGATTCTTAATATCCTTAATATCTTATTTTCTAAATTTTTCCATACTAATCTCCATAATATTTTGGCCAAATTTATTCTCTCCCTTATTCCAAACTACCAATAATCTAAAGTGAGGATTATAAAGGATAGAAGGGTGCTTCTTGTTCAAGATATATCTTTTCATTACTATAGCCAATCCATATCAATTTGTGTCCATATGCTTGATAGGGATTCATTTTATGTGTTGTGAGCTCCTTATGCTTCTTTTGACTAGCAATCTATTCATAGAGGTAAAAAAACTCTTGTCTAGTTCCTCACTATACTCTAATGGACTTGTATCTCTTGCGCTAAGGAGTTTCTCTTCCAAAATCATTTTTTAGGACTCCATGAATGATAATCTCCCTTCCATCTACCTATGTCTTCCCATTTTCGTAATACTCACAAATCAAAACAATTTTTCTATGCCACATGTGATTGCACACTAGCATAAGAATGTTAGGAATGTTATATCATCCTATAATGTTTGCGGCCATCCATGTTGGGCCACGCTGCGCCAAAGAACTCTTAATGTTCTATGTGTGGAACATACTGTAACATACCCAACATCCAACTGAGCTATGCCACATAAATTTTTCGAACTACATGCAATTAAAATATATACACACATAACTCTTGCGGAAGCATTATATATAAAATGTAAACATATAAATACATCTGTAAATACACGGATTCACACTAAAATAATAGTAAACGTATACATGCAGCATATACAGGCAATACCCATAAAAATAAACACAGTTATAACCACACATATGATAACCCATAAAATAAGCATGTAAATAACAATGCAGCATGTAAATTTATCACACAATTGACACTTATCTTGGTAATAATGTCACCAACTGCGTGCAAACCTTCCACGGACCTCCCAACCTTAGACCACACTGTTCATCACTCTCAACAGTGAGTCACCCCTGAGATGGGACTAAACTTCACCCAGGTAAAGAGATTCCTAACCAGGCTAAAGGCTCATAGACAACAGGAAAGACTCTGTCCCAGGTGCCAACTCAAACTAACAACCTACAATCCCTCATTCCCCACATTCATGTCCCACTTAGGAAGTGTTCGCTTTCTCTGCTCAATAGTCCTTCGGCTGCCCCACTTCCTTTCCGAGATTCAACAACAGGAAAGATAGGAAGTCTCAGAGAACTATAGCTGCAGTTTAGCACCTTCGGGAAATCAATTCCCAGCAATTATCTCACCCAGAGAATTTCTCACGGGCTTGACAACCTGCCTCTTCAATATCCCACGGGCATGACAACCCGCTTCTTCAATCCATCTCCCAAGCTAACCAGCTACACCAACACAAAATGGATATGGATACAGGTTCAGGTACAGTCATGAAGATACAAAAGATAGCTCAATGGGGGTGTGCCTACTCATGGATGATTGATTGGATGATTGAATGGTGGAAGGAATGATGGGAAGAATGATGGAAAAGATGATAGCAAATGAACTAAGTTCCAACAATATATATGCATGTCCCCAACTTGACACTTATCATGTTGGGAGCTACTTTGGCCCACTTGTCCCCAACTTTAGAACTTAGGATAAAATGATTATCCATACTTTATATTTAAGAAATATTAATATAATATTCCTTTTTGGCTTAAGATCCCTAGATTATCCCATTTCCTTAAATTTTAGGCCCCTCCCTTTCCCTAACTAGTGGAGTTTAGTCCCCCATCTCTTTTATCGTGGTTGGTCTGTGCGCAACGATGCATTTTATATTAATTATGAGACATATACAAATATAGGCGCAATGGCCTTTAACATCTAGGCTCTCCGGCCTAATCAAAACATAAGCATCCTAGCTTATAATAACTGTCTCAGTAGCCTATAAAACACACAATATACACAAAAGGCTACCTGGCCTCAAAATCACACGCACTTATGTTGTTGCACACGGTATCCTGGAATGTGAAAGATTCCTCATTTTACTGCGCAGTACATGCACACACTATGCCATGAAATGTGCATACAAAAAATGATATCAAACATCGCACCAGCTTAAGTACATTTTCATTTACATTACAATTGGATTCGGCCTAGGGATATTACACATCCAATCCAAATTGCTAGTGGTTCCTCAATTATCTTTATACCATCCACTAGTGTGACAATTAGTGTAGTTTTAATTCTACAAGGAAAGGTTCATGTTAGCACCATGATTTTCATAGCTAAGAGCACTTCACCACACAAATGATTATGCCACGCAGTGGATTTCGTCGCGCAGTGGATTTCATTGCACAATGGGTTGTCACGCATAGGATGTTGTCATGCAAAGGATGTCATCGTGGAGTGGATTTCTTCGCGCAATGTATTTCATCACATAGTCGATTTTCGCACATGGGATGTTGTCATGCATAGGATGTTGTTGCGCAGAGGATGTCATCGGGCAGTGGATTTCGTCACGTAGTGGATTTCGTCACGCAGTGGATTTCATCGCACAATGGGTTGTCACGCATGGGATGTTGTCGCGCATAGGATGTTTTCGTGTTGTGGATTTCGTCGCACAATGGATTTCATCGCGTAGTGGGTTGTCACACATGGGATGTTTTCAAGCATAGGATGTTGTCGCGTAGATGATTTTCCTATGCACACGATACCGATCGCGTTGCACAAATGACTGGTTTAGTGGTCAACTTCAAGATCACTTTCTGACCAACTAGAGAAGAATTTTGAAAATCCCTGAGAGGTTTTGTTTAGGACAAACAAAATAATAAAAAAATCTCTCATATTTTAAAAAAGTTTCATATTTTGGGAGATTCGAAGAAATCTTTGAGCCCTATTTTTCAGTTTTCATGATTTCTTGTCCGAGACATGTTTTTGCGACACATATTTCGGCCATCTAGAGATGAATTTCAAGAAACTGAGAGAGGTTTTTCTTTGTAACGAGCTTAAATACAAAGGCCTCTCTCATTTTAGAAAAATATTTTTTATTAGTGATATATGATGTCATATTTAACACCTATTTTCCCAGTTTGTTGCACAATCCGCTGCATTTTTGTTGTAGGTTACTGTTGCGTAGAAGACTTGTTGTGCAGGGGTGACAGAGTGTCTGAAAATGAACATGATGAATTATCAAAACCATATGGTCTAATTTTGATCATTATCAATGATTTTAAATAATATTTCAGTTACGATTACAATTTGGCAAAGTCGAGTTTTATATTTTTAGTAAATCCGTTGAAGTTATTGTTCTTTTTCAAAGAAATCGGATCCATGATTCTAGGAGAGAGTAGTTCAACCCTAGCAGCCAAGGGTGACATTAGTTTTCTATATATGGGGATCATTTTCATGCAAAAGGGTTTGGTTGGCGAAATAGTGTAGACAGTGATTATTGATTGCAGTTTGTTTTGATTCGATTGAAACTTAATGAAAAAGTCTTGAATCTTTGATGAAAAGATTCTAACGGTGGTAGTTTGATGTATTGTATTCTTTATTTGTGTATGTGATTTCATGTGATCTTATATTCACATCTGTAATTTCTGTTTAAATCATAACGTGATTTTGAATCTAGAATTCACTGCGCAGTGCTCTAGATTTGCGTCGTTTAGACAAACTGTGATTCTTCTAAGTTAACTATGAATTCATCCCCAGCGGTGCTCCGAGTTGCTTCATGTGTTTTTCTCTCGCCACACACAATGATTTTAAACTAAAGATTGTTGCTCATTTATCCTTTATCCTCTTGAGTTTAGTCACTGAGTCATTTGTTTCTATCATTTTATTAAATCGACTCCATTTCCCAATGGTACTTTCTCTCTTGCTTGTCCTACCATCCCTTTTAAAACAAAAATAAACTTGTCCTATTGCAGAATCTGACCTCTGTGCTTTATTGATGAAATATTTGAGTTATTACTAGTCATTAGACATATGAGAGAGCCCTGTATGATTGCATAGATCAGAATACAATCTAAATTTGGTTGAAACAGTTACCTCGGGGCTTTCTTTGATACAACCCAAAAAATTACTGAGTGCTAACATTTTGGCATCATTTCCAGGGATGAAATTGAAAATTTTCACTAGGAAAGAACGACATGGTTGAGTTCTGAGGTCTGAGAGCAGCAGACACTTAAGAACATATTTGTTGTATTTATTCTCTGGCTACTCCACACATCAGAAAATCAATTGAAGGTGATTCCACTAGCAGAAGAATCTAGAGCTAAAGTTTTCATGGCAACTCCAATCAAGCCTCAAATTCAATTCAAAGACTCCACTGGAGAATGAGACCCATTGATAGAGATATGGAAGGGAAGTATGGAAAAATAAGGTACTCGAGCTTATGTTTAGTCCAATAATTACTTTTGTGTTTTATCAATATCTTATTGTCCTTTCCTGAGTTTTTCAAAAGAATATTTCTTCACTTATTGTATTCAAATGAAGCCCATAGATCTACCCTTGTATATCCTCCATGGAAAACTGTAGGTATACCTCCTTCTTGTATAACCAATATTCACCAAGATCCTTCCTCTGAGCCATATGATGTTCATGATCATTCTTGTGAGCTTAATGAAACCAAAGTTGAGCTTGTACCTTTTGTTCTTAATCCTACACCCTCCTAGATTCAAGAAAGATACAGCCCTCTTAAATTTCCTTCCATCCTTCATGACTTTCCTCTGAAACATTATAAGTACCTTCCTTGGTTCGATGGAGAGCTCGATGGAAAGTTAGCTAAAAACTATATTTAGGTCTTCGAGAATTTTATAGAACTTTTTGAGATCGAACATGATGATGTGTCTATGAGGGCCTTTTCTCAGTCCTTACAAGGAGATTCCAAAGCATGGTTCAGACATTTGTAGCCTCAGTCAATTAGCTTGTGGGATGAATTGAGGGAAGCTTTCTGTAGATTTTGGGGTGAGAGAAAGTCATGGGATCTACTCCTTTCATAGTTTTATTCCATGAGAAGAATGAAATATGAAACCATCTCAAATTTCAATAGGAGATTTTCTAGTCTTTATATAAACCGCCTAACGAAATTCAACCCACTGAAGTTATTTCCATGCTCCATTATGCAATAGCCTTTCATCTAGATTTGTCTTTCCTTCTGATGGAAAGAAGATCTAAGTCCTTAAAGAAAATGTTTAATGATGCTCAAGAGATTCAACATAATATTCAAGCATGTAAACATATTTGAAATGAGGAGTTGGATGCTAAAGAACATGACAGTGAATATGAACAAAAAGCAATTGATTTGAATCTTGAGAAGAGGGTTAATAATATCATATGTCCTATTGAAGATTTAAATGTTGATGTTTTTGCAAAGGATTATATTCCACTTATTGAAAAGGAAGGTGATAATTTATCTTCTGATCCATCTCATCATAAGAACGGGGCTGATTGTTTTATGTATTCATTTGTAGGCAGTCAAGAAAATGAATTTGCAAATCAGCTTGTTGAAGAGCAGGTTGATGTCCCAAGATTTTTCTTGTTAGATGACATTACAGATGTTGTTGATTTGCCTATATACGATGAATATTATGATGGTTATGGTGTTGACTTCCTAGAACAACCAACTACATGTTCTCTATCATAAAATGTTCCTTTTCAGCAGTGTAATGAGAGAAATCAGCCTACATATCACAGTTACAAAGAAGAAAGTATTGAATCAACTGAAGGAAATTCTTTACCTTTATTATTTTCTTCATTTAAATTGTTGAAAGAAAATTCTAAGATCATCACTGAAGCAAAGGAATGTATTTTTATG
Organism: Picea engelmannii; assembly: GCA_009831015.1. Lineage (NCBI taxonomy): Eukaryota > Viridiplantae > Streptophyta > Pinopsida > Pinales > Pinaceae > Picea > Picea engelmannii. The sequence continues at coordinate 331,981 of ML789695.1, read as the reverse complement.
CCAAATTACATTGATTCACTGGAACAAATTGACAAGAAATTGCAGCAATAATCTCATGTGTTTGATGACCCCGTTACTTGTTATGTAGAAGGTCTTGTCAGTTCAAAATTGCAACCATTGGTCGGAGATGAATCTGAAAATGAGTATGTTCAGCAATCCAAAGAAATTGAAAAATGTGCATATGACAACAGTGAAGAAAATGAAGAAAGTTTTGAATTAGATGAAAGAACTTTTCCATTGTGTTTTGCGTCTTTCAAATTGCTGAAGCAAAATGTTTATAATGTTTCAAATCAGAAATCTTCCAGGCATGATGTTGAATATGAAGAAAGTAGTGGACTTGCAAATGAAAATTGTCTTCCATTATGTTTTTCTTCCTTTGAATTGTTGAAAGTAAATCATGAGATAACAGAGGAGGCAATGAAGTCTGACTACATTCATGGTGACATTGTTTTACATGAGAAATTTTTTATCAGTGAAGAGGACCAACAACCTTCTCATACTTTTAATGACCCTGTTGTTGATTACATGGAAGGTTATTTCAGTTCAGATTTGGAGCCTGTGATCAACTACCAGCTTGGAAATAAATATGATGGTCAATCAACATCAATGTTAGATATGGATTTCTTGCCACTAGGGGTTTCATTTCAACCACCATTGTCTTCTGATTCAGAAGATTGTTATTTCCAATGGTCTCAACATATTTTCCAGCCTTTTGTGGTAATCAATAGGTTGAATCACATGAAAACAAGGATGTAGTGGAAGGGGTGAAACATGATTGTTGTTTTATGTACGTTATGGAGGATCCATTCGCAATTTTGTTGGCAGTGGCAAACAGTCCCAATGATTTTAATTTTTTGAGATTTGAATTTATAGATAAATTTTTGAATGACTTATCAGTAAACATGCTTTGGAGAAATCACGTGCAAAGAAAGAAAAAAGTGGATAAAGTGCTTGCATGGTTGCATTGGAATTTTTATTTCACTTGATTGGCATATTTTTTAGAAGTTAGGGTAGGTAGGAGTGCAAATAATCTCAGTACTATGAGAATTTTTGTAGCAAACTGCAATTTTCATTTTCAGCTTAGTTTTAGATTTTAGTTTGGAGCATATACAACTTTTGGGTTTTCAATGGATGCAAGTTACAAGTTACAGTTGTAAAGTTGAGTTTGGGAGAAGCCCAATGGATAGGCTCCTGGTATATTGTTCTTTGCTACCTCACAAGGAGGATAGCATCCTCATTGGAGCCAGTTGTTAGCACCATGATTTTCATAGCTAAGAGCACTTCACTGTGCAAAGGATTCTGTCGCGCAGTGGATTTTTCGTGCAGTGGATTTCATCACACAGTGGGTTGTCACGCATGGGATGTTATCGCGCATAGGATGTTGTTTCGAAATGTCATCGTCCATTGGATTTCGTCACGCAGTGGGCTATCGTGCATGGGATGTTGTCATGCATAGGATGTTGTCATGCACAGGATGTCATCGCGCAGTGGATTTCATCGCACAGTGGGTTGTCGCGCATGGGATGATGTCACGCATAGGATGTTGCCACGCGGTGGATTTTGTCGTGTAGTGTATTCCATCGTGTAGTGGTTTTTCGTGCATAGGATGTTGTCACTCATAGGATGTTGTCGTGCAGAGGATTTTCCTGCGTACAGACTACCAGTTGTGCTACACAAATGACTGCTTTAGTGGTCAACTTCAAGATCACTTTCTGACCAACTGGAGAGGAATTTTGTAAATCCCCGAGAGGTTTTTGTTGAGGACAAATCAAATAATAAAAAACTCTCTCATATTTTTGGAGATTCGAAGGAATATTTGAGCCCTATTGTTCAATTTTCATGATTTCTTGTCCGAGACATGTTTTTGCGACACATATTCCGGCCATCTGGAGATGAATTTCAAGAAACCGAGAGAGGTTTTTCTTTGTAACGAGCTTAACTACAAAAAAAAATCTCAGTTTAGAAAAATAGTTTTTTATTAGTAATATATGATGTCATCTTTAACAACTATTTTCCCAGTTTGTTGTGCAATCTGTTATGTTTTTGTTGTAGGTTATTGTTGCGTAGCAAACTTGTTGTGCAGGGGTGACAGAGTGTCCAGAAATGCACATGATGACTTATTACAACCATATGGTCTAATTTTGATCATGATCAATTATTGTAAAGAATATTTTGGTTACGATTATGATTTGGCAAAGTCGGGTTTTATATTTTTAGTAAATTCGTTGAAGTTATTGTTCATTTTCAAAGAAATCGGATCCATGATTATAGGAGAGAGTAGTTTGATCCTAGCAGCCAAGGGTGACGTTAGTTTTCTATATATGGGGATAATTTTCATGCAAAAGGGGTTGGTTGGCGAAATAGTGTAGACAGTGACTATTGATTGTAGTTTGTTTTGATCTGATTGAAACTTAATGCAAAAGTCCTGAAGCTTTGATGAAAATATTCTAACGACGACAATCTGATGTATTGTATTCTTTATTTGCGTATTTGATTTCATGTGCTCTTGTATTCACATCTATAATTTATGTCTAAATCAGAACGTCATTTCGAATCTAGAATTCACTGCGCATTGCTCTAGATTCGCGCCATTTAGACAAATTGTGATTCTTCTAAGTTAACTCTGAATTCATCCCCAACGGTGCTCCGAGTTGCTTCATGTGTTTTTATCTCGCCACACACAATGATTTTTAACTGAATCTTGTTTCTCATTTAGCCTTTATCCTCTCGAGTTCATTCATTGAGTCATTTGTTTCTATCATTTTCTTAAATCGACTCCATTTCCCAATGGTACTTTCTCTCTTGCTTGTCCTACATCCATTTTAAAACAAAAATAAACTTGTCCTATTACATAATCTGACCTATGTTCTTTATTGATGAAATATTTGAGTTATTACCAATCATTAGACATACGAGAGAGCCCTCTTTGATTGTATAGGTCAGAATACAATCTAAAGTTGGTTGAAACAGTTACCTCGAGGATTTCTTTGATATAGACCAAAGAAATTACCGAGTGCTAATAATTCCCATATGAATTTTTTTGTTATATTAATCACCCAAAAACATTGATAATGTCCCCCCTACTCTAAATTTCATACAACTACCTATCACACAAAACTAGTGGGCATGTACATATAAGTGAGGTGTAAACATACCAAGTCCAAAACTTTATCTCTATATTAAAATCATTCCATATGTTGTAGATAAAAATAGATGGTAGGATTTTCTATGGAATCGACGTAAGACCAAATGATTTTATATTCAGCGAAAATATACTTGCATTAATACAGAGTATGCATTGTCAAGCTTAGAGGATTTGTCCAAGAAACTTCTTTGTAGGCGCTTCTATGCTATCAAAATTCATCCGAGACTTGCACCTGGCCTCATCTGCTTGCCACACATTATTTCTAGCTTGTATTAATGTAGGGCGAAGCCTAGGGAGGATCGAATCCTTGTCATGGTTATTCAAAATGCTTTTCCTTATTACTAGAGCATGGCCCCTCATGGAATGTTTCATGAAGTACCTTTAGCGGAAAAAAGGAAATTAAATTAGGGCAGTGAATAGTATTTATTTGAAACCCTGGAACGCTAAAGATGAAAGAATTATGTGGGTTGGAAGGCTCCTGGAGTATAATGAAAAAATTTCTTGTTTCAGGTTCTGGAAATTTCACATAGATGTTATGGACATCGATGTTATATGGGCTAGGAATTTGAAAATATTTTGTTGTTTGTTGGAGTGTCTGGAATCGCTTCTAGTCTGAAGCATGGATGGACTGTAAACTCTAAACCCAAAAATTGTGTCCATGATGAAGTTGTGGGTTCAATCCCAGACACAAATAAACCATTTTGACATTAAAAATTACCCTACAAAAATTAAAATGCATATGTGCTCACTAATTTTGGTGACATTGTTGGTGGCTAGGGCCTCCTTGCTAGTGGTCTCGTGTTATCCCCTTCTTGTCTCGGGAAGGCTCGATTGAATATCTTCACAGTTTATTGGGCTCCATTTTTCTCCTTGCTATCTCGGATGGGATGAACTCTCAAATATCTTCATAGTTTGCAAGGGTTGGGTTGTCTCCTTGTTGTCTCAGGTGGGATCTAATATCTTCATGTGTGGGTTGGGTTTTGTTTCTTTGTTTGGTTTGTTGAAATTACTAAGACAAATGAGAGGCGGGGTGAATTAGTTGTTACTGTGCTTAAACAATATTATGTTTATTAAAACATTTTTTAAACTTCACCAAGTGACCATCAAGATTATACAATATATGAACAACAAAAATAATAACCATCAATCACACATATGATATACACAGAGACATATTTTCATGAGGAAACCCATAAAGGGATAAAACCTCTTCTTCTTCGAATGATAGGAAATATTTTATGTTCTGTACATCATCTATCTTTGAGAACAAACTCAAAATGAGGCTACCACCTCTGTTTTACAAGTTGCAACTTACTGAGAGCACCAACTCTCTAGTTTCTCTAGCACCCACTAGAAGGAAGCACCAACTGGATGGACACACCTACTTCCACTTATACAGGCACCAACTTGCATATAGAAAACTCTGTGTTTTCCCTAGCACAACCCTGCCACCCTGTTTTCTAGCCACAGCTAGATGAAAGCTACAACTTACAGTATTCAAGAACCAACTTGAATAATAGAGGACTACAGTCCTCCCTAGCACCTCCCTACCTCCCTGATTATAAATAAATGATTTAATAACCAACAATACATAGATATCAATTCTTACCACTTCTTCTATGTTCTGCAATTCTTTTATGCTTCACTATTCTTCTATTATATTCATACTTGGCTTGACTTGTTGTCTCTTTCTATCTATTCTTTCTATGTTCCTCTCATTCTATCTGGTATGTGTACATTATTCTCTCTTCACCTTTTTTGTTATGTTCAGCTTCTGTTTCTCATCTCTGAGTTTGATCTCACACTGTGCATACTGTGATTTTCCTTTCTCCCAGTTCAACTCATTTTTCCAGTGAGAGCAGCCAACCTAACTCAGTTATGGCATATTTCTTTTATACAATACTTCCATTTAGTTACACTTCGAATCTCCAAAGAAAAATGACAAGCAACCAAATCACTAATAGCCCAAGAACTATGATTCAGTTCTGCTAACTGAATCATAACTGATCAATAATCCGTGAAGTGCAACAGTAACCCTTTGATCAAATTGTTGAGATAATCAACGTCGTTGGATTAAACACACAGAGAGTTGTTGATTTATCAAATATGTTCCTCATGAAATTTACCTGTGTGAACTAGCACCAGGCATTTCTCCCCACATGCCCACTCATTGTGACCATATGCCAAACAAAAGTCATTTCACAATTTTGCGTTTTGGGTGATCGAATGTGAGTCACCTCGATTTTCCCAACTCGTGAAACTTCAAAGTGGAGCCTAGAAACACTAGCTCCTTCTCTTCTCTTCCACTAATGTGACCACTGGCTATGACCACAGCCTTATTAAAAAAAAAGGCATTTCACGATTTTGCGACTCACGATGTCAGAGGTTAGAGCACCTCCCTTCTTTCGATTCCTGAACTCCTGACTTCAATCACATCAAATCAACGGTCTGAGATTTCCCATGACTCAATGGTCGTGATTACCTTCTACATTTCATGATTTTGCAAGTTCATGTCTGACGTGGTCCTTGCTGACATGGTATGAAACTGTCCTTACTGATGTGGATCTCCTCTCGTGGCACATGTTCTTCTCCTATATCTGACGACCCAGATTAGTCCTCGATCCAATGGTCAAGATCTCCTCTTCGCGAACTCGAACTTCATATCAGATCAATGGTCTAGATCTTATCATGATTTTGCATTTTAGATGTTTGAACGTGAGCTAGCCCTGATTCTTCTAACTCCCGATATCTGAAATACTCTATATCAACGGTCCACAACCCTCTATGATCTAACGGTCCAGATATTATCGTGATTTTGTGTTTCGTGAATTCAAAGGTTAGAGAACCTCCTTCCTTTGACTCTTCAGTCAACGAAATGTTGATCTCTTGCCACGTGTCCTCTTGATTCAACGACTTAGATCTCATCGCGATTTTGCATTTCACTGAATTGGAGTACGGTTCTCGCCCATTATCCTCTTCGAAGTTATACTGGATTCGATGACTGTTGGTCCTCGTCACTCAGATCCAACAAATCAGATCTATATTTCTCTTATGTGCTTCCTCTAGTCATTGAGCACTGATCTAACATTCATCGAGTAGTCGGGATTGGTGATCCAACAGCCACTATTGTTCTTCCTCCTGAGCTTTCTAATCTCTCTGACTTAGAAGATTTTCTAAGTGTTCAAAGGTATCGACATTTTCTCCTCCTGTGAGTCTTTCTCTTGGACCTCGGATGCACTTCTGGAAAGCACAAAGCACTATCTCTTATGAATTATGATCTCTGCTTATTGTTTGCTTCTTCACCTGAGCTTATGCTTTCCTTGTTTGCCATCATAGCCACTTTCCTTATTGTTGCTTTTCTTGTTGTAAGAAAACCTTTGATGTTGTTGTTCTTTCTATCAATCTTCTAAATGTCATCACTGTTGTTCTTGCCATCAATGACAAGCACATTATGTTCCTGAAAAACATGCCAAAAATCTCCCCCTTTGGCATTGATGGAAACCTATTGAGCTCTCAACACACCCTAAAAAGTCTCTGTCAATTTTTTACTTTTTGGGCACCACTTAATCTTTTGGTATTGTCTAATTCGGAACGATGTTGTTTTCATTTATCTTTGTTTTCTGCATTTTCTCCTTGATTCCTTAAAGAGTTTCCCTGAACATGTCAAGGCCATCATAACTTAAAGGGATTAATTTTTATTAAAGAATCAACCACTATATCATTTTACCCAACACGTCCAAATTTCGGCACCCGGAAGAATCAGAGATGAAAGAAAATCATCCTAGAAAACCAAGGACGTCGATCACCGATTTTAGTCAGTGTCAGTAAAAGGGGAGTTGTTCTTTCGAGATAAGAATTGCACAAGAAATTTTTCGATGACCGATTTCATTTGGCATCAGAAAAACGTGAAAGGAAGTAGTTGTTTGCGGGGAAAGAAAGGAATCGCCGACGACCAATCCCGTAAAAGAATTTCAGCATCGGTGAAATATGAGTAGCTAAACCCATAAGGAGCGTAAAACATTTTCCAGGCCACCAACTCTCAAAAATTTTAGGCACCGACGGTTTTTCTTTTCATAAAAAAAGAAAAAAAGGTATCAATGAAAATCTCATAGCTCTGTGCCAATCTCCGGCTTCCCCATTTCGAAAATGACATGATGGGACATTTTAGCTCTAAGATACGCTAGATACGATGCATTTAATCGATTGATTAATTCCAAGATCGTGCATTAGTTTCTAATTTGTGTGCAAATAAAAATGATCATTTGAGCCTATAGATACAGTGCACCTCCCTCTGCGCCTCCACCGTCAACCTACGTAAAATTGATTATAGAAAACTGGCGGTAAGTAGTTTTGAATTTCATCCCGTTACTTGCATTAACAACTTGATGTGATTGGTAAGTTCTCTCTCATTATATTATCTTGAATGACTATAAGCCATAGCATTCTATGTGCAAAGAAGTCTGGAACATTCAGAGGAGCGAGACGAATGACCCGGAGAAGGCATCCACAGTATAGTGAGTATTAAGAAACAGTTTTTAGCAAGCATACATGTATGTACCAGTCTGGTTTTGTTGTTTCAACCTCACATGTAAATTAGGATCTAATATTACTCTGTATGTCGGCCCTAATTGAACGATTTCAGTTGCAGGAATGATGCCTCCGAAGAAACCTACCACTAGGAAATCTCCTAGAGCCCCAAAGATGCAAGAATTAGAAGCAGGAGAGGGCTCCTCCCCGGCTGTTGCAAGGAAATTGGAATTCACTTCCAAACTAGTGTCCATCATCAAGACGATCACCAAAGAAGCCTTCACTCATCCCCCGGCCTTTGGGGACACAGTTGTGAACATTGGGACCAAGACAATGTTCCCGCACTGGGAAGACCTGTTCAAGAAAATCAAGCACGAAGAATTCCCAGAATATGCCCCACATAGCTATCCTGACACAAGGAAGTTGGACAATGAGGTCTCGGTCAACATCCGCAAGGCTTACCTACACATGGTGGCGAGTAGGACTCTAGTTTTCCCTTGCATTTAAATTTTGAAATGGCTCATTGATCACACTGATGCACATAAGTGTGTAATCAATGATGATAATGGTCAAATCATGGGGGTTTTCCTCCCACTAGAAGTCCAACATTATTACAAGCTCAAGGACCCAGATGAACGTTTGAGCATAGATTTTGTTGTGAAGTTTTACCAGAAGCATGACACCAACAAAATCATGGCATCCTGGTGGAGAGAAGACAAAAAATTCACCAACCGAAACTCTGGCTGGTACCCGACGGCCAACCTCAGATAACCTTATATCTATCTAATGGCTCTACTTTGGCGGTTGCATGGAGAGAAAGGTTTTTCTAGTTTTTCAGAGGCATGGATGCCTTTGGATTATACTGTCACCATCTCCAGAACAACCTTCAATTGGGGTGCTATCATCTCCAAATAGCTTAGCACCTTCATTCTACAGGCTCAGTAGCCGAAGGAAGGAGAAACTCATGCCTTCTACATGGCGTCTTATATATTGGACATCGTCTGTGCAAGAAATGCCTTCGTCGGGATGAACCTGAGCTGGTGCACTTCCAAGCTCTCGTTCCATGTCTACTTCAGAATTTTGTGGGAGAACAGGTATAAAAGATCCTACTCTCTCATTTGCGATCAATTTATTGCACCTATTCATTTTTTACTATTCAAGAAAGAGTGCCCAAGGCTCTCTAATGCAACCAAAAAAGTTATATCGAAAGTTGGTCACTGGTACCTGGATAAGTGCGAAACCTACATTAGGGTTTTCGGCTCCACGAGAGCACCACATTTTCTACCTATATATGTCCCCGACGGACTGGTACTAGGGGAAATATGTTATCAAACTATCTTGCAGGGCTACAATGCCACTTTGGTGAAGGATAAGAAGCAAGCATGCATCCCCTATGGGTTTCATATCGGCTTCTACCAGGTTAAAGACACTGTGCAGGCCAAGCAAGAGGGATTAAGTCAATTGGAATTTTGGTTCCAAACAGGACATTTTCGCAAGAAGGACCCCAAGGGTCTGGTCTCAAAATATGCATCACAAGTATCGTCCTATTGGCCTTATGCCCACGACCGATTTGAGGATGAAATTTTCACTGAAAACACTCAAGAGTGGGATGAGGTGGTGGCAAGAAGGGTCGACCCCAGAGTAATGAAGTTCAAGGCCATGAGTTGGGAAGAGAAAACGGTGTCCTTGGAGCAAGCAGTGCAAGAAATTCTCAGGGCCATGGAAAAAAGGGTAACATTTGAATCGACCAAAATGATGGAAGCTCCCTGGGAAGCCCCTCTACAGAATTGGAATTTTCTTGGAACTCCGGGTGCGCTAGAAAGAGGGACACTCTTAATCCGACATGCTCAACAAATAATGGATTGGGCATCGAATGATTTGACCCTCTTATCAAGTGTTCTGACCAGCAACCTAGAAGAGAGCCCAGCAGGGGTAGGCGGATCCAAGCTCACAGACCCCGGTAACGTCAATGGGTCAGATGACCCTGAATCTACATTGTCGCCAGCTTATTCATCGGTAGTCGCGACGATTCAATCAGGGCCAGGCCAAGTGTCGGTCAAAACAAGTGCGCCTAACCCTCTGACTGAGTTCATAAATATATACAGTGATGATGAGAGCCCAGAGGCACTTCAGAAAACCTCTGTGCATGTAGAAAAAGAAAAGGGAGCCAAGGAAAAAACACATCTTGTTATCGATTCTTAGATTCAAGAGGACACACGAGAAGGAAAAGGAGTCAAAAGCGTCCTAGACACAGAAATGCTTGATGCACCAGAAGCCCGAGCAGGTAGTCCCAAGGACAAGTCATAATTGGACGAGTCAGAAGAAAGGTCCCCGCAGAAGGACGTCGGCGATGCCACGAATAGTATACAAGCAAGTATTGAACTTCCTCCTGACACATCTATTCCACTTGATACTTAGGTCTCTGATAAACAACGGGAGGAGGTCGGGCCTTCGGAGTAAAATAAGGAGGTTCAAGAGTCTGATCTTGAACAAATTTATACCACCCGCAGCCTGGGAAACACGCTCACATGGGGCGACCAACAAATACCAACTCCAGTAGATGAGGTAGCAGACATCTATGCAATCCCCTATGATCAAAATAGGAAGGCCATCGTGCAAAGGACTGCTAAGAAGAGAAAGATTACTGTGGACCACTCCATTTTGGTTACCACCAAGGAAAATTTGATCAACACAGTAGATGCTCGCATGTCTGAACTGATAGGCATGGGAAGATCCCTCTCTAATGCTGCCCAAGATAGGGCCAGGAAGGATGAAAGAGAACTAGCTGATACTCTGAAGGAACTGGAACACTTGTGCCATCTTGTTGAGTATTACAAAGGCGCCACACAGACTGCGACATATTTCAAGAGTGAGTTTTCAGGAATGTACAACGAGTACAAGAAAGAAAGAAACCTGTTAACCGAAAATATAATTGAATTCCAGAAGGACACTCTCATGGCCCTCACAGCATGCAAGGATATGGAACGATGGCATGAAAGAGTGTTGCAAGTAGTGGAAAGACTCGAATACATTGAGGCAATCCAACAAGGTCGAGAAAAGGAAGAACATGGCATTCAGCTGATAGGAAAGAGTAGCCTCAACCACATGAAGATATCCGCAAAATATTGGACTAAGATGTCCTGGGACCCACATCAAGAGATCCAAGAAAAATATGCCAAGTTCCAGAAGCTATGGGATAAAATTAATAAAGTAATGAAAGATATCAAGCTCCCCGAGTTTGGCACCCCCAGTGACTTTATCGACATAAGAGACATGCTCAAGGTGTATGACGAACAAGACTCCCTATGGACCAAAGAGTGCACAAAGGTAGCCGATGCAAGGTTGGGACATGTGCAACAATTCACAGAACACCCGATCAGAGATAAAACCATGTTGCAATAGCTAAAATCCACCTTGGTAAAGTACCGAGTGCATGCAGCGGACATCAGAGGGATATATATGGCCACAATGGAACAACACAGATTCCTGTGGGCCTAGACTTGTGAAGAACTGTTCATCAATTGGTATGAATCTGAAAGGAGTCATCCTTTCAAAGAAATATCCTGGGTGGACTAATCAAGAAACTATTATGAGATAATGCCACGTGGCAACTTTTGTTTGGTTCAAACTGTATTTAGCCGTTAAACTTCGGTTAATCTTGAGATTATAAATAAAGGCCTCGACCAATTAATAAGGGTCGATGGTTTGTTGTAAGAACTATTTTCTTTCTGGCTGTTAAGAATTATTTTGAAGATGCTATGAATTTAGAAGTCCTTCTGGACCAAAGACGAGCTATTTTCATCAGATGTATGTGATTGGAGTTGGAGAAGAATTACTTCCTTTTCTATTCCATGAATGTTGTAGTAAATGAGTAAGAGAAATTAATTATGTTGTCAAGTTATCTGGTGCAATGTTTTAATGTTCCTTTCTTTAAATGATGAAAGTAAATCATTGTGCTTCTATGTGATGAATGTCTTGGTAGATGAATTATTTTGCTTACCGTGATATTGATTACAATTGTATTTATTTCTCTGTGCTAAGTAGTTTATCTCAGCTATGTGATGAATGTCTCGGTAGATGAATTATTTTTGTTACCCTGATCTTGATCATGTATGCATTTTCTTTTTGTTAATTAGCTTTCTCAGACAACAATTGGATGATCTTTCGGTTAAAGTATTATTACTAAGCCCCTTTGGCATAGGATCGTTGTCTGCATGTTTGAGTAGCGGGTTATCCCAAGATCAACCCCTTCCCAATAGTTAAAACTCTTTTCCTATCTTAGTCAAGTTGGTTTCTACTAACTTGCATCTCTTGTACCTGCCCCACCTAAGAGAAATTACTAAAAAAAAATTGTCTTAATCGAAGGAAGAGATTTCACCAGAAAACACAAAAGCTCATCGATAATTTGGCCAGATTGTAAGATCTGGAGAACCATTCCACTCCAAACGTTGTAGATTCTAATTGGGCCTCGGTGGCAGGTTTGGTTCATGTTGTTGAATCAGGGTATTTAAGCCCCATCAACACAACCCTGAAAGGTTGCACCCTGAATTGTTCTTCTTTGTTCTTCAACTGTAGAATCCAGACAATTAACCACAAATTTTCTCCCCCTTTGACATCAATGTCAAAGAACACATGCTCCCCCTGAGCTGTGACAATACTTTTGAAATATGAAAGAAAGAACCATGGAAAAAATCACCAAAAATACAACAAATATTCAATAAGTACTCCCCCTGACAAGGTGAACAGATTAGATGAAAGAAGATATGACCCCCAACTTCTGATGAATATATTCAAATGGCGTCGCTGCTAATGGTTTAGTAAATATATCAGCTATTTGTTCTATGGAAGAAATATAATTCAACTGAGCAACTCTGTTTGTAATCTATTCTCTAAGAAAATGGTATTTGATTGGTATATGCTTAGTCTTTGAATGAAGTACGAGATTCTTGGAGACACTAATAGAATTGGTGTTATCACAGTGAATCGGAATGGGATCAGTATAAGTTACCTTCAAATCTGCAAGAGTTTGTATCATCCATAATAATTGAGTGCAACAAGTAGTAGTAGCAATGTACTATGCCTCTATAGTTGATAAAGAAATATATCCCTATTTCTTACTAAGCCATGTTACTAACAAATCACCTAGGAAGAATGCACCTCCATTGGTTCTCTTTCTCTCATCCACACAATTTGCCCAATCAACATCTGAATAAGCAGTTAACTGAAAATGTTGATTTCTAGGATACCACAGACCATAAGTCAGTGTTCCCTTCAAGTATAAAAATATCCTTTTGATAGATACTAAATGACTTTGTTTGGGAGCATATTGATAATGACCTACCATTTCAACAGCTTGCTTTATATCAGGACAGGATGATGTGATGTACAGAAGACTACCAATCATTGATCGATATGTGCTTTGATCAACATCAGGTGAAATATCATCTTTACTGAGCTTGCAACCAACCACCATAGGTGTACTAACAGGAGAGGAATATTCCATTTGGAACTTTTTCAACATCTCTTTCAAATATTTTTCTTGAGAGATAAATATTCCTGCAGAACTCTGATTTACTTGTAAACCAAGAAAATATGACAGTTCTTATATCATGGACATCTCAAACTCTGTTTTCATAGAATTATCAAACCACTGAACAAAAGATTCATTAGTACAGGCAAAAATAATTCCATCTACATAAACCAAAACAACTAATAGATCATCACTTTCAAACTTAATATATAGATTGTTGTCAACATTACCTTTATTGAACCCTTTGTCTTATAAAAATTTATCCAATCTATAATACCAAGCTCGTGGTGCTTGTTTCAATCCATATAAATCCTTCTTCAGCTTGTAGACATAGTCAGGATTATATGTCAGTCAAAATCATTTAGGTTTCTCCATATATACTTCGTCTTCTAGATCTCCATTGAGAAATGATGACTTAACATCCATCTGATATACTTTAAAGTTCTTATGACATGAATATGCAAGAAACATCCTGATGGCTTCCAATCTTGCCACCGAAGAAAAGGTATCATCAAAATCGTGTCCTTCAACTTGTGCATACCCTTTACAGACCAATCTAGCTTTATTCCTAACAATTTGTCCTTTTTCATTCATTTTATTCTTGAATACCCATTTGGAGCCTATTACATTCTTATCTTCAGGTCTAGGAACAAGCTCCGAAGTGTTGTTCTTCTCAATCTGATCAAGCTCTTCATTCATACCTCTAATCCAATCGGCATGCTTGCTTGCTTCATCAAAAGTTTTAGTTCCAATCATAGATAGGAAAGAAATATGATATTGTTCTGAGTCTTTAATCAATTTCCTTTTTGTTTGAACTCATTTATTCATATCTCCAATTATCTGATTTTCAGGATGATTCTTTCTAACAATTCTAAGAGGTGGTTTTGTTTATGTCTGCTCAGTTGAGTCTGCCTGATTATTTGTATCTTCATCTGATTCAGAGTCTTCTCCTTTTTATCCTTGGACCTTTTCATCTTCAACTTCAACTATATCTTATGTAGTTGATTCAACGTTGCTTACATTTCGTATCGGGATTTCTTCCTCAACTTTTATGTTGATACAATCAACCAATTTATGCAGCCTCTTATTATAGAATTTGTATCCTTTATTGTTTGTAGCATAACCTGAGAAGATACCTTCATCAACCCTATCATCATATTGGCCAATATTTTCATCATTATTCTTGATATAACACTTATTCCCAAAGACTTTAAAATGCTTCATTGAGGCAGATCTTCCAAACCATTGTTCATAAGGAGTCTTTTCACTGTGTGGCCTAATATGAGATTTGTTAAGAATATGTACAACTGTATGAATTGCTTCTACCCAGTATGTCTGAGCAATATTCCTTTCATTCATCATTGATCTTGCCATTTGCTGAACTAATCTATTTTGCCTTTCAACTACTCCTTTTTGTTGTGGAGTCCTTGGAATAGTGTACTCTCTTTTGATTCCATGTTTATCGTAGAACTCTTTGAAGTTCCATGAACTAAACTCTCCTCCTCTATCAGACCTTACTGACTTCAATATTTTTCATGTTTGATTCTCAGTTAGAGCCTTAAACACTTTGAATTTTCGAATGCTTCATATTTTTCCTTCAGAAAGGAAACCCATGTTAGTCTAGAATAATCATCAATAATTAACTTGAATAGTTTTCTTTTCCTATACCTTCCTTCCTTGATGGTCCACATAAATCCATATGCACTAACTGAAGAGGTTTTTCTGTAGAAGGAAATTTCTTAGATTTAAATTGTGTTCGAGTAAGCTTTCCTATTTGGCAAGGTTTACAAACATAATCATATGGCTTTGATATCTTTGGAAGATCTTTTACTGCCCCACTGGTTCCAAGTTTGATTATATGATCAAAACTTTAGTGTCCAAGTCTCATATGTCATAGCCAACTTTCATCATGCTTGCTTAAGTGACATTCTTCTTTTTCTTCTTTTAACACATAGACATTGTTTTTTGTTCCTATGCCTTTTGCAATCAATTGTCCTGAATTCACAGATTTTATTCTACAATCTTTAGAAGTAAAAACAAATTCACATCCTCGATCATAGACTTGAATGACACTAAGCAGATTATGTTTCAGACCATCTACAAACAACACATCTTGAGATTTCCCTTTTCCATTACTCAAACTTACCATTTCTTTACCTTTTATTTTTCCTAGTGCGTCGCTTCCAAAAGTTACATTCCCTGATTTGCTTTCACTTAGAGTTAGAAAATTACTTTTGTCTCCAATCATATGTTTGGAACATCCACTATCAATATACCATGGATTATTTTGTCTTTGGGCTGATAACACTAATCCGCACTGGTCATCTTCTTTCTTCTTCCAAAGCTTGAAATTTTCAGCAGCAGGATTCAAATCTGGCTTATAGTTCCTTAAATGATAGTCTGTAGCTTTATGTCCATAATTATGGCAGGTGTAACATTTTGGTTCACTGAATAATAGATCATAACGATTTTTATGCTCATAACTGTTGTTATGATTAACCTGTGTCTTTTTCCCAAACATCACATGATTTGTAATCTGTGTTGTTTGTTACTTGGTTGTCTCAATATTTGTTGTGGAAGATAATTATTCCTTGAGTGTCTTGATTGCTCATATCTAAATCTTAAAGAACAATTTACAGCTTTGTGACCAAAGTTAGAACAAAAAAAACAATATCCATAGAAAAATCCTTTGTACCTGGAAAATGGTTGTCTTCTTTGAGCGAGTTGATTTCTTCCATGTTGATGATTTCTTTGACTAGAAGATGTGTTTGTATTATTTCTTTGATCTACAGATTCGGTTCTAGTACTTTTTCTTTCATTCCTTCTTGACAGTTGATTATCTTTCTCTACTTTTGCAGAGTGGTTGTTGTCAATGATTGTAGATTTGACAAACTTGATGGATTATGTGTTACTTGGTTGATCACTACTTGATTCTTCTTCATAACCCAATCCAGCTTTCAAATTTGGATTCCTTTTCTTATTTAGAATGGAGGTTAATCCTTCTGAGGCTTTAATACTTGACAAATTTTGGTGATACAATGCCTTAAACTTCTCCATCTCTTTTCTGGTTTTTACCATCTCTTCTTCCAAGGCTTCACATCTCGTTTTCTTCTCTGATAACTGTTGTTTCAGAATGTCCTCTATTTTATTTGCCTCTTCTAACTCCACTTTTAGCAAGGCAAAGTCTTCATCAGGTTTTTACCATTCATTTTAAACTGCATCAACAACTATTTTTGTTTTCTCTTCTTAAATCTGAGTCTATCAATTTCTTCCAAAGAACTGATTAATTCACATTCCATATCCACCACAGCTTCTTCGTCATCCATGTCACCTCATGTTTGTTCATCATCAAGATCTCCCATAGCCATAAGCATAAAATCATTCACTTTGTCTTCGCAGGATGAATCGTTATCTATGTCTTCTGAGGAGTCGTCATTGTTTGCACACAAACTTTTCTTTTTACTATATTTCTTAAATTTATATTTCTTTACATCATAATAGTTCTGGTCCTTTTGATTGTGAGGACACTTAGATGAAAAATGACCTATCTTACCACAGTTAAAACATTTGAAGGGCAGCCTGCCTTGATATTTTCTTGATCCTTTCTTTAACCTTCTCACAAATTTTGACACAATATCATCTAATTATGAACCAGTTTTCTTGTTTGCTTTAAAAGATGCTTCTCTAGTGATGGATTTATATTTGCTAATTCTCATTTCATATGCAGTTAGAGTTCCTAGGAGTTGATCAATAGACAGAGTTTTAAGATCATTTAATTCTTCTATTGCAGAAACTTTTGGATTAAATCTATCAAGAAGAGATCTTAAAATCTTTTGAACTAAAAATGCATCTTCAATCTTCTCACCAAGACCCTTCATGGAATTCACAAGCTCTTCAAATCTTAAAAAATACTTACTAATTGTCTCAGCCTCATTCATCTTTAGTTGTTCAAATTTCAATCTATATGTTTGAAGTTTGGCATCTTTTACTTTCTCATTTCCTTCATAACTGCTAATAAGTTTATCCCACATTGCTTTGGCAGATTCAAGATGCATCATCTTTACAAACTCAGCTTCAGCAAGTCCATTCAAGATAGCATTCATTGCCTTTGCATTGAAACTAAATTCTAATTTATCATCTTTAGAAGCTAGCACAACAGGCTTTATATATCCAATTTCTACTACATACCAAACATCAATACCTAAGGCTATTATGTATGTTCTCATTCTAACTTTCCAGAAGGCAAAGTTTGTTCCATCAAATAGAAGAGGCTTATTGGCTTAAGTCCCTTCATGACTTGTCATGTTTAATCTTATAGATCTACCTTTAAATAAAAGGAACCTGCTTTGATACCAATTGTTGAAAGTACTAAGACAATTGAGAGGGGGGGTGAATCAGTTGTTATTGTGCTTAAACAATATTATGTTGATTAAAACATTTTTTAAACTTCACCAAGTGACCATCAATATTATACAAGATATGAACAACAGAAATAATAACCATCAATCACACATATGATATACACAGAGACAGATTTTCATGAGGAAACCCATAAAGGGAGAAAACCTCTTCTTCTTTGAATGATAGGCAATATTTTATGTTCTGTACATCATCTATCTTTGAGCCCCAACTCAAAATGAGGCTACCACCTCTATTTTACAAGCTACAACTTACTGAGAGCACCAACTCTCTGGTTTCTCTAGCACCCACTAGAAGGAAGCACCAACTCCCTGAGTGTTCTAGTACCAACTGGATGGAAGCACCTACTTCCACTTATACAGGCACCAACTTAAATACAGAAAACTCTGTTTTTTCCCTAGCACCACCCTGCCACCCTGTTTTATAGCCACAACTAGATGAAAGCTACAACTTCCAGTATTCAAGCACCAACTTGAATAACAGAGGAATATAGTCCTCCCTAGTGTTAGAATATGATGGATGTGCTCATTTAACCATATACAATATCACTATTGTCACCCAACCATAGGCCAAAGCCACCCTCTGAGCACCTTAACCTTGATAGAGAATCATTCTGGAAGAAAACCCTAGGCTAGATAGCTAAGCAAGGGGTAGCGCACCTTTCTCCAAGGATAACGAACCAAACAAGAGTTGATCAGATATTCCAAACCATAACTAAGAGATAGTCCAAGACAAAACGAAATCTGCTAGTTGCAGTAGCTACAACGACAACTCTCCTCCAAACTTGTGTACAAACTGTCCAACTGTAGTGCGCACAAGTGTTACTTCTACAGTTCTGAGAATGCCTGTCAGAATGAAGATTGGCCTCCTGTATTTATACTAAATCTGGCAGACTGTCTGGACCGACTTCTCATTCTGGGTACTGATTCTTTAGAATATAGTATTTCCTTTAGCCGACTTCTTCTCTTGGAGACTAATAACCTAATACAAGTCATTTCCTTGAGCTGACCTGTCTTCTAGGGTTATTAACTAATCAATTAGGGTTTCTTCTTCCTTCCTGGAATATTCTATTCTCGCCAGGTTTACACGTGGAGGTAAATACCTCCGGCAGCTACCATAATATCAACATCTAGTACATCCCTACCTTCCTGATTATAAATAAATGATTGAATAACCAACAATACAGATATATCAATTATTACCATTTCTTCTCTATTCTGCAATTCTTCTTTGTTTCATTATTCTTCTGTTATGTTCATACTTGGCTTGACTTACTACCTCTTTCCATCTATTCTTTCTTTGTTCCTCTCATGCTCTTTGGTATGTGTACATTCTGCTCTCCTCACCTTTTCTATTATGTTCAACTTTTGTTTCTCATCTCTGAGTTTGATCTCACACTGTGCATACTGTGATTTTCCTTTCTCCTAGTTCAACTCATTTTTCCAGTGAGAACAACCAACCTAACTCAGTCGTGACGTATTTCTTTTATACAATCCTTCCATTTAGTTACACTTATAATCTCCAAAGAAAACTTCCAAGCAACCAAATCACCAATAGCCCAAGAACTATGATTCAGTTCTGCTAACTAAATCGTAACTATTCAATAATCTGTGAAGTGAAATAGTAACCCTTCAATCAGATTGTCGAGATAATCAACGTTGTTGGATTAAACATGCAGAGAATTGTTGATTTATCAAAAATGTTCCTCACGAAATTTACCTGCGTGAACTCACACTGGGCGTGTTTCTCCCCACATGCCCACTCACTGTGACCATATGAAAAACAAAAGTTGTTTTTTGATTTAATGTTTTGGGTGATCGACTTTGAGTCACCTCGATTTTCCCAACTCGGGAAACTCTGAAGTGGATCCTAGCAACACTAGCTCCTTCTCTTCTATTCCGCTAATGTGACCACTAGCTGTGACCACATCCTTATTTAAAAAAAAAAAAACATTTCGTGATTTTTCGACTCATGATGTCGGAGGTTAGAGCACATCCCTTCTTCTAATTCTCGAACTCCCGACTTCAATCACCTTAGATCAAAAGTCTGAGATTTCCCGTGAATCAACGGTCTTGATTACCTTTTGCATTTCATGATTCTTCGAGTTCCTATCTGACGTGGTCTGCAACTATCCTTGCTGACGTGGATCTCCTCTCGTGGCACATGTTCTTCTCCTAGATATGATGGCCCAGATTAGTCCTCGATCCAAGGGTCAAGATCTCCTCTTCACGAACTCGAACTTCATATCAGATCAACGGTCTAGATCTTATCGCGATTTCATGTTTTAGATGTTTGAACGTGAGTCAACCCTGACTCTTCTAACTCCTGATATCCGAAATACTCTAGATCAACAGTCCACGACCCTTTATGATCTAACGGTCTAGATCTTATCGTGATTTCACGTTTTGCGACTTCAAATGTTAGAGAACCTCCTTCCTTTGACTCTTTAGTCAGCGAATGTTGATCTCTCACCACGTTTCCTCTAGATTCAATGGCTCAAACTTCATCACGATTTCGCATTTCATTGAATTGGAGGATGGCTCTTGCCCATTATCCTCTTCGCAGTTATACTGGATCTGACGGTTGTTGGTCCTCGTCGCTCAGATCCAACGGATCAGATCTGTATTTCTCTTATGTGCTTCCTTTGGTCACTGGGCACTGATCTAATGGTCATCAGGTAGTCGGGATTGGTGATCCAATGACCACTATCGTTCTTCCTCCTGATCTTTCTGATCTCTCTGAATTAGAATATTTTTTAAGTGTTCAAAGGTCTCGACCTTTTCCCCTCCTATGAGTCTTTCTCTTGGACCTCGGTTGCACTTTTGGAAAGTGCAAAGCGCTATATCTTATGAGATTTGATCTCTGCTTACTGTTTTCTTCTTCATATGAGCTTGTGCTTTCCCTATTTGCCATCATTTCCGCTTTCCTTATTGTTGCTTTTCTTGTTGTAAGAAAACCATCGATGTTGTTGTTCTTGCCATCAATCTTCTGACTGTCATCACGGTTGTTCTTGCCATCAATGACAAGCACATTATTTTCCTGAAAAACATGCCAACATGGTTTTTGTTACATTTTTTTTGTTTTGGTTATTTATTATTATATGTTGTTTTATATATAATATAATTAATATATTTATTATATTTGTTACATTTGGTTTTTGTTACATTTGTTTTGTTTTTGTTATTTCTTATTATACGTTGTGTTATATATAATATAATTAATATATTTATACAATATATATTATATATAACACACAATTAATATATTATTGTATATTATATAATTAATATATATATAAGTGACGGGTTACATTGGTTATAGTTATAAGGTAAGGGAGGTTAAGAGTGATAATGTTAAAAGGGTAAGGGGTTATATAGTAAGGGTGATAATGTTAAAATGGTAAGGGGTTATATTTATAGTATGACGATGATGACGACAATAACAATGATGATGATGATGATGATGATGATGATGATGATGATGATGACGATGATGATGACGATGACAATGAATATGATGATGATGATGACGACGACAACGATGAGGAGGAGGAGGAGGAGGAGGAGGACAATCTTGATTATGGTGATGACAATGACAACGATGACAACACTTACAATGGCAATGATGATGATGATGATGATGATGATGATGACGATGAGAAGGAGGATGATGACTATGTTGATTATGTTGATGACAATAAGGGTTATAAGGGATAATGTTTATGGTTATAAGAGTTAGGTGTTGGAACTAATATGGTTTAAGGATAAAGAGTTATAAAGGATAATGGTTATGGTTATAAGGGTTATGAGAAATCATATGACATTACACCATTTTAATTTAATGGCATCGATGTTAATCATTTTCCTATGGTCCCATGTGACCATTTTTAAAGCAATTTAACTCCTTTGAGGGAATATAAAAATATATTCCAATCGAATTAAATTTATTGGAATATGTGACCATCATATTTTACCATGTTTTTTCTCTAATCTCATCCCATGAACTTCATTTTTCCTCCAAACGTTGAGATGTGGTTTTAAAAATAATGAAATTTAATTATGATAAAATAAATTCTAAACCTATCTTCCTTTCTACATTATATGGTATATTAGTGTGGAGAATATATCGTTTTTTGAATACTTTTCTATGTTGGACCACTCTCTCTTTAGTCACTTTTCCTCAATATAGATACATAAACTTTTGGGATGTTTAGTGCTTAGGTAGGGTTCCCTTTTTTTTCCTCTCCTCTTCTCCTTGGTCCTAATTAGTCACTGGTTTGGATTTATTATACAATTTAAGGTGCTTGTTTGGGGCACTCTCTTACTTTACAGGACCAATTTGTGAATTCCTTTCTTGACATAACCCCTATCTCATAATCCTTGTATACCTTGACCCATATAATCCCTAAGCCCTATAACATCTAACTCCTATAATGTCTATAAACCATTTCTTATATAACCCCTAACACTGAATTTATATTTATAATATAGATAAATAGTAAACTCAATAGACAAACCCTACAACCCAAATACATAACCCTTATAACCACATTAAACCTAAACTCTAAATGTTATAACCCCTATTTTTTATAATAACTAGCTCCTTACCATATAAACCCCAACCATTATAACCCATAACCCTTAACCAATATAAGTCTTAATCCATGTCCCTATGATACCTACACCTTTTAACATCTATAATAACTAACCCTTAAAAATATTTTTACCACTAAATCCTATCCAACCCTCAAACCCCTATATCCTCTAATCCTTGACTTCTAGAACACTTAAATCCTATAACCCTCTATCATATAACCATTATTATATAACTTTTATAAACCTTATTCCTTTAACATTAACCTTTATAATCACTATTTTATAATATTTTAAACAAAAACCCTTTCAACAAAACCATCGTAATCATATAACCCTTAACCCATATAACCCAATCCACCTATACACTTATAAACTTCATAACACCTAACTACAACCCATAAAACTTAACCCCTATGACGGTGATGATGATCATCATGATCATGATCATGATGATTATGGAAATGATGATGATGATGACAATGACAATGATGATGACAATCACGATGACAATGATGATGATGACGACGATGACAATGATGACAATGGTGATGAGGAGGAGGAGGAGGAGGAGGATGAAAACGACAATTTTGATTATGTGATGACAACGATGATGATGATGATGATGATGATGATGATGATGATGATGATGATGATGATGATGATAATGACGATGATGACAATGATAATGATGAAAATGATGATGATCACGATGACGATGATGAGGATGAGGATGACAATGTTGATTATGATGATGATCATGACAATGGATATGACAATGATGATGGAAATGACGATGATGACAATGATGACGATGAAGACAATGAAAATGATGACGATGATAATGAGGAGGAGGAGTAAGACGATGATAATGTTGATTATGGTGATGAAAATGAAAAATGATGACAATGACTACATGGTGATGATCCATGTCTTACATAGTGATGGCATCCCATAACTTTAGTAGCTCATTAATGATCATGATGATGATGATGAGTACTACGACTATGACGATGACGATCATGATCATGATCATGGCAATGACAATGATGATGACGATGACAATGATGATGATGATGATGATAATGATGATGATGAAGATGATGATGATGATGATGATGATGATGACCATGCTGATGACAATGGAAATGACGATGATGATGACAATGGTAACGATAATGACGATGGTGATGATGATGATGATGATGGTGATGGTGATGGTGATGACAATGATGATGAAAATGCCGATGATGATGACAATGTCGATGATGATGACATTGACAATGTTGATGATGATGACAAAGACAATGACAATGATGATGATGATGAACATGGAGATGATGATGAAGACTATGATGATGAATATTATGATGATATTGATAATGATGATGATGATGATGATGATGATGATGACTACAATGATTATGATGACAATGAAAATGTTGATTATGGTGATGACAATGACTATGATGATGATGACGAAGCCATGATGACAATCATGATAGTGATGACGATGAAGATGATGAGAAGGAGGATGATGACAATGTTGATTATGATGATTAAAATCATGATGATGACGATGATTAACCCATATAAATAAATACTTTAAAGAGAATAAATCATATAAAAGGTATAATCACATAACTTATAAAATTCATCATTTATGCAATATCATTGATCATCGTCTTCTTCATCCAAATATACATCTATGTCATCTAGTTTATAATCGACGTTGAAAGGATTGGCCATATCAACATCATCATCAAAGTCATTTTTTATAATATCACCGTCAATATGATCATCGAGAACATTGTCATCTACATCTGGATCAACTTCTTTGACTTCTTCATCTAACAGTACATTTAGTTCATGATCCTTTGCATCTTCTTCTTCTTCAGTATCTTATTCTTCTAGTACATTATACTTTATAGGCCTTCCTCTTGTAGCATATCTGACAACATATGACCAACCTACTTTACCTGGAACTTATGAATAAAAGACTTGCTCACATTGGCTTGGAAGAACATAAGTTTATGTACCCAAATCAAAATTCCTTGTATTAACCATGGTAAATCCATTGGCATGCTCAATAACAGTTCTATTTGGATCATGTTCATGCATCTATAACCTATACCATTTGACCTTGAGAAAAACTAAATTGAAGGATTTAAATTCACACTTGATTATATCATCTAAATACCCATAGTATCTATTTTCTGATATTGTTTTCTTGAGGAAACATTAGTGACCTGAAAGACTACAGTTATCCCATAATTAGAGGTTTTCTTCTTGTCATCCAACTTTTTGATGCAAAATTTACGACCATTGCACCAAATAGCCTTGTGTTTTGTCAATTGCAATATGCCTGACATGTAAAAAAATGCATTATCAATCAAATACTTAGGAAAAAATTATAAAAAAACACACTGCATAGATTAATATATTGGAAAAAAAACTAAAACATGATGTGGGTGAATAATATGCTTGTTTTTTTATCTTTTAAACCATATGCTAAATCAATTTTCCATTGAGTAAGATTGTTATCTTGATTACGATGAGATTCTTTAAGCAAATTAGCCACCCATTCCCATGATAACCTACCATTACATTGTATACATCTATCTATCCATACCTTCATCCAATCAAGATTGTTTGCAATGTATAAATGTAGTGCATCCCACTCTCGACCAACTGTATGAAAAAAGATTAAAAAATACTAATTAGAATAAAGATTAATAATTTATCATGGAAGCTAAATAAAATGTAAATAAGTACAATATAGAAATAAATCAATATTAATGAAAAGTATTATAGATCTCTACGATCTAATTGCCTTTCTATTTATTCATTCCACATTTCTTGACTAGGACCTCCCCTTCAAATTTGTTAATGAAAATGGCATCCCAAATCTGAGGTGCCTTTGTGATTTTTGTTACTAATTTAGGAAGATATTGACTAATATACACCAAATATTGATATACATATATCCCTCCACCATAGAGCCCTCAGGACATGCTCTTTGTCTAACAAAATCCTTCAATGACTTCAAGTGCCTCTCCACCATGCACATTGGCCTTGTGTGTATAGCTCCACACATTTCAATATCCTCAACTTGGTGTATGAGGTAGTGTTCTTGTGCATTGAAAAATTCTGGAGGTAGATATGTTTTCATTTCGCAAATTCTTCGAATAATTTCTATCCTCCAATATTTTATATCTTCTTTATGGATTTCTTTAGATGAAAACCAGCTACACATGATATAACAAATCAAATCATAGTTTCAACAACAACGTATATAAATTGAAAGTAAAACAGATCTCGACAAGTTGAGTAACAATGATTTTTCATATAAATCATCAATATTTACCTCATGTATTTTCCAAGATCATATATAAATTGGTTTACATTGTTGTCAAAGCTGTCAGGGAGAGATGGAGGTAGAACAAACTGTAACAACAAAGGGATCATTATTTTTTTGGAAAATAAAACCAAATTATAATACTAAAAATTCATATATTTACCAATATAGAAATCTACCAAAATAATTACCTTAATGAAGGTATGCCAGTTATGAGTTTTCACCCCACCAAATTCACCTTTCTTCATCAATATATTCTTTATGTTTGAATAAAATATCGTGGGAGATTAAATTTTCTGAATGACCTCTTTTACAAAAACAAATTCTTGCTCTGTAATTAACCATGGAAGACTATTTCAGTGTCCATTGCTATTTGAATAAATCACATTTTGCAGTGCATGATTAGCTTCTTGAATGTCAGTACAAATTTTGAAAAGAAATTATTTGTCACTCCTTCCATCTACGATTCTCCACAATGTTTTTGTTACATTATTCCCTATATGTATTGTATCAAACAATGATTATTTGTAGGTTCTCATAGTAGGGAAACCTATTGAATTTTATAGGGTAACTTTTCATTCCTCGTAGAAGCACATTGATGCCTTGACAACATTTATAAAAAACAACTAATGAGATTACAACAATAATTGTTAGATACAATAAACAAAATTAAATACAAATTAAAATTGTAAAACATTGTTGGCCCTTAGTTATGGATTAAGAAAGAAAGCGAAGAAAAATGAAAAGAAAAGACGAAGTGCGAACTGCACGGAAGGTACATTGACTGAGATTGGGTTGAAGTTGTTAAAGCAACAGAAAAGAAGGAGCGAAGAAATGGAAATCTAGTTGTTGAACGAGAAGATCGAGGATGACAGATCATCAAGGAATATGGATTGTGGACAACTTAGCAAGCGAAAGAAGATTTCAACGAGTGCTTTGGAGCACTTCATGGGAAAGAAGGAAAGACAAGCTAGCGAAGCCCGAAAAATGTGGGTCAAAGAGGACCTAGGGTTTTGGAACTAGGGTTTTGACACCTAGAATTTGTCATGTAATGTATAAATAAAGGTCTAAAGGACCTGGGATGCATTCGTTCAGAGTTGGTTGTTCGTCATTTGTTGTTGTTGTCGTTCATTGTGTATTGTGCGAGAGAGAAGTGTTGTGTGGGAGAGCCTAATAGTATTGTAAGATCTTTAGTTGGGTGTGAAGATCAACCCTGCAGCTGGGTGCATAGGGAAGAGAGAGAGAGAGAGAAAGAGAGAGAGATCTACAAGCTAAGAGCGCAGATAGAACTATATGTTTTCCCATAATATCAAGAAACACAGTTCTTTGGACGTAGCCCTAGGGAGAGGGTGAACCACGTATATTTTGTGTCTCTTTGGTTGATGTTGTGTTCTCTTACCTTATGGTGTTATGTTATTGCATTATTATGTTAGATCTAGAAGGTAACTGTGTGAAGTAGGTGTATGCTTGGTAAGAATAAATAGGTTACAGTGTGTTGTTTCCTTGGATCCACTTGCATTTCCTCTAGTTGTAGACACATGTGTCCTGCAACCCCCTATTTCTACTTCGGGTGAGACTGCATCTTCTCCGCAGGTGTTGCCGAAAGGGCCAATAGTTAGGGCTTGTTGGTCTGTTGTTAGAGCTGAACCCTGGGTCTTCCCCTGTGCCAACAAATGGTTCTATTGTCGGGACCAGGATCTTCTTGAGGGAATGTCAAGGTGGTTTCCATTGAAGACATAGATTCAGAAGTGGATAGAAGAACAAGAGAAGGACTTTGCTAAGGCTTGGAATAAGAACCCTAATCTTAGCACAAAAGACTGGTTGGGAAAGTATATCTTTACTGATACACATGAGATTTTCTTTGGAGGAATTCATAAGGAGTTATACAAGTGGTTAGCCAGATTAGCAGATACCTAGTTTGAGATCAAAGATAGACCACCTGTGGTTTGGATGTCGCCGTTGATAAAGAAGTTCAGGAGAGTTGATATTGTCATGTCAAGAGTAGTATATCACTGGTTGGATAGTACTATTGGAGGGTACATTATCAATTTTTTCATTTACAGAGTTGATTCATATAGCCAAGCAGA
The DNA here is from genome assembly GCA_009831015.1 of Picea engelmannii. Taxonomy (NCBI): domain Eukaryota; kingdom Viridiplantae; phylum Streptophyta; class Pinopsida; order Pinales; family Pinaceae; genus Picea; species Picea engelmannii. Next base: position 304,323 of record ML789695.1, on the reverse strand, counting down.
GAGATATTTCTTTAAGGGACCTAGAGGAAAATTTTTACACTTTTTGAAGTTGAAGATCAAGATGTTATTGCATGAGAAGAACATCTTGAAAATATAGTAAGTAGTCTAATTGAAAAGCTAATGTTCAAAAAATCAGACAGCGACAACGACACAGATGTTGGACATATGCGCAATGGGAGGACCTTTAGAGAATTCCCTCTAGTGAACTTGTTTGATCAGAACCTCGAGCCAATGACACAAGATGAAGGGTTATACAGTGGAGAAGAAGATGAGTTAGTGAATGAGCAACATTCAAAGTCTACTAGGGAAGAGAAAGGGAAGACTGAAGCACCTCGCTGAGAAGAGTCATAAAATTCAGGAACTGCGCCAACTGTTGAAGTGAGTACTATTACTCCTCTTGTTGTTTTAGTAGCGTTAAGTAACCAGAGAACTCAGAGAACTATTACCAGTAGTTCAATACATACTCAGTCAAGAAACCTAGGAAGATATATGGAATATGAGATGAGGCTACCTATCTTTAAGGGAGATGGATCTGAAGATCCTTATCATCACTAGCTTTTATGTGAAGTTGTATGGAGTATTAAGAATGGCACTGAAGAAGTAGTTAAGAGAGATCAGTTTAGTACTACCCTTAGAGACTGCGCATTGAGTCGGTACATGAAATTTGTCCAAGGAATTGTACAGCCTAAAATGTTGAATGAGATCAAGAATGTGTTGAGTGCAGAATTCAAGAAACCCAAGTCAAAGTCACGGTGCATTACAGATATGAAAGAAATCAAGCATAGAGTAGTTGAACATGTTTGGGAGTTTGATCATAGGTTTAAGACCTTAACAGGCCACTTGAGTTTTCAGATCCTGGATGAGCAGAACAAGTAATGGTTCATTTATTCCCTCTTACCACACATCAGAGTCCCTCTGATGCAACAGAAGATCGCTTTGCGGGCTGAGGCATTGGAGATTGCCATGAAATTAGAATCAACCCCTATGGGAGAATCCATCTCAGGTATGAGTCAAATTTTGAGTCAGCTAACTAGCTTATCTCTGCAGGTCGAAGATATAAAGAAAGGCAAGGGAAAAGATAAAAGAGAAGATATTCGGTGTATCGGATGAAAATCAGAGGGCCATGATAAGGAGCATTGTCCCCTATTTCATGAATACTTGGCTTCTAGAGCTCCGAGCCCTTTGAAGCAAGTTACTCTACCTTGGTGCGAGATATGTAGAAATAGACATCGCCCTGGTGAATGCTATTACATGAAAAAATATGTTCAGACACCTAAAAATTTCTACTACACATTTTGTAAATCTGTGGGGCATGATGAGAAATATTGTAGGGCTTATGATATCTTGCATGAAAGATCAAGAGACACATATCGAATTCAAGGTGAAGTACAACAGGAAGGAAATACTACATAGTATAACTCTCCAGGAAGAGGAAACTTCAATCCTCGTGGTGGATTCATAGGAAGAGGATGAGCAAGAGGCATGGGTCGAGGTCGAGGTCAGATCATTTGTTATAACTTCACACATATAGGACACTTGGAAAGGGACTATCAAAACCCTTGTACCACTTATAGCTACTGTAACTCATTTGAACATGTCATTGAAGATTGTCCTGTGTTGTTTGCCAAACTTCAGGAGAGACGAGGAGGTAACCAGCAAGTACAACTCATCTCATCAAAACCTCATGGAAAGGATCCTAGAGTCGTTGTTATCACTAGAGGTTGTTACAGGAGAAGACAGAGTGACTCCAGCAAAGACCACAGTAGAATCAAGGGTCAGAAGAGCTGTAGAGAAGACACAAGAGTTTGATCCAAGAAAAGAGAAACGGGCATTTGAAGAGGCAAGAAAATAGTTTGGAGGAGATCAAGCTTCTTCTTCAAAGTCACAACCAGAAGTAAGAGAATATGGGATGCCTCTGGCATTTGATCAATCTGCCTCACCTGGAGAAGGAAAAGAGGTAAGCAAGCTCATGGAATTCTTATGTACTTGCATTAACTTGATAAAGGATGAAAGATTTGTACAGGAGCTACAACATTTGATCAGACAGTATGAGCTAGGGAAGGTAGACCCCTTACTGAATAGGGAAGTACATCAAGTATCCAAAAAGAGAAGGACAAATAAGGAAATACACCTTAATTATCATATTGGATATTATGATATAGATTATATGGTCCTTGACTTAGGGTCAGAAGTCAATGTTATGACGAAGCAGACCTGGGAACTGATGGGAAAACCTCAGTTGATTTACTCCCTTATCAGGCTTAGGATTTCTAATCAGCAAGAAGTAATCCCCTTTGGGAGACTAGAGCATCTCCATGTGGACATCGACGGGGTAAGGACATTTGTGGATTTTGAGGTGATTGAGATAGTCGATGATAGCGTTGTTAGGAATTGATTGGGCTTTCAATAATTATACCGTGGTTGACTTAAAGAAAATAAAAATGACATTTGAAGGTGATGGCCTTAGGGTCATTAGACCTATGGATCCTGATGAAGGTTGCAGATACACAGAATCCATTAGAGAAGAAGACTGCGCATATGATCTAGAAAATATATATAAATTCACATCAAGACAACAGGATTACATTAATCCTACAGCAGATGGGAATTTAAGATGGCGAAATGACAGTGCATGTTCATCTAATTCAAAAGAAGCATTGGAGAACTGGAAGAACAAAATGTATGAATTTTTTGCACGGATATGTGCTATATTGACCAGGGAAGTTCGTTGGATCGGAAAAGAAGTAAGTAATATACCCACCTTTGATGGTTTAAATCATATAGAAGATTTCTTGTTGGAATTTGAAGAAAATGTACCAGTACAACAAAGGTTGTTGGCACTGGATGAAGCCCTGAAAGCAACTACAACAAGATGGTGGAGAACACACAAGAAGAACATCGTGGACTGAATACAATGTCGCACTTTGATGACAGTGCGCTTTTCAGAACAAGTAGAAGGGTGTGAAGTTAGATAAACAGGTCAGAGTTGTCTGAAGTACCATGTACGAAGTTGTGAGGAGCCATGGAGCATCATTCCTCAAGAGCAGTGGGTGCATAAATTCATTAACACTTTGGAAACAACACCTATCAATTGGTATCTTCAAGTAGAACTGCGCCTCACCACTGCAGATTGGCAAGGTATGACTCAGAATTTTGTAGCCACATTTTTATTTGAAAGTTACCCTACAGTAGATCAAGCTTTACAGGTTGTAAGACAGAAATTCTTTGAGGAGGCACTTAACCTACCTGTTGAGCAAGAAGAAGATGAATGGACTGCACTGCTTCATAAATTACAAGGTTGTTACAATATCAATGTTGATGAAGACGATGATCCTTGAAATGTGAACATCGCAAAAATAGAAGGAAAGAGAGACATAGAAGGACCAGGAGTCGAACTACCTTTTATTGAACATCCAATCAAAATAAAAAAAGTTAAGATTGGAACAAAGCAAGAACCTAAGCTCGCAAATGTTGGAGATTATTGGAATGATGCCATTATTGACAAGATCACAGAATTACTGCATGAGTATAAGGATTTGTTTCCCACCAAGTTCACTGATATGAAGGGCATTAAAGGGCCCATGGGAGAGATGAATATCCCATTGAAACCAAATAAAAGGTCAGACAAGAAGAGACCCTACAGATTGAATCCCAAATATAAGGATAAAGTCAAGATTGAGCTAGACAGAATGTTGGAAGAAAGAATCATAGAACCTGTTGAAGAGTTGGAATGGATTAGCCCTATGGTGGTTCAAGATAAGAAAAAAGGAGAGATCAGAATCTATGTAGACTTGAGGAAACTGAATGATGCATGTTTACATGATCCATTCCCCACACTGTTTACTGATGAAGTGTTAGATAATGTGGGAGGACAGTGTTGGCAGCCAATTCACATTTTTCCATTGTCTTATAAGTTGCCTACACCAATGTTTTGCAAACATCAATTTTTTCAAATAAACGACACTTTTATTTTTGCGACATTTGCACATTTACTTTCGTTGTTGTTTTCACGACTGTAAGCGTGAAAACTTGGTCTTTCGTAGTCGCATTAAAATCATTATTTGAACTGTCATTATCCTTCTTGTTGATATTCCCATTGCGCTTACATTTCACTTATCGTTATGCAGCTGGCAAAACTTTTGATCTATACTCTTTGGACATTCTTAGATTGATTGTGTGACTTTGTCTCATTGAATTGCGATGCATTAGCATTTGGATTTATATGTTCTTTGATTTGATCTACTTGACCATTGGTTTCATGAAAATACATAGGTGTTATGGTTAAATCCTTCATATATATCTTTTAAATGATACCTATGATCATGTTTTCAAAACTATTGACATCTTGATTATATGAAGACCCATTGGCACATTGGTTGTTACAATACATTGGCGCATGGTTAAACATTTGGTATTGGTCTCAATTTGTATGATTGGTTTTAAAACTATGGCATAACGTTGATTGCGCACGTTGGTTTATACACTTACCATTGGTTTCATTGGTCGGCCAAGTGACATGATTGTTGAACTATACTATAATGGGTAGAACAGCTATAAGACGGTGGTTGTACCTTGGCAATAACTATTATGCATGGCAGCAATAATCTCTACCACCTTCGCACGATGACATTAATGTCTATCCCTTATCCCTATTTTACCTCTGCTCGCTCAGGTAACTCTTCATGCACCCTGCTCCTGTGTATGCTATGATCCAAACCCTGGCTCGTTCACCGTGTGCTCGGCTCCATGGCACCGGTGGTGTGAATCGAGTCGAACGGTAGCCAAGCCTTGCTACTGTTCGATAATGCCCGAAAAGACTTAGAGGATAATGGTTCGCTCACCTTCGTGCAGAGGTTTGAGGGTTTTAATTTATTTGTGGCACAGCAGTTCGCCCTGACTTTTGATGGCTATAGAGCCAAGGTAGGTGACATCCAGTTGGAAATCAATGAGGATTTTATTAGTTCTGCTACAGGGTTACCCTCATCGAGACAGTGTTGGTTCTAAAATTCCAAGGTCGAGGAGGTGCCATGGCCTCTACTGTTCGTCTCGCGAAAGGTCACATATTGTGACAAAGGTATGCCCATCTTTGCGCTTAAACCATGATGGCACGATACTTTGATGGTGGTCAAACAATTCTTGACCTGTGAGGGTCGATATGGACTCGTTTTTCTCTACCACCTGCATTTTTTAATGAATTTTATGGGATACCCGTTGAATATGCCTTTCTATTTCCAGTGTAGCCTGTACAAAATGTCAAAAAGGTTTAAAAGGGAGAAGGTCGATAGTATCATGTTCCACCATGGATTAATTAGACTTATCATTGTTCATCACTTAAGTCTCCATGCTGATAGCTGGCGAGCTTTTATCGCTCGGAATGGTTTTGATGATACAGACCCGGTCCAGGTTGAAAAGACTGTGATTAATGAAGCTAAGGCCAGGCCACTTGTGCCCTTCCACGTCCTACTACCCTCTCCTAAGCCCTCGGTCGACCCTGATACTGACTTACCCGACGTTATAACTGAGAAGGCTGAGGCTATTAAAAATCCCGTAAGCAAAAAGGCCAAGGAAAACCCTACTGTTGATGGAAAAGGAAAAAATAATGCTCGACTTATCTCGAGAATGGCTAGGAATAAGCCTAAACCTAGTGTTGAGCAGAAGCCCATAGTCCTTAGTGAGGATTCAGACTCTGACATAGAATGCTTCCTAGCTAGTGAGTATCCTTACTCACAAGGTTTGTGCTCCGAACCACCTTATGATTTCGTTTCCAATATTCCCCCTTGCCTAAAGAATAATCCTAGCTACCCTAGGATCAAACTGCCTAACGAAACCCTCGGCAATGTAACCAAACCCTCACCTGCATTTTCGAAGCCCGGACAGTCGTCCTGTGACCAATGTGATTTGTGGTTGGAACGATACTATATGGACTCTCCCCTACTTCAATCGAAAATCAAATCACTGGAAAGTCAAGTTGCAGTATTGACCAGCCAAAGAGACAAACTCCAAGCAACTGGTAGGAAGAAGAGAACCACTGGTTCCATCACTTTCAAGAATGTTGAATCGGCCACAGCCATGGTCAACTCCAAATTGTCATGATCAAGCTGTCTGCTCGCCATACAGGTATGAATTTTGATATCATTTTGGTTTTGTGAATGACCAGGATTAATATAATGATGTGAGTTTGGTTTTCGAATAGCTCTGTCTATCCTTTGAAATGGCTATGTCATAATGTTGTTCATCCTGTACATTGTTTTCGCACTGCTAAAAATAAATGAAGTTTTGATTTGGATACACGATTCGCTCATTTCCAGTTTAGCCACTGATAGATTCTCATCAGATTTGATTTGCTTTCAATTGGATTTGTTTTGTATCTAAATCTGAACCAGAGGTCTTTCATGCTAGATTTAGAATATGGTCATGTTTTGATTTCATTTCGTTATGGTTAGTTTGTATGCTGTGATTGTCAAGCGATTTCATGAGTTTGGTTGTTGTGATCTTTTAATATGTTGTGTCATATAATGTTCTAAATCGGGAATACAACTCTGATCGTTTCCGATTTGGAAAGAATGACTCTGTTTTTATGGAAACAATACTCTCTTTTAAGTCTATGCAAATGATATTTACGCCTGAATCATAGAAGGGTTTTGATCCACAACGACTATGTTAAACCCCAACCGTTTGATTCGCTTGATAGGATTGTTGTGTATCTTCAGTTAGTAAGATCGATTTTATGAGTTGTATTCGTATCAAAAATAGACTTGATTACAGCTCTGTTAATTTTAATTTTCAAACGAGTTTGTTAACTCAAGTCGGCCTATGTTATTGCTGTCAAATTTGTATGAGGAAATTCGGGTAATAGTCGTTTCAAAATGCATTCAAGAAATGATCTCGTGAATGATTTTGTCTGCCCCAATTTGCAATAACAAACGATCGGCCAATTCTTACGAACTTTGTTACCAACTGATTGATCCTGTTATGATTTCATTTACGCGCTAGTTTCGAGTTAGTTCGCTCATGACATGGATCATTTGTTATGTCAATACAATTATGTTGATTTGGAAATGATCTTGTTTGGATTTGATCGTGTCTACTGTCTATGAGGCAGCATAACAATTGCCTGCGATTTGTTTTAATTATATCGATTTCAAATTGATATGAAACGATTTCATAACTGTTCGATTATGATATTGTTCACCCGACTTTGTGGTAACAAACGAAACAGAGTACACGTATCTATGTAGTCATTTGATTGATCTTGGTCTTATTTGATTTCAAAATGGTATAACAATTTCAAATTGAATGATTCATTTTCAAATAGCTATTTTAGTTAAATTTAATTATTTAATAGATTTGAATTGATTTTTATGTTGATTATGTGTCTTATTTAGACCAGCTACAGAATCGCAAGATTTTGTAGCTAGTCTATAGAATTAGATTTTTTTTATCATTTTATTAATAAAATACCCTTCTAACTTGTCCATTTTTAACACCTTTCAGGTACATCCGAATTGCATTGGACATGTTGGACAGTCTAGGGGATATTTGTGTGTTTTAGTTTTGTTTTAGGTTCTTAGTTTAGTTAAACTTGGGATATCTTCCCAGTTTTTATGTAAACAGTTTTGATAACTTCCACAGGGATGTTTTACCCTATGGAAGCTCTTTAAATACTTATTATTTTTTGTAATAAGGATCATCCTCACTTGTGGGAGAACCATGCTATGGATTTCTAATACAAACTGAGACAGAAGTTGATGTTCTACTACATCTTTCGCTTTTCATAATATCAATCTTTTGTTTCAAGTTTATGCATGTCGTTTGCAGTTGATTATAGACTACTTTAGCTATCATATTCTATTGCAGAATGATATGATTTAATTAATGTGATCCATATCTGATTTATTTCATTATTGAAAAACACAGCAATTACTTTGTTCAGTTAATGAATCACAGATTTCTCTTCTTCATTAATTGAATCATTTTGTATAAGTCTTTGCATACAGGTTTATCTAACTGTGGAGATTTATAAATCATAAGATTGTTGTGAATTTTTATGTCTTGTTTGTCCCGTAATCATAATTGAAGAGCACTGCAGCTATCGTTTATGAGAAGCTCCTGGACAATTCGGTGTGGGTTTCCTCCCTCCGATCAGCTAAGACAATCATCATACACAGGACAAATCTGGAGCGTTTCTCCATGTCATTTTGTGATTTATTTTCATTAGTTTGTTTAGTATAATATAAGTAGTTTAGTTAGATATATGTTAGTTAGATGTGTAGTTAGAATTAGTATATTAGTTGTTTAGTTTAGTTAGTTTTTGTTTTATTTCTGTTCATAAAATTATTAAATCAACAAAAAATGTCTTTCTCTGTCTTAGGGCAGAATGCAAATGAGTTTTTCAGGTTTTATTCAAATCTGTAAATTGTAGATATTGTACATTTTGTGAATAAGTTATATTTCTGTTAGTAGTTAGATATTTAATTAGTTAGAGTTAGTATAGTATTAGATAGTAGATTGTATATAGAATAGTTAGTTTAGTTTATTAGTTTTTTTTTATTTCTTTTTAGTTAGATTAGTTTAGTTTGTTTTAATAGTTAGTTAGATTAGTTAGTTTAGAGTAGTTTTTTTCTTTTTGTTTCTTAGGACCTTAGACCGGATAACAGAGCCACTAAACCCGTCAGGGTGGTTCATCCCAAACAGCTTGGGTTATTAGACAACCCCGGACCGGTTCCACTCTTCCAGTTGACGGACGGTCAATTTCGCCCGTCAACAGACAGGAAGTTTACTCCTTCACCGATGGATTTTCAGGGCATCACCAGATCAGGAATGCCAAGGAAGATCACCATAAGACCAAATTTTCAATAGAATGGGTATCCTATCAGTACAAAGTCATGCCTTTTGGATTGAAGAATGCACCATCCATCTTTTCTAGGGTGGTGGTCGAAGCATTCAAGTAGTTTTTACATAAATTCTTGGAAGCATATTTTGATGATTGGACTATTTTTAGCTTATTGCAAAATCATATTGAATGTTAAGACTAATGTTTGATAAGTGCAGGCAATGTCATATTACCCTGAACCTAAGGAAGTGAATTTTCTTCTCACCCCTTGGAGTGTTTCTAGGCCATATTGTATGTAAGCAAGGATTGGTGGTAGATCCATCTAAGATTTCCATTATTGTTGATATACCCCCTCCTACTTCAGTTAGACAGTTGCGCACTATGTTGGGACATACTGGATACTATAGAAAGTTCATTAAGGGCTATGCACAGATTACAACACCCATGGAGAAGTTGTTGAAAAAATATTGTCATTTTCAATGGACAAAAGAATGCCAACGGAGCTTCGACACATTGAAACAGAAAATGGTCAATGTGCCCATTCTGGTTTTCCCATATTGGAGTAAAGAATTTCATGTGCATGTCGATGCATCCTCTATTTCATTAGGAGCAGTTCTAGCACAACCAGGCATAGGACATATTGATCATCTGCTAGCCTTTGCTAGCAGAAAGATCTCTACAACTAAGATAAATTGCACTACCACTGAGAGGGAAGGTTTAGCCATGGTGTATGCATTGCAGAAGTTTCGTCATTACTTTTTGGGAGTACACTTTAAGATATTCATTGATCACTCTGTATTGAAATACCTAGTCAACAAGCTAGTGTTGGGGGGAAGAATATGCAGATGGCTTCTTTTATTCCAAGAATATGATTTTGAGATCGTGTTCAAGCCAGGGAGAATGAATAAGGGACCTAACCACTTGTCTAGGTTAGAGCATGGAGAGGAACCTACTAGTCTGGAGGATACACTGCTAGATGCACAGTTGTTAGCCATTAGGAAGGTTGATGATCACTTCGTCGAGACAGTCCAGTTCCTGTCAACATGAATGACACCTTGCGAATATACAATTATCCAAAAGAAACAGTTGGTAGTTCATGCTATAGGACTTTCACTTATAGTTGGGCAGCTATACAAGATGGGACCTGACAAGATCTTGAGGAGATGTGTTATGGAGGAAGAAAGACCATTGAATCTGGCAAAATCACATGAGGGCATTGCAGGAGAACACTATGCGGGGAAAGAAACAACGCAAAAGATTCTTATAGTTGGCCTCTGGTGGCCCACCTTACACAAAGATGATAAGGAATACTACAGAGCCTACGATGTATGCCAAAGAGTCAGGAAACCTTCCAGAAGAGATGAGATGACTTTATCACCACAGCTAACCTTACAGGGATTTGAGAAATGGGCTATTGATTTTATCGGACCTATCAACCCGCTAGGAAAGCGCACAGGAGCCAGATACATCATCACTGCGACAGAGTATTTGACAAGATGGGCAGAAGCAAGAGCAGTTAAGGATTGTAGTGCAGCTACAGCTACGTGATTCATATTTGATGATATGATAACCAGGTTTGGATGCCCAAACATCCTTATGAGTGATCAAGGCACACATTTTATTAATAAGACTATTGAATCCTTGACTCAGGAATTTGAAGTTCATCATCAGAAGAGCACCCCATACCACCCACAGGAAAATGGTACAGTCGAAGCATTCAATAAGATCTTGGAGACGATGCTAAAAAAGATTTGCAGTGTAAACAGGGATGATTGGGATTTGAGAGTACCAGCTGTATTATGGGCCTATAGAACTACTTGCAAGAAGATGACAATGCAGACTCCCTTTAATTTGGTCTACGGTCTTGAAGTAGTTGTACCTATGGAATATTTGGTTCCTAGATTAATAATTGTAGCCTTTACATATATGGATGACATTTGAGTTGTTCAAGAGAGGCTCACGCAGTTCATCGAACTGGAGGAAGACATATTTATTGTAGGATTTCATCAGCAGGTACAGAAGGAACGAGAAAAGGCCTATCACGACAGACATATCAAGAAGAAAGCCTTTAAGCAAGGAGATATGGTATTGATTTATGACAGTAAGTTCATGAAGCATCCAGGGAAGTTCATGACACATTGTCTTGGGCCATATGAGGTTTCCTATGTTACGGAAGGAGGAGTTGCGTAGTTGAAGACTTTGAAGGGAGAATGGAAGGAAGGATTGGTAAATGGGAGCTGGTTGAAATTGTACTATGACAACCAGTTGCCTTGCATCTCTCAGTAAAATCAGAAGGAGAAGGGTCTAGGTACCAGATGCAGTTGAAACTAGGTACCATACACAAAAAAGACATTCAGCACACAGTGGGTAAGGATAGAGAAAAAAGCACAGGCTGCGCTACGTATTCTAAAGTTGAAGCAAAACAGAAGGTTCAGACTTGAAGTGCCTCGGGATGAGTCACAGCTGAGTGTTGGGGGCCTATTGGCCCTTGGTTATGGATTAAGAAAGAAAGTGAAGAAAAAGGAAAAGAAAATACGAACTGTGAACTGCGCGGAAGGTACATTGACTGATATTGGGTCAAAGTGGTTAAAGAAGTAGAAAAGAAGCAGTGAAGAAAGGGAAATCTATTCGTTGAACGAGAAGATCGAGGATAACAGATCATCAAGGAAGATGGATCATGGACAACTCAGCAAGAGGAATAAGATGTCAATGAGTGATTTGGATCACTTCGCAGGAAAGAAGGAAAGACAGGTTAGCGAAGCCCGAAAAACGTGGGTCAAAGAGGACCTAGGGTTTTAGACACCTAGGGTTTTGGAACTAGGGTTTTGAAACCTATACTTTGTCATGTAATGTATAAATAAAGGTCTAGAGGACCTGGGATGCGTTCGTTCAGAGTAGGTTGTTTGTCGTTGGTTGTTGTTGTCATTCATTATGTATTGTGCAAGAGAGAAGTGATGTGTGGGAGAGCCTTATGGTATTGTAATATATTTAGTTGGGTGTGAAGATAAACCCTACAATTGGGTGCGCAGGGAAGGGAGAGAGAGAAAGAGAGAGAGATCTGCAAGCTAAGAGCGCAAATAGAACTGTATGTTTTCCTATAATATCAAGAAACACAGTTCTGTGGACGTAGCCCTAGGGAGAGGGTGAACCACGTATATTTTTTGTCTCTGTGGTTGATGTTGTGTACTTTTACCTTATGTTATTTTGTTATTGCATTATTATGTTAGATCTGGAAGGTAACTGTGCGAAGTAGGTGTATGTTTGGTAAGAATAACTAGGTTTCAATGTGTTGTTGCCTTGGATCCACTTGCATTTCCTCTGGTTGTAGACACATGTGTCCTGCAACCCCCTATTTCTACTTCGAGTGAGACTACATCTGCTCCGCAAGTGTTTCCAAAAGGGCCAGTAGTTAGGGCTTGTTGGTGCGTTGTTAGAGATGAACCCTGGGTCTGCCCCTGTGCCAACAAACATTAATAGATATGACACATAAACTAAATGCTTACCTTAACAATTTCTATTATATTCCAACTTCCATAGGTGAGGTATCATTCTTCGTGTTTTTATTCAAGTCTCTTCTTTCAAATTGAAAAGATGTTTTTTTGTAGTTCGATACCTATGGTTCTTAGGGAGGAAGTGCCTATAATCATCAAATACCTCCTTTACTATCCTTCTTGAGCGATGCAATTTAGTCCTAGGACCACAAACTGGATATGCAATTTTTCCCTTTGTTTGAAGACCTTCAGGACATGGATTAATGTTCGTATTATTTTTATAACAAGGAATTAATATTTAATAAGCATGCATCATATTTTCATAAAATTATATACTATTAAAGTGTAGCGGTATGTTACAAACCACAAAAATGTGTTATCCTTAGGGCATCATGAATTGTCCATGTAAGTATTCCATGGAATTGAAATTGTTTTTGCCCTAATGGTCTAGAGATGTCGTACATAATGATGCCAACCCATCAATTTAGTAGCTCGTCAACAAGAGGATCAACATATACATTCATATATTTCACTTGGTACTTACCTGATTGGGTGAAAGTACACATAATTACTACCTTTTGTATATATAAGTAATTATGCAATGAATAAGACAAACAAAAATGAAACGTTCAAACCAATTTTGTAAACAAATACCTGGAACAATCATTTCCAACATTGTGTGCTTCTATTTATTGACATCCAAGGAGGAAGGTTATTGTTTATAACAAAAATAGGCCACCATAAGTAAATAGATCTGATCTCACCAAATGGATTGACAATGTCAACTGCCAATGAAAGCCTAATATTATGAGGTTATTCTTTAAAAAATGGCTAGCTTTCTTTGATGTTCCTAAATTTTGAACCATCTGCAGGCATTCAAATAACACCATCTTCACTTCTATGTCATGCATGGTAATCCATAAATTGTGAAATTATTTGGCACCTGAACAATCGTTGCAAACATGGAATTATCGGAATATGACGAAGAACCTTGAGAGGCACATTTTTTGTTACTTGATCAATTCGATATCTACTTATTTGACACTGCAGGCATTTCATTTCTGATGCATATTGTCCATAATATATAATATGATCATTCAGACATGCATCAATAGCCTGATACTCCATTCCAATATCTTTCATAATGGCACACAAATCTGGGTATGTGCAAGGTAAATTATTTGACGGTGGTAAGAAAAATTCACCTAACAATATACAACATAAAAAATAACTAGTTAATCTAAATAATAGTAATAAAAAATATTGCATCCTTAATTTACACATCAATTGACACTAAAAATAGAGAAAAATAAAATCGACCTTTACATATAATATGTGACGAATTATATTACGTACCTTAGGATCTGTGTGAGACAAGTGTTTGAAAAACCATTCAATACCTTCAAGTTAACCAACAACATTATAGTAGAGAGAATATTTGTTCTTGAGCCTTCATAAAGGGGTAGTTTTTCTTTCTCAAGAAGAAGTACATCATGAATATCATCAAATTTTTCCTCATCGATAAGAGCAAATATGTATTGGATCAATTTGTTTGTCCCATCATCTAGCTCAACAATATTATTGGTGTCATATTATTCCATAGGATTGAATTGATCTTCAATATCCATACCATATTCCACATCTTGTACAATAGTATTTCTACTACTACCTGGCATATATTTATCCTGAAATAGACACCTAGGAGGATTTATCTTTACAATTACAAACAATCAATAACATTAGTGTATATAACAAATATTAAAATGAAAGAATATTTTATAAATACAATCAATGCATATATATATATATATATATATATATAATGACTAAATTACCATGGGGCAATGTGTATGTCCCCCTTCACAATGCCCATAACTCCAACAATGTCTTTCAATTGTTTTCTTTTCAAGCACTGCATTGATTGCAAGGGCAATAACACTTCCCATTAGTACCGACATGTGCCTCCAATGCAGCCCTTAACCTAGCAATCATATTTTCACTCTCTTCAAGTGTTGGCATTGGGATTTCCTATATTTACAACAAAATCCAATGAAGCAATATAAGTACATTAATATACGAATATATTCTTACGGTACAAATTCCATCGAATTATATTGACCCCATATGTACTAGAGAAATAATCCATTTTCGTCATAGATTTATTGAAGGTTTATAACAGTAGTCAACAATTAATCAACAAATCAAAACCATACATTTTAACCACATAAGTTCCAAACCTTGACTATAATCAAGTAATAAAATCAAAAATAAAAGAGAACTAGAGCAAGACAAATTGTATAGTAATTAAATGGAATTAGGTAGACATGTTCATACCTATTTCCGAGGAAACAATTTGTGTCCCCAAATGAAAGAGGGTCTAAGGTTTAGGGATCCAATTTGGGTATTTAAAAAAGAGACAAAGTAATATTAAAAATTTGTAACCTTCAAAGTAAAAAATCCAAGCTATGCAGATCAAGAATTGGATTTGAGGCAAGTACAACATAGAAAAAATACTAGCAAATCATAAAACGAACAATGAGTATAAAAATATTTTATAATTGTTACACCTACAACAAAATTGTCGAAATCACTCACCGTCGTCGATCTTCTGATGAACGTTGACTATGTCAAATTTGACTAAGTCAATGACCATTAAACCGTTTTCAAACTGGTAGTTTCCATTCTCTACAATAGTCAATAGATAGACAAACTATTGTCGAAAGATCAATGGACATATAATTTCATCAGAAGCACGATGATCATCGGGGTTCCTAGAAAAAAATGATTAAAATTTTAATTTTTTGTCATAATTTGCGATGATATGATTAATTGTATCCTTATCATCGAAAGTTTTTGTCGAATTTTAACCCCATATGTACTAGTGTCATACTCATTTGTGTTATTGGTACATTCAAATTCAAGACTACATGATAAAAAATTGTTCTTACAAGTTGGATCAATGAAAATACACCCAGCCCCTACTCCTTGTGATTTGGAGCCATCAAAAAATTGAGTCCAAATTTTAGAGGTGGCACGAGGCACTCTTTTCTTGGTGTCTATGCTTGAATTTCTATCTTCACTCTTTGATGTACTAACTATAAAATAATTATTTGGGTTGCTATAATTTTCTGTTATTGTTTGATTTTCTTGCAACAATAACTATGACATATGTGTTAATAAAATTTTAAATACACCGACTGTAAAATTTCTAAAATATGAGTCACAAAAATAGTTTCCTAGAATGGGAAACTCAGATGAATATGGTTCATTGGGAGCCTCTAGATCAGTGATAGTGTGTTTTAAGTATTTTTCCTGGTCAACCCTTACTTTGTTAGGTTTCCCATTCCAAGGAAACCATAGGTGAGACCATTCGGAAGTGAAATACCCGGAGTTTGTGTGACTAGTCATGGCTAAGTAACATTCGATATGCTCCCAGGATGTCCACAACTACAATATCAATAACTTGATGGATCTTGGAGTTGGAAGCAATAATAATCATGACATCTTTTAATTCCCCAATTACTTTCACCTCCAATCTATCTAGTTGTGTGATATGTATTGATATTTTAGTAAGGGTTGCATTTAATTTTTTCCAAACAAAGTATGGCATAAAATTTGATGGTGCCCCTGAGTCAACTAGAAGATTGTGCATATCCTTATTAAAGATTTCAAAATTCAATAGGAAAGGGGGAATGGATAGCTTGGATTTATTATCTATGGTTGTTGCATTTACTGTTGACTTATGGGATTCCCCTAAATTTGTTTTGTTTATATTTTGATTGGGATTAACTATTTGATTTATTTCATCCTTTAGTTCTTGGAGTAACAGGGTTTTTTGTTGAGGGATCCTGCAAATATCCATAACATAAATGGTGGCTAACATCTTCTTTAGATCCTCTAGTATGTTATACTCCAATTGTTCCAATTCCTTATTTACTATTTTAGGAACAAAGATGAGCACTAGGGCAGGTTTTGTTAAGGGTGTTGAGGTCCAAGTCTTCTTAGGAGCTTGAGCTATAACCGGATGGGTTTGATAGACAAGTCCTTTGCTCCATGTCAAAACAACCAAAGTTTCATCTACCAATTCCTCTTCTTTGGCAAGGTTTACCCCATGCATCAAATGATTTACGTCCCATAATACCATAGTTGCCTCCTTCAATTGTTCATTGTATTCTTCATCTATGGTGCTAGATGATGAACCACTACTTTGATCAATTAATCCATATAAGAAACGGTTTTCCATCAGATTCATGGGATTTATCCATTGAGGAAAATTCTTTTCAGAGTTATTTTCCTAATGATAACTACAGAAAGAGTATGAGGCTATGTCTCCTAAATCAATATTTAAATTAGCACGGGGGGGGTTCTATGGCTTTGAAAGGAGGAGGTCTTTTGAAAAAGGTCTATAGGGACTTTGGTTAGATGTACCTTCCCCGACACTTATTTTCATGTCTATTATCTCATTCGAAAGATTTGTAATCATTATGTGTAGACTTTCCATGTCAATGTTATCTTTTGCATTGCTTTGGTCAACTTTATTTCCTTGTGGTCGTGTCAACAAAAGGCCCCTTTTGGGTTGTTTTCTTTCCTTATTTCCTAAGGAAATTTGGATTTCTTTGCACCCTCTCATATGAAATTCAATAGTCTTAACTTCATCAAAGTTTTTTGCTAGAGTATGTTTGTTATCCCTTTTTACAAACATGGAAATTGAAGTTGGCAGAGCATTTGCATAAACTTCAATTTGTAATTCTTGGGAGGGTGTTGCTTCACATTGAAATTTGTTCAAGATTATGGTAAAGCATTGATTAAATTCCATAACCTTTTCTTTAGGCCCCATAGTGATAGATAATAGTTTGATCATTAGAGCCACAGTTGTGGTTTCCTCTGCAAATTTATCTAAGAAGTCCTTTTGGAATGTGGTCTAGATTTTTATGGAACCAATAAGCAGATTGAAATACCAAGTGGAAGTTGAGTTTTCAAAGGCGTAAGGGAAGATTCGGCATACTACATCCTCATGTTGTACATTCATTAATCAGATGGCAAGAATAAACTTTTTAATGTGATCTTTAGGAGATCTGGATGTTTCAAGATCAAATTTGGGTAGTAACTTCTCAATATGCCTCGGTAGGGTACATCATCGGGTAAAGCTAAGGCATATTTGGACAACCATGGTTGGTTATTTTCCTCATGATTCTCCTCATTATTATCACCCATGTGATCTGATTCGTAGTCTGAAATTTCTGAATCGGATTCCTCTTCCTCTGGTTATGGGTCTGCTTCGGGTTCAGATTAAGTACTTGCAGGTGGAGTAATTGTTGGTGTGTTAGGGATTAAGATGAAGTGTTGTTCTATTTCAATTAAGAAAAATCCACTAGGTCTTCGGCTATGTGTATTGAGGTATGTTCAGTTGTGGACACAACTGGTCTCACAGTTCTTCTTGTTCGAGGAAGTAATGGAATTATGGGTAATGTTCCTATCGATCTAGCATATTCTCTAGTGATTCTACTAAAAGCGTTAACTTCCTCGTGAGATACTGCATATAGGATTTCAGGATGATATCTAGTACTTTCTTCTACCCGAGGTGAGGTGTTGAGAGTAGGATTATCTTCAGGATTTGGATTTTATTTTTGTGGGTTGTTTGTATGGATTGTCATGCATCAACCTTCCTTCTAGTGCCAATTTTGTTGAGGGGGTTGGATTCCCTTTTACTCAGCAGGAGGGATTACACCCAATGAATAGGCTCAATTAGACTATTCCTTGTTTGGAATAATATAATCCTCCGGATTAATGGCCTAGAAACCATTCAATGGGCTTTAATGATTTGTTTGAATTTATTATTTTAGTTACTTTATTATCTTTTTTGTTTCTTATGTTTTATTTCTTTATAATGAGAGAAGGAAAATTGAACGATAAAAGAAAAATGATTTGTTGAAAAAATCCATGCTCAGGATAACCCTTAGCAACGGTGAGTAAGCAATATTTGATTATAACTTTCTCAAGCAATAATACCAAGGGAAGTTTATCAGTTATCAGATACAACTTAAGAAAATCATAATTAATTTGCATGCATGAAGAAACATGTGTGAAGAAAGATAAGTAAGAAATAATTATGTACTTGTCAAAGTTCACATAAAAGAAACTAATTATCAAATAAATTACATTCTACCAAAATTTACCCAAAAAATTCTTAATCAATTGAGATAACTGAAGAATAATTAAAATATTACTAGACGCATGTATCATTCAATCAAATTGTAGAAAAATACACTCATGAGAAAGCATGCACAAATTTGGTAAATTTTCCTTGGCTCCTTTCGAGCTTCTGAATTAAACTTTGAAAATAATTTATTTATATTATAATCCAAAAATTCTTTACAAAAATCATCAACCCTTTGAGAAAGGTTGATCTTCCTATTTATTAAAAGTCAAAATGTCTAAAAATAGTATTAATGCTATTCTAAGCAAACTCGGAAAATAAAGTGAAATAATCAACATGTTCTCTTAAATTTGTTTCTCATGCATGAGGTGAATGATCCATTGGATGTGCCTCATCATACTCGACCCACCGGGAGAAAATATTCTTGAATGTGTTCATGTAATAGAAATGGATTTTATCCATAGGCACACTGAGTATCTCTCTCATCTCCCTGGTGCATTCTACATATTTTTCCACCTTGGCAATCACACATTCAAGGCTGGTAGTTATCTTGATCGTATCTCCATTGTATCTTTTTACTTGTCCCCTTTCCAAATTAGTAATATTGTGAACATCTAACTCATACCACAGGTCATTTTCTATGTGATGCTTCATTATATCGCCGATGTCCTGAAAAACTCTAGGTGACCCGAACTTGGGAAATTTAATTTTTGTCATTATCTCATCGATTCTCTCCCTGTTCCTAAAGAATTCCTCCCATATTTTTTGCATCTTTATCTTTGATTCAACAACATATTGAACCCAAAATTTTGTGTCCATTTGTATTCTATCCATATTTTTATCAACTAGGATCCTAATTCCATGCTCTTATTCGTCCTAACCTTTCTGAATTTCCCTTATATATTCAATATGATTCAAAGTCGTATGCACTCTTTCATCCCATTTCAAAATTTATTTATGTGTTACCGTGCACATCAAAGTTTATTCTTGATAGGTTATAATATTTTCCATAAAGGCATCTCTTATCAACCTGCATCTGTCATAATCCTCTAAGAAATCTACCCTCGGAATTAACACTACTTGGGTAGTATCCTTGTGACAGTCTACTTGATGTTGAAGAGACTCTAACTCATTCTTCATGGCATTAGCCTCTCTTTCTTATTTTTTGGCCCTGTCAATTATGGCTTGAGAGATGGCCATTGTGTCTCCTAGTAATTTTCTAACTTTGGATATCTTGGCATCAAGCAAAATTTCTTCAGAAGTCAAAATCATAGTGTTGTCTAGAGTTAATTTTCTCTCCCTCTATGTTCTTTTTACTTGCAGTTGCATCTTTCTATCATAGGCTATTGACTCAATATCAGCTACTTCATCCAAGGGCTTGGGTATTTCTTGGTCACCCAAAGCCAACATATTTCACATGCTTCTTGGTATATGAAAGTGCTCTAAGACAAGATTTTTTCCCTTATCCATTGTTATTACATGTTTTCTCGATGACTCCACTTCCTTATATGTTATTTGTTTAGTGATTGGCTCTTCAGAAAGCTAGTTTGTTTTGCTAACCTTATCAACTCCTTATCTTTTGGATATATAATTAATTTGATATGGAGTTGATGTATCATCTTTCTTATTTTCCATTGATATCGCTTGTTGTGTTCCATCCTCGGGTAAAGAGGTAGTCGATGGATCAGAAATTGTCTCATCATTTGATGGAGTCGTGATCTACTCCTCTACTCGCTTATTTTCATTTGTTTTATTTTCCTACTCCTGCTCAAGCTCTCTTTTTGTTTCGATATTTTTCTCCCCAAGTGATATGTCATCCTTACCTTGTTTCTCACTCTCTTTTCCTTCGACACCTTCTTGTGCCTTTTCTTCTTTTAGTGGATGCAACACATCTACACCCAATGTTGGATCTTTCTCACCAACATTAGTACCTATGGGTATTTATTCCAGTTTTGGATCAACTGAAGGTGAGCTCCCTTGGTCTAGATTAGACTCTTCCAAGATCAAGGCCTCAATTGTCTCCATGACATCATCATCATCATCATCTTTAGTAAGGTACAAAATGTTATGAGGAGGAATCAATGTAAAAGGAACATCCTTCAACAAATAAATTGATGTCATTGACTCTGGATGACCTCCTTATGTCTCCCCTTGATCCTATTTTGGTTTTGTACTGACTTCTCCTTGTACTAATTCCCCTTGAGTGACCTATTCAGCTTATTTATTCTTCCTTGGATTTACTCTGTTATTCTAGTTCTTGGGATGCTTTGTTTTTCTCTATCTCATGGGATGTACGTTCATCCTCTACTCTCTATCAAGCTTCCTCTGTCATTCTATCTTCTTCATTCTCTCTTTCGGTTGTCACTCCTCAAACAACAACATTAGAAGTTTGATTAATGAGCTCTAATTGCTCATCTGTGGATAGGGTTTTAAAAACAATGAGAGTTGGTTGGGATTTCCTCTAAATGACCTCATCCCAATTGTGGGCATTCTCCATAAAAACTTCATCATCAAACTTATCATGGGCATAAAGCCAATAAATTGCCACGTGTTTAGAGTGCTTCAACACTATCCCTTTAGGATCATGTTTGTGGCATATTCTAGTCCCAAACATGTACTCCAAATGACTTAACCCTTCCTACCTAGCGTGTGTGGTATCTTTAACAAAGTAATAACCCAATTGGAATCCATAATGGATGAATGCTCTCTTTTTATATTTTTCTAAGGAGGCATTGAACCCTTGCAAGATAGTCTGATAATAGATTTCTCCTTGGGCCAATATGTCCAGTACAGAGGTTGGTAATAAATTTGGGGCACCAATAGCTCCAAAGATCCTAAAATAAGTGCATTTTTCTTCAAGATACCAATTTGCAATAACTAAGATGATCTTCTTGGCTTGCTTAAATAGCCTGGAAATTCTTCAAAAAAATAATGAAAAAGAGTTTTTCCAAGAATATATCACATATCATAAGGTATGACTTCATATACGTATTTTCCCATAAGATGTTAAATTACACATGCACAGGAAATTCAAACACATGCCAACTTAAGTTCATTTCTGCAAATACATTTCGTGGTCATACTGCATCTAAGAGGTAAGAAGTCATGTAAAATGAAGGTACTTCACCTAGTTCAGGATTATGTGCTTGATTTTTTCGGGTGTTGAGATTATTCACGATGATGGAACCCCAATTGAACACACCACATGACATTGTTATGGTGTATTCTAGTGGCATCTAGGCCTCAGTGAACCTGGAACAATCCTTCTCACTATATAATCTATAGAGTAGGACCATTAAATACATGTAGGGATCTCTTAAATTAGTTATACCATACCATCCCAAGATCTGATTAATGAATTGATTATCCTCCTTCCACTAAGAAGCCACTAGCTTGCTCACATCATGATGTGTATGAAAATCCACCACAAACTCGTTATTTAGTCTAAAATCTGGTTCCTGGAGCTTGTAGTATTTATTAATTCCCTCCAGTAGGAAGATTCCTAAGCATTGTCCTTTTTCATCACTGTTAGAGCATTTTACTACATCGGTATGACTTATGATCCATTCCAGAGCTTCTGTGTGGGATAGAACAAGGGACCTAGCACTTACCATGTGCAACAAAAAATGATTGATATTGGAAAAAACCTGGTCATCTGTGGCTCTAATATTTGGGTCGCTATGGGGTGTAAACTTTGGATAGTCTGCATTCTTGAATTTGTTAAACAATGTGTTCTAGTAAGGAAGTGGTACCTTAGTTCCAGTGACCAAATATGTGTCCCTGTATAGTGGTGGTTGGCTAAAAACTTTCTTCAACGAGACTTGAATTACAGGTTCCACTTTCGGTGCTTGTTTTTCTCCCTCTGTTGGCACAGGGTTTGAGTTTCACTCAATTGGGTGCATTTTCCTTTAGGAGTCTTCAAAGACTGATGAGTGGCACTCCTTTGAGGTGGAATTTTCCTACACAATGAACAACTATCAGGCCATAATCTATTATCTACATTTTTCCAAAAACCACAACATCTACTTTGAGTGAATGTGTATCTGGCCAGAATTAAAGAAATTAACACTGAAACTTACAAGTTATTAAAAATCGATGTCCCAAGTTAGAAAAACACAATCACAATACAAAGTTTTTTTTCAACACACAATCATTTTGTTGCACAATATCTTCTTCAAGAAATTGATAGCAACAGATACAAAGTGAAATCATTCAAACACATATATACAAGCTCTTTAATAGTCCCCCAGATAGGGTGACATATGGAAACCATGCGAGAAAGGAATTTAGTACCCCAAGCTTCCACCCTCTCACTCATTCCCTTCAACTTGAGTATCATTCACTCGATGGGAATGGTGGTATGAATGTGTTGGAAGCTAGCTTAAATGGCGCACTCAAAGCATGATTTGAAGTCTTCCCATCCTGGTACAAGTCGTCTGTGTGTTGTCAACTCGGCCTTAATGGTGCTCTCCACTATCAATTCGACAGTAAATATGGGGGTAATAATTGGAAATTTTATAATTGTTCATGTTCTTTTTTAGGTCTAGATTCTAGTTTATCCCTCCCATTCTAGTTTTTCTCCTTAGGCGTCCTCTCCTCCTCCTGATTTCCATTTTTTCCCCAAATTTCCCAATGCCTCGAGAAAGGGGAAATCCCAATAGGGGGCTGACCTACTACAACTTTGTTACTCGGAATTGTCATCTCAAACCCTTCGTTGAACCCATTCTTCCCTACATCTCTCATGTTCACCTTGTTATACCTTCCTTGAATATTTCACCAAGCTCTACCCAAAATTGGTTGGACGACGATCAACCCATGGATCATGTTGAGGAAGAGGCACCTCGGGCTCCTACTCCATCCCATCTAGACTCCTTCCTCTTCTCTACCTCTAATATATTGACTTTTCCCCTCACTTCTGGCCATCATTCCCTGGAAGACGATTTTTCTCTAGAAATGGGAAGTTTCCCCGTCGAAGAAGAAAATTCTACTATGGAGAATGAAGAGGTTTCTCCACATGTTGGTGAATCTCAACCACCTATAGCTTCATCACCGGTGTCACCTATCACATGGTTATTTTCATACGATCATCTACAACTTATTTTTTAAATGAGACAGGATGAAGCAGATGAGCTTCATTGCCAGACTACCCTATGTTGGCACCTGAACGCTCTATTCGACATCCTGTCAAGTGAGCTAGCTAAGCACATATGACCAACATGTTGCCAATATTATGTATTTTCTCCATGACCTCCAAATGGTGGCAGAAATCCAGGTTCACCCACAGTATAATTTATTTTTTTGTTATTATATTTCTCTGCTCAGAACAACCATGGTTGTAGATATGTTGTTTCATAATTTAGGGTGTCCAGTTTGTATCAAACTTTAGCAAAAACTTGGCAACATGCCACCTATTCCGGTTTTCGTATGTATGGGAGAACATGTGGCTAGTTTTTCCATGTATATTGTTTTGATGATAATCTAAGGAAATACAACTTTTTATTTACAAGAAAAAAAAATCTCTTTAGTACTCAAATCTAACCATAAATTGCAAGAGTACAATGGGATTGTGAAGAGATTCAATATTAAATGTGTTCATTAACATGCCACGCTCTAATTTAAATTCGTTTATTGAATGATAATGTGACTTTATGTCTTATGCAAGTTCAAAACCAGTTATTTTGGTGTGTGTCTTATGCAATTGGGGATCGGTGACTCGAGGCGCTCATCACTTTCCAACTAACTTTCTATTAATGTTTGTTGTCAATCCTAATGAAAAACCCAAATAATAACCATTTTTCCATCGGTGCAAAGTGTTAGGATTCAAATGGTGACGTGGTGAGACACCTGGGTTCGTACAATGATGTGGTGGATACGTGTCAGCGGAAATGTCATATTCTCGTATGAAAGATGGTGTGGTTGTTAATATTATGGTAGCTTCGGGAGGTATGAACCTCTATTGTGACCTATGACAAGACTAGAATCCTCTAGAAGGAAGCAAAGAATTAAAAGAAACCCTAGACAAGTTGTCGGCTGAACAAATATATTTAAATTGAATTTATTGATGCCCAAAAGGAGAAGTTGGCCCCAGTTACACTGGACAGACCACTATAAATACAGGGCTCCAGTTTCATTATTTCACATCTCAGCAGTTGCAGAGAGAGCTAAATCTGTGCAAGCAGTTGCAGGCAGTAGCAGTTTTGTGCGCAAGTTTTCTGGGAGAGATGGAAAGTGGTGCACTAGCTTCTGGGTGGGATCATCTGTTTAGTTTAGTTTCTATTTTCTTGTTTGGTGCATTTAGCCTCTCTTGGCTATTGATTGCTACCAAGATTCTCTTCTCGGTCAAGGTCAAGGTGCTCAGAGGGTGGCTTCGGCCTATGGTTGGGTGATGAGGGTATCGTCAATCGTTAAACGAGCACAATCCTCTATATTCTAACAGGTTATGGGCCCACACCCCCTTCAGTCAGCCTAAAACGCTGGAAGGAAACATAACTGCTAGGTATTGAGCTCATTGAGGAACTGTCGCTAGAGTCACTAGCAGGAGAAGCTTCCAAAGAACTGTAGCTAGGGTTACTAGCAGTAACAGTTGCAGAAACCCTAATTCTCAGATCCAACACCTTGTGATGGAGCATCTTGCTCAAGGAGAAGATATTCATATGCGCCCTAACTCAGCACACCTATTGACTTTCTCAGAAGAAAGAAATGACGAAGTTGAAGTTTTGGATCAAGGCATGACCAATTATTAGTCAACCGAAGACATGTGTGAAACAATCAGTCTCTTACATTACTCAGCACTTACCGGGACAATTGAAGACGATATGTGGATAATCGACAATGGAGCTTCCAAGCACATGACGGGAGATCAAGCTAGACTCTCATATCTAAATGAGAGAAAGACATCATACAAAGTGGAACTTGGAGACAAAAGCACCTACCCCATCAAAGGATTTGGACAAGCCTCCATCAAATTGGAATCAGGTAATCATGTTCACTTAAGCAATGTTCTATATGTACCTGGTTTAGAAAAGAATCTTGTATCAATATCATGTTCAGAAGACAAAGGAAACAGGATAGCCTTCATAGATGAAAAAGTGTTATCATGGCATAAGGATTCCAGCATAGAAGATGCTAGGGTTATTGGAAGACGTGAAGGGAATCTATATAGACTACTAGAACAAAATGAAGAAGCCCTAGTACATGATGAAGTCAACCCTAATGAGATTTTGCATAGAAGGTACGCTCATATCAATTATCAAGCACTACCTTTCCTCAAGAAGATGGTTGAAGGGATACCAGAATTGAAGTCTACACATGAAGGAATTTGCAAGGGATGTGCCCTTGGGAAGAACATCAAGAAACCATTCCCAAGCAGCAACAACAGATCTAAGGAAACCCTATATCTAATACACTTAGATGTTTGCGGTCCAATGCCAGTCAAATATTTAGGAGGATCTCTCTACTACGTAACATTCATAGATGACTATTCAAGGAAGATGTGGCTATACCTACTGAAGTCAAAAGATGAAGTATTCAGCAAGTTCCAAGAATTCAATGTAGAAATAGAAAACCTTACAAACAAGAAGATCAAGACATTAAGAACGGATAATGGAGGAGAATACACCTCGAAGGAGTTCATTGCATTCTGCAAATCAGTAGGGATTAGGAGGGAGCTAATTGTTCCTCATAATCCTCAACAAAACGGTGTAGAAAAAAAAAAAAAATAGATCCATCGAAGAAACAATAAAATCCCTATCGAATGATCAAGATCTATCCATGTTTCTATGGGGAGAAGCAGCAATTATGGCAATATATGTACAAAACAGAAGCCCTCATCTCATATTGAAAGACATGACACCAGAAGAAGCATTCTCAGGTAAGAAACCTAACGTAGAAAACTTAAGAATATTTGGATGTCAAGTTTATTCTCATATTCGAAAAGATAAAAGAAATAAACTAGAACCCTCAGGAAAGAAAGGGATATTCGTGGGATATAGTGATTCATCCAAAGCCTACAGAATATATATTCCATATCAACACAATATAGAAGTAAGCAGAGACGTAACATTCAAAGAAAGAATGGCCTTCAGAAAATCTATTGAAGAAACTATAGAAGAAGAAGAAATTGAAGAACCAAATGAAGAAAACACAGAAGGTGAAAATAACGAAAAGGATCAACCTGATCATATGTGATAATGTTGATTCAGATAATATACCAAAGAAAAAGAAATGACCAGCTTGGCTTGAAGCCACCTTACAAGATGCAGAAAGAATCAAGGTTCCAGAAGGAACATCCAGGAAGACTAAAAGACCGAAAAGATTCTCAAGTTATACAGCATACATGACAAAGCTTCTAGATGAAGAACCTACTACATTTGAAGAAGCAGTTAAAAAGGGACAATGGAAATAAGTTATGGAAAAAGAACATCAGTCCATTATGAAAAATGAAGTATAGGAAATTGTACCCAGACCCAAAGAGAAATCAGTTGTAACTTCAAAATGGGTATACAAGATCAAACATGCAACAGACGGAAGCGTGGATAAATACAAGGCAAGATTCATGGCCAGAGGGTTCTCCCAGAAGGAGGGAGAAGACTATGATGAAACCTTTTCTTTGGTGGCAAGGTATACCTCCATTAGAGCTATCATATCTCTTGTCGCTTCCATGGATGGAATATACACCAGATGGATGTAAAGATAGCCTTTCTCAACGGAGCTGTTGAAGAAGAAGTATATATTGAACAACCTCAAGGATTTGAGGTACATTCCAGAGACACTCACATTTGCAGATTGAATAAATATCTATATGGACTTAAGCAAGCCCCAAGGGCTTGGTACGCCAGAATGGACAACTATCTAACTAGACTTGGCTTCTCTAAGAGTCATGCAGATCCAAACCTTTACTATAAAGTCATGAACAATGCACCTGTAATTATACTACTATATGTTGATGATCTATTCATAACAGGTGAAGAATATATAATCATCCAGTGCAAGAAGGATTTAGCCTTTGAATTTGATATGAAAGATCTAGGTCTCATGCACTATTACTTGGGACTAGAAGTATGGCAGAAGCATGGTGAAGTATTCCTTGGACAAGAAAAATACGCAATAAAGATCCTTCAGAAGTTTGGAATGATGGGCTGTAAATCCATGGACACTCCTATGAATACAAATATAAGAAAAGTGAAAGTTCCATATTTCAATCCAGTAGATCCATCTCTATATCGGCAGCTAATTGGATCATTGATGTATTTGGTAAATACTCAACCGGATATTTGCATTGATGTTAATACATCAAGTCAGTTCCAGGTGGAACCTAGACAATAGCATTGGATAGTTGCAAAGCATGTTCTAAGATATATTTGTGGGACAATAAACTATGGCTTAAGATATACCACATCCAGTGATGTCCAACTTCATGGATTCACAGACTCTGATTGGGTAGGAAGTGCAGAAGACAGAAAGAGTACTTCAGGTATGTGTTTCAGCTTGGGCTCTGTTATGATATCTTGGAGCAGCAGGAAGCAGAAGTCTATCACACTCAGTACAACAGAAGCAGAGTATATGGCAGCTTGTGAAGCATGCATAGAAGCAGCATGGCTAAGGAAGTTAATATCCGATTTATTTGATCAGACTCCAGAATCGACCATAATATATTGTGATAATCAGAGTTGTATAAGATTATCTGAGCATCTAGTGTTTCACGAAAGGTCGAAGCACATTGAGATCAAATACTACTTTATCCGAGATAAATTCCAAGAAGGAGAGGTAAAGCTCGAGTATATCCCCACGGATGAGCAGACAACAGACATCCTAACAAAACATCTTTCTAGAATCAAGTTTGCATATTTCCAAGAGAAGATAGGGATCGTGGAAATAACTCCCTTAGCTGAAAGGGAAGATTCTCCAAGATAGAGAAGGTACGCAAAAATATTCTTGAAAAACATTTATTTTGTGATTGAAATAACTCTCCAGTTAGGAGGGAGCATTGAAAATATTATTTATATTTGTAATTGAAAAATAGTCCAGATTGGACAAATGCTTTCATGTTCGGAAAGTGGATTGAGATTTCTAACAAACAGTGACTTCCCATTGTAGTTAACATGGGAGGCAGACTGATTGCTGATGTATCATAGACAGCGACTTCCCATTATGGGGAGTGGTCTAGGATAATCATTCTTCTTGGCAGTCACTCTGAGTAGTGGTCAAGTAGAATGGTCTGCCTCGTCGGGCAGTCATTCTTTTGAAGTTCATAGTTGTGAGCAGTTTCGAAGAATCGTCCATTTTGGAGGTTGATGCAGGACAGACATTCCTTGAGGGTTATACATTCTCTCCAGGTTACACTTTAGTGTCAGAGGAATGGCCCAGGGTGGGGAATGGTCCGGACAGTTATTCCTCGAGGGCAAACTCATTCTCTCCAGGTTACACTTTGTTTAGTGTCGGAGGAATGGCCCAGGGTGGGGAGTAGTCTAGGCTCAGCAATCAGGGACAGTTATTCCTCGAGGGCAGACTCATTCTCTCCAAGTTACACTTTGTTTAGTGTCGGAAGAATGGCCCAG
>ML789695.1:261372-275236 GCA_009831015.1 Picea engelmannii | reverse complement strand
TTTAGTGTCGGAAGAATGGCCCAGGGTGGGGAATAGTCCAGGACAGTCATTCCTTAGGGCAGACTCATTCCCTCCAAGTTACACTTTGTTTAGTGTCGGAGGAATGGCCCAGGGTAAGGAATGGTCCAAACATTTCTCGAGGGAAGACTCATTTTCTCCATGTTACACTTTGTTTAGTGTCGGAAGAATGGCCCAGGGTGGGAAATGGTCTAGGTTTAGAAATCAGAAACAATCCTTCTTCCTTGGTTGAGAAGAATGGGGCAGATAGCCCATTATTGATATTCTATATTGAGGGCAGACATTCTTTCAGACCTCACAAATGTGAGTGAAATATTGGCCCAGATGATTATTATTGATGTTCTATACTGAGGGCAGACACTCTTTCAGATCTCACAGACATGAGTGAAAGATTGGTTCATATGATTCAATTCTTGTCATAACATTGTTTCCATGCAGGTTGCTATCAGATATTTGTTATGAAGAATGAATGAAAGTAGATATGCTATTGTTTGTGATTGTGTTTCACAAGTATGAGTAGTTGTGTACTACTGGAATAGACACAGGTGTGTTCTATTAATTGATATTGTACTAGTTGTCATAGGAGATTATCCAGTCGGATAATAATGACAGGTGCTCATGGTGCTACCAGTTGAATGGTCTATTGTGCTCAAGACCATACCTCCCTAGCTAGGAGGGAGTGTTAATATTATGGTAGCTTCGAGAGGTATGAACCTTTATTGTGACCTATGACAAGACTAGAATCCTCCAAAAGGAAGCAAAGAATTAAAGGAAACCCTAGACAAGTTGTCAGCTGAACAAATATATTTAAATTGAATTTATTGATGCCCAGAAGGAGAAGTCGGCCCCAGTTAGACTAGCCATTCCACTATAAATACAGGGCACTAGTTTCATTATTTCACATCTCAGCAATTGCAGAGAGAGCTAAATCTGCACAGGCAGTTGCAGGCAGCAGCAGTTTTGTGCGCAAGTTTTCTGGGAGAGCTGGAAAGTGGTGCGCTAGCTTCTGGGTGGGATCATTTGTTCAGTTTAGTTTATATTTTCTTGCTTGGTGCATTTAGCCTCTCTTGGCTATTTATTTCTACCAGGATTCTCTTCTCGGTCAAGGTCAAGGTGCTCGGAGGGTGGCTTCGACCTGTGGTTGGGTGACGAGGGTATCGTCAAGGGTTAAACAAGCACAATCCTCTATATTCTAACAGTGGCATGGTACGATTGAACACATACCATGATGACGTGATCATGTACAGGAGTGACATGGAGGTATGAAACCTGTGAGAAGTCAATTCTTATGTTAAAACTTCAATGACAAAGATTAACTGTAATCGTGAAATGAACGGTTATGATCGAAAGTGAGCTTGTGGAAATCGACCATCGGCAAGAATAAGTATGAGCCTATAATTTGTTTGAAATAGGAACTAGCCAACACTGATAAAACATCAGCGAGTGGCAGAAACACTTTCCCCAAGCCACTTAAAAAATTTTAACCAAACTTATCAATGATCGATAAGATCGTCGGCCTCAATGAAATTAAAGTGTTGGTTCATCAAAACATGCAAGAAAAACTCCCTGATCATTGATGATGTCCTGAGAAGGTCGTATAGAGATGATATATCGAGTAACATGTCAGCTAACATGGCAAGTGATGAGGCAGTCTGACATAGAAAGGGGTGAGATGTGTTTAGTGACATGGTTGATGATGTGGCAGAAGATGTAGCATCCAACATGGTCATCATATGGACTGTGGCTTCCAAAACACCTTCAAGACACATGAAAACAAAATTGTGCATATGTGGGTTGTAGAAATTCACCCTTCCATATATAAAAACGAATTTGGAATATAAATACTTTCAATGATCTGTTGCTTAACATCTAGATCTTACTAATGATTCTACACATGATCTGGAACTATATTATTCTATGTTGTTTTATAACTCTATCATTATCTGACATATGGAATTTACTTTGATTGTGCTAACCCAAGACCTAACCTTCTTGAATTGACCTAGTTGTATGTGATGATTTTATCTTTGGTGGACAACAAACCATCTCTTCAAAATGTGGAATGTCCCCAAGTTGTTCATTTCATCTTTGTTGTTGTGTTGGTATCAATTCAAATGACTACTACAAGTTTGAATATATCTTGAAGTAAAAATACTTAGAACATTAATCCCTTGGCATCTTTAAACTATCAAAAACTTAGAAAAACATTAATAAAACAAATCATTTTACCTTAATTCCTCCTCTTTAGATTTTACCCTCTCTAAGGCATGAAAAGTGATTATGAAAGGCTATTTTAGGCAAAAATGGTGGAGAAATGGTAACAAAAGGATTAGTTTTCAATCAAAATTGATGCCAATTCAGTGAGCCAACATCTCCCCCACACTAAACATGATGCATGCCCTATGTGCAACCTATTTCATAGCTTCAACAAACCCAACATATAAATGGCTCCAGTTATAGGCCATATGCCCAAATTATAAACTTTCATAATATTCAAGTCGTTTCTTGAACTCAACCGAGGCAAAAAATATTATGAACTCATTCCATGTTTGAATAGACCAGTAGAATTTTGTAGGACACCATAGTAGAGGGTAATGAAATAGTAAACCTATCCACTTGGTCCCATTTCTTCTCACATAATATAGATATAAATTTTCTCTTGTTAATGTTATGTTAAACATTGGATAACCTGTAGGATATTGGTACTATAAGATAGGCGGCATCAAATGCCATCTCTCATGTGAGACTAACAAAGAATTAATGATAATTTTTTTTCTAACGAGAAATTAACTCACGGGAAACCCACCCCGATACTTCCCCACATAGTGGATGATATGGGAGTGATAAAGTCGTGACCCTAGGGACCCTAGCTAGGCTCGAACTCATGACCTCCCCCCATAACATGAGGGAGTGTGCGCACGTCTTGCCAACTGAGCTAACCCATGGGGCTTACAAAGCATTTAATGATATGAACATTTATGATTTCTTCAAAACTTGCAATAGACAACGTTTAGCTTTGTCACGTCTTCTTTGTTCTTTCATTATCTATCATAAAATGTTAATGATATTCAGTTATAGGATGTTCACTTCATACAAACAAATTTGAATCCATCTCTATCTTTGCACAAAAATACTAGTCCTCCTTCCATTTGATTTGATTCAATATAGAGGGAAAATCTCTAATCTATACATCCCCAACTCCATGATTGGAATTCCACTTGGTTTCATCCTTTTGTTCCTGTGTACCTTGAATTGTATACTAGTTCTTCCTTCATTCATGACTTCAATTCCTTTTTCAAAAATGTGAGGAGAGATGCTAGTTTCCAAATTGTTCAATCAAACTATTAACTAGGGTTTTGAATGGTGAATGGGTGGAATGGAAATGATTTGAAGAATGGATTATATGTCATGAATACGATGGTAGGGATAATAGGGTTACAAAATTTAGATATGGTTGGTGTAATCAAGGAGTTATAAGAATAAAATAAGAATGTAATATAGAATGTTTTCAAAAAAATTGAAAAGCTTAATAAAAAACCAAAAAATATTACCTCCTTCACCAATTGGCTCAAGCTTACCAAATTGATACATAATATGCTTTTTATCGGGATGAAGTTTTGTCTTCAACTAGAATCTATATACTTGTGCTAATGTTCTGATCCTTAAGTGCAATTTTTTAACAGTATGTAGCAACTGCAAAACTTGTAGCAAATTGTGAACTTGGTAACAACTGTAAAATTATAGCAAGAGTAGGATCCATAGGCGACAAACAAAACTTATGATGGATTGGAAGCATAAGAAGTCATGTGAACCTTTATTCAACTACAACTGGAAAAAAAAATGTATGCATTGCAAACCTTTTACGCCAGCAAGTTGGTTTCCAAACAAGATTTGTCCAACTGCACCCATAGGTTTTCCATAGTCGGAGTTTTTTTATGCCTGAGTAATTCCCACCAAAGATTGGTTTTCAAGCATTCCATGGTCTGATGGTGCATGAAACATTTTTTCACCGTCATATTTTATTTATTTTTTTGATGACAAACTATGATAGTGAGGTAGCTCAGCAGTGTAAGCAAGTTGAGTTGCGTTATTGAGTGGGTTAGGAGTGGGTGGAGAAAGAAGTTATGGAGGAAAGGAGTGAATTTATGTTTGGATTCAACAGTATTGGTTACATGAATGATATGATTATGAAGTTTTGAGAAGAAAAAGAAAACTTAATTGACCTCTGAAAGTGAAGAAAATGTAGCATTTATTATTTCTTCAAAACTTGTAATATCCAACCTTTGGCTTTGTCTTGTCTTCTTTGTTCTTTCATTATCTATTAGAAAATGTTGGTGATCTTCAATTATCACTAATAATACAGGATGTTCACCTCTTATAAACAGATTTGAATCCATCTCAATCTTTGCACAAAAATCCCAGTCCTCCTTCCATTTGATTTGATTCAATATGGAGGGAAAAGCTCTAATATGTACATACCCAACTCCATGGTTGGAATTCCACCTAATTTCATCCTTTTGTTCTTGTGTACCTTGAATTGTATACAGGTTGTTCCTTCATTTTTGGATTCAATTCCTTTTTCAACCATGTGAGGAAAGATGCTAGTTTCCAAATTATTCAATTGGGCTGTTAACTAGGGTTTCAAATGGTGAATGGGAGGAATGGAAATGATTTGAAGAATGGATCATATATCATGAATATGAAGTTAGGGATAACACAGTTACAAAATTTAGATATGGTTGGTGTAATAAATGAGTTATAAGAATAAAATAAGATGGTGATACAGAATGTTTTCAAAATTTTTGAAAAGATTAATAAAAAACCATAAAGATTACTTACTTCACCAATTGGATTGAGCTTACCATATTGATTCTTAATGTGCTTTTTATCAGGAGAAAATCTTGTCTTCAACAGGAATTTGTATACTTCTACTAATGATCTGATCCTTAAGTCAAATTATAACATTTTGTGGCAACTACAAAACTTGTAGCAAACTCTGAACCTAGTAAAAAATGTAAACTTATAGCAAGAGTAGGATCCATAGGAAGCAAAAAAAAATTATGATAGATTGGTAGCATAAGAATTCATGTCAATCTTTATTCAACTGCAACTAAAAAGGAAAATTATGTATTACAAACCTTGCCCGCAAACAAGTTGGTTTTCAAACAAAATTTGCCCAACTATGCCTAGAGGGTTTTCATAGTCGAAGTTTTTTTATGTTGGAGGAATGCCCTCCAAAGACTAGTTTTCAAGTATTCCACAGTCTGATGGTGTCTAAAACATGTTTTCACTATCATATTTTATTTTTTATTTTGATGAAAAAATATGATAGCTAGGTATCTCAGTGGTGTAAGCGAGTTGAGTTACTTTATTGAGTGGGTTAGTAGTGGGTGGAGCATGAAGTTATGGAGGAAAGGAGTGGGTTGAAGTTTGGATTCAATGGTATTGGTTACATGAACGATATGTTTATGAAATTCTGAGAAAACAGAAAAACATTATTGACCTCGAAAAGAAAAGAAAATGTATTTTCATTCCATAGTTCTGCGGCAATGTAGAATATTAGGTCTTCTTAAAGGCTTCTTTTCCAGCAATGGTACTACTGAGGAATAAGGATGACAATTATAAAGAATATGGGTGATGGATCATTGCCACTTTTGCGTCCATAGTTGTATTTCTTGAATTTTGAAGCACTCATCTTGATTCATGTAGTGCTGCCTTGATTTATGTAACATTGCCTCTTTGATCTCTCTAAAACTTGTCTTGATTTGATACTCAAATAAAAATCTTCATTTGTTTTGCACTCTGTCCATTTGTAAATTTTATGGAAAGTTTTTGTGTCATTGGTAAGTAGCTTGAGCTCTTCTGTAGCAAGCACCTAGAAACCAGAATTTTAGAGATAATTCATTCAAGGACTTAGAATCACATGATATTGGGCTTTTTGGATGTCCACGTAACATTCCATTTTTCATATAATCCCAAATTGGTCTTGGAAAATAACTCCTCCATGGATAGTTTGACCTTCTTGATCTTTTTGTGACCTGCAAAAACTAGCACTTATCTACAACAAAAAGGTGAGAACATGGAAAAAGAGAGCCTTAATTACTTTCTTCTCCTAAGAAACTTCAAATAGTACATATGAAACAAATAAAAAAAAAGATACACTTAAACAATTTTCATTTTTACCTACTAAGGAGTGGTGGCCAACCTAGACTACCCGGCAGTGTTTTGCACATAACTTCTTCGTTTCATGTCCAATTGAAGTGATTCCAAAGCCATATTGAATTGCATTCCTATATATATATCTAGTAGAAACAAGTTTTTAAATTGAATTGAATTAATATATTAAATTTAATAGGGAAAATTTTGCCAGGGAAAGATGTTATGATTTCCATTTTAGATCAACAGTGACTCTTTTTAGTATAACTTTTTCATCTGAAGTCTAACTAAAATGATTCTAGTGGGAGACTAAATTAGATTCGTGTAGATATGCCCACTAGAAAAAAAATTCAAATACTTTGATTTTATATCTCAAAATTGTTGATGAATAGTCTAGGAGGAATATTTTTAGTTGTGTTGTTTTTAGGACAGGTGGTTACTAATTTGGGCATAACCTTTTCATACGACGTCAAAATGAAGTGATTCAGGTTGTTCTGTAAACTATATTCCAAGGGATATCTCCCTTAGAAACATGTTTTTAAAATGTCTTCATTTGATCCTCCAAATCATGATTGTTCCAATTCTATGTTTGGTAATTTATCAGTCATCTTGCTACAAGAATCTGAAAAATGGCCTATTTCTCCTAAAGTATGATCTATATATGTGAAATATTTTGTATGGGTCTGTATATGATAATGTAATGAATCACTCTACCAAAAATATCCAATACCTACATCATAAATTGTGTGATATAACCTTTAGAAGATTTATAACTCCTTAATGAATGTTGTATGTAGAAAAGGAAAAAGGAAGATATGTTTTGGAAATGTGATTTTTCCATGTCTCTTTAGAAAAACATATTATCTCATTTCTCTATAAATCAAAATAAAATCATATTTCCTTTTCTTATAATCCTTCTCCAGATGACCAAATCACTTTCCTTTATTTCATGGGTTGAGTTACCTTTCTTTGCATCTTCATGCTTGAAGTTACCTTGTGTTTGGATTGTTCTTTTATTTCCCAACTGGTCAAAATTTTGCCTTCATTTGTCCTCATAATTTTTTGTGAAGGTATATTGAAAATTATTTTCTTCTTAGTAAAATTTATACCAATGCATGATCAAATAATAGTTTAATGGGAGAATATAAGAAATTTTGTAAGCCTAAGTTACCAAGTGAGGAAAACCTTCATGCAAATATAATTAACCAAATACCTCACTAATGCATTCATGATCATTTATAAGTATTCTAATAAATTTGAACTCATGATTTCCATGGCTTACCTTGAGGCATTTGATTTTCCTTTTAGAAACATGCTTAGCCTTCATTTTCTTCCACCTTCGGATCATTAACCTAAAATTGGTACCAAATTCATTGATGTAGCATGAATCAATCCATCAACTAAATAGACTTGTCAAAATAAAGTGATAAAATGTGTTATTTTTCATGGTATGGAATCGAGGCTTGTATATAGGTGATTGGAAATGAAATGAGTAAAGGAAAGTGGGTGAAAAATAATTGTTATAAGGTGATATAAAGAGGTATATGGTAGAAAATAGTGAAGGAATTAGTGAGAGCATGAGATAAGAGGAAGTAAATATGTGATGAAATAAAAAGTGAGTGAAATGACATATTAGAGGATGGTAAATAAATAGGTGGTTGGTGAAGGTAAGAAATAAATAAGTGAAGAGATAGAAATAAGAAGAAAAATATAATATATAAAAGGGGAAGGAAAGAATGGTCAATAAGATGAAAAAAGAAAGGGCAGTAAACAAAAATAGAGTAGGTAGTGAATTAGCTTACAAGGATGGAAGAGTGCATAAAGGTTTGATTAGGGATATGGAGGAAGTTAACCAACAAAAGGTTTGGAAGTCAACAACCATAATAAGCAACCTAAGATCATAAGGGAACATGGAGGGCTAAGTGTATAGCATTAAGTATCCATGTTTTTGTTGGAATACTAAGAGGGGGGGGGGTGAATTAGTATGATCAATTTATCACTTTTAACCACAATATATAATATTTAACTTTATTAGAAGTGTTCAACAATTTATCATTAGCATCCAATATATCAGTAATATAAATCAACAGTGCACGGTAAACAATCACAGAACCACAGTACACTGAAACACAATACACCAGAATTTACGTGGAAACCCAAATGGTAGAAAACCATGGAATGCTTTTGTTATAAGTCAAGATTACATTCATAGGAAGCACCAACTTCCAAATTCTCCATCTCCAACTGGAAGGAGGATCCAACCCCCTATTCACAGGCTCCAACCTAAAGGAAGCTACAAATCCCTGATTTACCAGCTACAACTGGAAGGAGGCTCCAACCCCCTATTTTATAGGCTCCAACCTGAAGGAAGCTCCAACTCCCTGAGTTCTCCAACACCAACCAGAAGGAGGCTAAAACCCCATTTCCTTGCCCCATCCTACTACCATGGAATACAAATGTAGACCAACCTATCACTACCACAATCATTGCCACTATCAACCTATCACTACCACTGATATTAAACCATCAACCTGTCACCGTCATTGTCATTGCCACTATCACTGTCACGGTTTCATCATAAACCAAATCCACTCACATTGCATCCAACTCATGCCACGATCATCAAGAGCATGTCTCAAACCATATGCCCAACATCACCACAACCTGCTTATAGTCATGTACCAAACATGTACCAAGATCACTAACAAGTGCCTATAACAATGCACCATATCATCATCAAGATATGTGTCTCAACCATGTGCCAAACCATCCATCAAAACATGAACCATAACATCACCAAGATGTGTCTCATCATGTAATAATATCACCAAGCGTGTACCATAACGTCATCAATAATTGCCACTATCAACCTATCACTACCACTGATATTAAACCATCAACCTGTCACCGTCATTTTCATTGCCACTATCACTGTCACGGTTTCATCATAAACCAAATCCACTCACATTGCATCCAACTCATGCCACGATCATCAAGAGCATGTCTCAAACCATATACCCAACATCACCACAACCTGCTTATAGTCATGTACCAAACATGTACCAAGATCACTAACAAGTGCCTATAACAATGCACCATATCATCATCAAGATATGTGTCTCAACCATGTGCCAAACCATCCATCAAACCATGAACCATAACATCACCAAGATGTGTCTCATCATGTAATAATATCACCAAGCATGTACCATAGCGTCATCAATACATGCATCTAAACCATGTACCAAACATGTGCCAACATCCTGTTGATGGGTCCTAGATCCCTTGATTCAACAGTAGGAACCAAACCCGACATTGAGGCCCAATTAGACTCTGCAATGTTTAATAGTGGAATGGATCTCCATATCTTGCGATCCAGCCAATTAATCGATGGGATTTACGTTTTCTTGCGAAGGCGTCTCCTTCAGTTGGGACTTTCTCTTTTTGTATTTTCTCTTAGGTGGGACCGAAGTAAGATTGTAAGTCGGTATAAACCAACTTGGCAAAAAAATAGAATTAAGTTTAACTACTGGAGAAGAGGCTAAGATTGTGATAACCCGCTACTCAATCATGCAGACAACAATTATATACCATAGGCCTAGTAATAATACGTTAACCATGTAAGCATCCAATTACTATCTGAGATACTAATTATTAGAAATAAAACACATATGTGATCAAACAAAGGAAAGAAAAATAATCCACCTACTTAATCATCCATCACATGATAACACAACGATTCATCTTCATCATAAAGAAAAGAATAGCAAAACATTGCACCAGATACCTTGACAATAGATTTAATTGCTCTTACTCATTACAGCATCCGCTCATGAAACAAGATAGGAAATAGTTCTTCTCCACACCCAATCACACATGCAGATTGATGAAAACAACTTGTCTCTGGTCCAGAAGGACTTTTCAATTAAAGGCAGCTTCAAAATAATTCTTAACAACCATAAAAGAAAATGTTTCTTTCAACAACCATCGACCCTTTTACTAATTGTTTGATGCTCTTATTTATAATGTAAAATTAACTAAAAATAAATGGGTAAGTGTAGTTTAAACAAAACAAAACTGGCCACGTGGCGTTCTCTGCTAACATTTTTCCAACAGTCATCTCAAGATATCCC
This sequence comes from Picea engelmannii, assembly GCA_009831015.1. Lineage (NCBI taxonomy): Eukaryota > Viridiplantae > Streptophyta > Pinopsida > Pinales > Pinaceae > Picea > Picea engelmannii. The sequence goes on along the minus strand of ML789695.1, from coordinate 264,929 downwards.
TTTGAAAGGGTGACATTTCTCATACTCTGACAAACTGATAAACAACTCCTCGTAGGTTTGGGCCCATGGAAATTTGTGATGTTCCATTGGAGCCGCGTAAATTCCTCTAACCTCCACTGCATGCACCTGGTACTTCATGAGACTGGTGTTTAACTGTTGTAGCATAGTCCAATCTCTAATCGGATGTTCCATAAATCGTTGCACCTGTTCTGGCGATGTGTCGATCACCTTCGCTAGCTCTTTGGCCCATAATGAATCTTGCTTGGTATGTGATTCGACTATGTCGCACAAGTCGATGAAGTCATCGAGGGTGCTGAACTCGGAGAGTCCAATATCCTTCATTGCTTCATTTATTTTATCCTAATGTTTCTCGCATTTGGCCCACTACTTTTGAATTTCCCAGTGTGGTTCCTGAGACATCTTAGCCCAATACTCGGTTGATCGCTTCATGCGATCAAAACTTCTTTTTCCCAACATCCGGATGTTGTGTTCTTCTTTATCTCGGCCTTGTTGGACTGCATCAATGTATTTGATTCTCTCTATGGCTTGTTGCGCCCTTTTATACCACCGCTCCATATCCTTGTACGTCGTGAGTGCCATGAGAGTGTCTTCCTGGAGCTCAGCTATCTTCGCAGAAAAAAGGTGTCACTCGTGTGTGAATTTGTTGTAAGCCTCTTCAAACTCGCTTCTTAGTTATACCATGGTATGAGTGGTGCTCTGATAGTATTCATACAGGTGTCGCAAATTTTCTAGTTCCTTCAAAGCGGCGGCCAACTCATTTTCATCTCGTTTGGCTCTGTCCCAGGAAGCTTTCGAGATGGCCATCCCCACGCCGAGGAGCTCTGATGTTCGATAATTTTACGTGTTTATCAAATTCTCCTCTGTAGTGATGAGGATAGAGCGATCCAACATGATCCTCCTTTTATTTTTGGTTCTTTGGATGATGGCCTTCCTCTTTCGATCGTAGGAGATCGCATAAATATCGGCTACCTCATCCACAAGTTCGAGAATCTGTTGATCACCCCATGTGAGTGTGTTTCCAAGATTTTCGGTGGTGTATATCTGTTCAAGGTCAGGTTCTTGAACTTCCTCATTGTGCTCCAAGAGTCTGGACTCTGTTTGTGGCTTGTTGGGGATCTGAGTATCGAGTGGAATAGAGGCATCGGGAAAATACTCGATACTTACTTGTTCATCGATCATTGAAACATCGATTTCCTTTTGTGGGGATCCTTCCTTTGGCTCATCAGGTTCTGAATTGTCCTTCGAGTTGTCCACTTGAGTGTCTGGCACATCGGGCCTCTTTATGTCGGGAACACTTTCGGATTTTATTTCCTTTTGTGGGACCACCTGGGTTTGGACCCTGGAATTAGGAGAAGAAGTCTTCTCAGGTCCCTTTTCTTCTTGGACATGCACAGGGGTCCCGAGAGATGCCTCGAGGATCTCATCATCACTATATATATTTATAAAATCACTCAAAGGATTAGGCGTGCTCATTTCCATTGATACCTAGCCCGTCTCTGGTTGAGTCGTCACATCTGTCGGCGATTCGGTTGGTGGCATTGTGGATTCAGGGTCACCTTGTTTTATGAGATCAAGGTCGCTTGGCCCCATCAAGCTATCTTCTAGGCTACCGGTCGGAATCCTTGGCATCCTGATGAGGTCTGGGTTATTCTACATATGATTCATCATCTGTTGGGCCTATTGATACAAGAGTTCCCATCTCTCCAGCGCATCTTGAGCCTCGGGGAAATTCATGTCTTATACCAGATTTACCTGGGAAATCTCTGTTGTTTCAGTGTCTTCCTGGGGAGCTTCCACTGGTTTGACTGATTCGGATGCTATCCTTTCTTCTCTAGCCCTGAAGACCTCTTGAGCCAATTGTTCCAGGATTGTCACTTTCTCATTCCAAATCATGGACTTGAACCTGGTTTCCTTAGGTTCATCCATCCTTGCCACCACCTCATCCTAGTTTTGAGCACTTTCGGTGAAAATCTCATCCTCAAACCTGTCATGGGCGTATGGCCAGCGGGATGATACCTGTGATGCGTGCTTTAGGACCAGACCCTTGGGGTCATGCTTGTGAAAATGGCCAGTATGGAATCAGAACTCCAATTGGCTTAACCCTTTTTGCTTGTCATGTGTAGTGTCTTTTACCATGTAGAAACCAATATGAAATCCGTAAGGTATGAAGGACCACTTCTTATCCTTTACCAAAGTAGCATTGTAACCTTGCAGGATGGTCTGATAACAGATTTCCCCTACTACTAATCGATCGGGGACATATACAGGCAACATATGGGGTGTTGTGGTGGCGTCGAAAACCCTGATGTAGGTATCTCGCTCATCCAGATACCAGTGGCCAACTTTTGATATAATATTTATGGCTGCATCCAATAGCCTTAGGCACTCTTTCTTGAACAGCAAAAAATAAATATGTGTGATAAACTGATCGCAGAGGAGAGAGTAGGATTTCTTGTACCTGTTCTCCCACAAGATGTTGAAATATACATGGACCCGGAGTTCTAATGCGTGCCAGCTCAAGTTCATTTTGGCAAAGACATTTCTAGCACGAATGACATCCAATAGATAAGAATCCATATAGAAGGATGGGGTTTCTCCCTCTTTCGGCGTTTGAGCCTATCATATGCAAGTGCTCAATTGTTTGGAGATGATGGCACCCTAGTTAAAACCTATTCCAGAAATGGCTACAATATAAGCTAGAGGCATCCAAGCCTCTGAAAACCTGGAGTAGTCTTTCTCCCCATGCAATCAACAGAGGAGGGCCATTAGATAGATGTACGACTCCCTTAGGTTGGTCATCGAGTACCATCCGGAGGTCCAATTGGTGAACTTTTTATCCTCTCTCCACCACGACGCCATCAACTTGCTGGTATCATGTTTCTCATAGAATCTTACAACAAAATCGGTGTTTGGTCGTTCTTCCGGCTCTCTAATCTTGTAGTAATTCTGCACTTCCACTAGAAGGAAAACCGTGACACACCCACCATTTTCGTCATTAATCAAGCATATTTGCATGTCAGTGTGATCGATAAGCCACTTCAGGAGCTCTATGCAAGGGAATACCGGAGTCCTTCTCACCACCATGTGCATATACTCCTTTCATACATTCAGGAGGACTTCATCATCGAGTCTTCCTGTATATGGATCGTTGTGCGGAGTATATTCAAGGAATTCCTCCCGCTTGATTTTCTTGAAAAGTTCCTCCCAACGCGGAAACAATGTCTTGGTCCCGATGTTCTCCTCTGTGTCTCCAAAGGCTGGAGGTTGATTGAATACCTTCTTGGTGGATATCTTGATGATGGGCACCGGTTTTGGAGCAAATTCCATCTGTTTTGCGACCGCTAGGGAAGAACCTTCTCCCGCATCTAGTTCATGTAGCTTCGACACTCTTGGAGATTTCCTGGTGGTAGGTTTCTTCGGAGGCATTGTTCCTGCAACCAAAAACGATCCTTTTGTTGTAGGAAAATCTGCCTGCGGACAAGTAGATCGACCTCTAAGGCTTGACCTTAACCCTAGACAGAAAAGTGCTTATCATG
>ML789695.1:229896-240832 GCA_009831015.1 Picea engelmannii | reverse complement strand
CGGGCTTAACAGTTCACCCAGAATAGGGAGCGCTCTTTGAAGAAGGTCACAGAGCGTTATAATGCTCCCAGAGAGGTCCCTAGAAGCGCCAGCGCTTCAAAGTTGGATAGCGCTCCTGCAAAGGGGTGGAAAAGCGTTATAACGCTTCTCAGCCATGGTGGAGGGGCGTCGGCGCTCCTCAGGTAGTGTTGGAGGAGCATTCCCCTTCCAAAACCTTAATTTTGAAGCTTTCCAATGTGTCAAGAGATGTTTGACTTCAGTAGACCAACTTTCTTCCTTCAAACTGAGTAAATGAGGTGTTTCAAGTGTCTCTGTGATGTCGTCATTACGGTGACATGATCCAACAGTATTTACGACACCCTTATAACCAGCTTGTGACCTTTGCGACAAGTTGTATAGGAGTTGCGACACTTGCGACAAGCGAGAGGTATGTGCGACACTTATCCAGTTGAGTGATTTGGATGTGTAACACCTTTAGGCATGTATACAGAGTAACATTGGATAAAACGTATGAAATGAAGCATAAAACATCCATAGATCGGTACATGCTTGTAACGCTTACTAAACATATTGTTTAATACTCATTGGACCTTGGAAGCTTTCCCCAGATTGCTCGTCTCACTCCTATGTATGTTCTAAACTACCTTGCGCACAGAACAATCTTGTTTACAATAATTCAAAGGATTTAACGGGGGAGATCCTACCAGTCGTATCAACCAATTAATTTGAGTGATGGGTGAAATTCAAAACAACCTATCATCAAATCTCTGCAAATAAATTCTACATGAGTTGACGGTGGGGGCACGGAGGGTAATGCACTATATCGGCATGTTCAAATGGTCCTTTTGATTCGCGCATGAATTATCAACTAATGTGGGATTTTGGAATTAATTAGTTCGTTAAATGCTTCAGATTCATCGGATCTTAGAGCTAAAATGTCCCATCGCTTCATTTTCTTAGTGGGCAGATCAGGAATCGAGGATATCCTTATGTATGTTCCCATTGACATCCTCCCAAGAAAACCTTTGACACTGACTAATTTAGTCGTACGATGTTGATGTGGAAAAACTAGTTCAGGGTACGACGCAATGAAGACCAATGACTTAACTCGCGAGTATTAATAGGAGTTGAAACTCTCTTTCAATTGCGCGTTCCTAAACTAAGCCTACGGATCGCCGATGTCGAAAATATATTGGGGGTCGACGATCGGGAAAAATTCTATCGCATACTTTCCTTTGGGTTATTTCCTTCAAAAATTCCTGATGCCTAAAGGGATCAGGAATTGGGAATCGGGAAAAAAAATTTAGCATTGTCGAAAAGTTCATAGCGGTTTGATTTTCTCTGACTCCGATGAGCGCATCGGGTATCGAATATCGGTGAGAACATTTCTTTCTTTTGAAGTGTTTACTCATTTCTCCTTTTCCCGATGCCGAAAGGGATTGACAATCGGTGATCTCCACAGTCATGCTTGTCATGAAAGAAGACTCATGTCTGTCGATGCCGACGAAGATCGGGACTCGACAACTTCGGTTCTCTCAAGTATTTTTATTTCATGCTTAATCCTTTCCGATGTCAAATTTCTTAAGCACATCAGGTGAATTTCTTTGGCTATCTAATTCCTTATTTAAATGTTAAATCTTTTAAGTTGATGATTTTCATAGTTTCAAGCAAACTTTTTAAAGACTTAATGAGACTCAAAAATGGTAAGCAAATGAAACATTTTCCAAAATGGAGATGAATCATACAATGCAAAGAGATCAAGTGGTACCCAAAAAGTAAAATTGGACATAGACCTTTTAGGGTGTGTTGAGTGCTAACCAAATGGTAACTTACTGGGCAAAAGCAAAATCTTTGTTCTTCCTTTAGGCTTAGCTGATGCAAAAGTTGGTGGAGAAATTAATTGGTTTTAAATCGGAGCCTCTTTTACCCTTGCATTTAAAAAATTTCAGTTGATGCTTCTGGGTCTGCCTGTGGGGTTTTTAACCTTTATTCCTCCTTCATTTCCTGTAACCCTGACTCATGCCCTTTTTGACAAAAATCTAGTAAAGTATCCACTGGCCTAAAGCCTTTAGTTATCTTTAATCATTTGCTATGGTGTTGCTCCACTACCAGCGAGCATCCATAGCCCCAACGGAGTCACCCCGACATCACATACCTTTATTTGATGTCAGTGAGTGTCCATAGCCCCTGTGGAGATATTTGCATACCCTCCCCTACTATTCACTCTTTTGATAATGTCAATTTTATTTCGGCATGATGCCATGAGCGAGTGGGAGAGGATGATGTCTGTTTATTTTGCAAAGTGAGATGGTTAAGGTGGATCCTTTGCTAGATTTGTCTTTGGGGTTCATGTATTCCTTTCCATATTTCCTTCTTTCCCTTAAGGTCTTACCAAACCACTATGCAAACACTTCTAACATTTCTCTAAAGTTGTTCATTTGTGCAGGTTAGATAGAGGACTCCTCAAAGCAACCACAAGCTCCTCAATGCTTCTTGTGTTTTATATGAGCAATGAGTTAGGAACAGAGTTTGCTATGTCGCATGATTTAAATTCGACCATTGTCTTGCTGAATGCAACCTTCAAAAGCAAAAAAGTCCAAAAAGAAAAAGAAAACAACAAAACTTGCATTTCGCAATCATGAAAACATTCATACAAAACACAAAACATTCTCTTTTTTATTATTATTATTGGAAATATTGTTTGAGGGCTTGGCCATTTATTGGGAGGGAGTTAGGTTCCCCCCTCAGATTTTGTAACCAATAAGTGCCTACCCCAATCTTCTCAACCACCTGGAAAGGTCCAAGCCACAGATTTTGAAACTTAGAATGCTTCCCTTTTGGCTCATTTTCTCTATCCCATTTTAGGACTAAGTCTCCTACTTCAAAATTCATCTCTTTAGCCTTATGCTTATCAAACCATGTTTTAACGATCTGTTGGTGGGCCATGAAATTCGATTTATCCTTTTCCATTTCTTCCTCTAGCATGAGCAGAGTGTCAATTCCTTGTTGTATGATTAATGAAGGTTGTCCTTCGGAATCTTGGGCTAGTTGAAGAGATGGAAGATAAAGCCCGTTCTGGAGAATGTCTTCCTGCCCATAAATCAGAAAGTATGGGGAATTTCCTATAGCTTCCTTGGGTGTGACTCTATCGTCCCATAGAGAGTTATGGAGTATATTATGCCAGTTCCTTTGGTTGTCTGCAACCGTCTTATTTAATATTCTCACTAGGTTCTTATTGGTTGATTCTGCCACCCTGTTTCCCTGTGGATAATAATTTGCAGAGTACCTAATTATGATTCCTTTGTCCAAAGAAAACTCTGTCAATATGGTGGAAGAAAAATAAGCTCCATTATCAAAAACTAGAACAGAAGGGATGCCAAACCTTGTGATCAACTGTTGTTCTATGAATTGGACTACCACCTTCTCATTTACATGGGTCAGAGGAATCGCCTCTACCCATTTTGTGAAATAATCGGTGGCGGTAAGTATATACTTATGTTGTTTTGAAGAACTGGGTGTAATTTCTCCTATGATATCTAACCCCCATTTCTCAAAAGGCCTAGAGACAGTCATGGGTTGGAGTGTTATTGTCGCTCTCTTCTCCCTCCCAGCGCTTATTTGATAGGTTTTGCAGTTTCTAGCATAAGTGTGAGCGTCTTTGAACAAGGTGGGCCAATAATAACCAGCTCTTAGTATATTATGAGCGGTGGTGTTTCCAGCGAAATTTCCATCGGCAAGGCTATCATGGAGCTCCTTCAGAACTTTTTCTGCATCTTCACGTTCGAGACATCTTAATAGTACCCCATCATAATTAACCTGGAAGAGTACCAAATTTATGAGGCGATATTGTGCGAATTTTAACCTTAGAGCTCTCATTTCTCTAGGGTTGAGATGTTCTGGACAAGTCCCATGGTGTAGGAGATAAGTTAGCTTCTCGTACCAAGACTCTTGTCCTGGGGAAATGTATGAAACTTTGCCACACCATAATTCCATTTCATTCTCCCATCTAGAATCTTCATTTACTTGGTCCTGGTCTTTGGCTACAAGTTTGCATAATCCTTGTCCTTTAACTAGTTTGGCAAGTTTTATATCTAGATCAAATTCTTGAACTACTGCCATCCATTTCCCTCTTCTTTTCCCCATCTCATGTTGAGTAAATAGGGATCGGACCGTAGGGTGAGGCACAATTACTTTGGTGTGGTTCTTGAGGATGTAAGACATGAAATGATTTATTTCTTTGTAGACTGTGTAAGCTTGTTTATCTACGGCATGATAATCTAGTTCAGCTCCTTCGAGGTTGGTACTCATGAACGACACAGGGGCCTCATTGTTGTCATCATCCTTTTGAATCAATACCGCAGCTAATGATTGGTCGGAGGCGAAAGTATAGAGGAATAAATCCTTATTGAAATCGAGACTCCGTAACACGGGAGCCTGGGATATAGCAATTTTAATATTGTTGAAAGCATCCTTTCGTTCATCATCCCATTTAAATTCAGCATCTTTACGAATCATCTTTTGTAAGGGTTTGATAGTTTCTGTGAAATCGGGAGTGAATTTCCTCACGAAATTGATTTGCCCGAAAAAAGACTGCATAGCTTTCTTGTTGTGAGGCAACGGGAGTTTATCTATGGCCTTAATCCTTTATGGGTCTATGTGAATGCATGATTGAGATATAATGTGACCTAGTAGTTTACCTTCCTCAACGTCGAAGATAGGTTTCTTAGGATTTAATTATATACCATATCTCCTACACCTTTCGAAAATCTGAGTTAAGTGGTGGATGTTCTCTTCTCTATTCTTTGAATACACAGTTACATCATCCAGATACACTACCACACACTTGTTGATTAGTCCCTGAAATGCTACATCCATGGCCCTTTGGAAGGTTTCCCCTACATTGATTAACCCAAAAGGCATGTGTTTATAAGCGAAGGTTCCCCACTTGGTTCGGAAGGTAGTTTTCAAACGATCTTCCTCTAAAACTAAGACTTGGTTGTAACTCGAGAAACCGTCCAGTAGAGAGAAAATCTTTGAGCTAGACACAGTCCGTAGGAGTTGCTCCATTGGCAAGACTAAGTAATTGTCCTTTTCTGAAGCTCTCTTGAGGTTCCTAAAATCTACGCATAAGCGGATTTCTCCCGACTTTTTCCTCACAGGAACCAGATTTTCTACCCACGCGGAATGCCTAACCTGGAAGATGATTTTGGCATCTAAAAGTTTCTTCAATTCTTGATACAAGAGAGGTTCCAAGGATGGGTAATACTTTTGGAGCTTCTGTTGGAAAGGTTTCACTTCGGGTCTTAACGAGATAGTGTGTTGAATGATGCGGGTATCATAAGTTTTCAGATCTCGATAGGACCATGTAAAGACATCTTGATATTGTCTGAACAGTTTGAGGTAAGCCTTTCTTTCCTCTTTAGATACAGTCTTGTCAAGATTCACATTATTTGGGTTCTCTGGTGTTCCGAGATTTATAGTTTCATGCAGGGGACAGGAGCTACCAGACTTTGCATTTTTAGGCCCCTTAAACCGTTCCTTCAGGTCAAAAACATTCTCCAAATTAGCTATCTCTTTCGGGATTGTGTGACTTCGATTTGTCAATAGGTTGACCTACCTGAGGATCAGTTTCTGTCGATTTCTCCTGGAAAACTTCATCGTCAATGACCAAATCTTTGAAATTGTCTTGGTTAGTCAGGAATTTTATGATATGTTCATCTCCTTCAAATAATTTCCAAATAGAAATGTTGTTAGGCACCGATGGTTTGTAGAGTAACTCCATAGTGAACCGGGAGGCTTCATAATCTTCTAGGGGTGATAGCCTGGAAGCAGTTGTGGCCAGGGAATCAGCAAGAATATTCTTTGCTCTGGGGACTGTGATGATATTGAAAGCTTCAAAATGATCTATTAACCTATGCACTTCCTGTTGATAATTATTTAGGTGTAGAGAATTGCAATGTATAGTATTTCTTACCTGTCTAACGATAATCTCATAATCCCCAAAAACCTTCAACTCTTTGACGTTTAAGTCTATGGCTTTCTTCAACCCTTGTACTAGAGCTTCATACTCGGTGGTGTTATTGGTGCATTCGAATTCCAGTCTATAGGATAGGAAATGACGTTTACCTTTTGGATCAATGAGGATGCAGCATGCCCCTGATCCTTCCTATGATTTAGATCTGTTGAAATATATGGTCCATATTTGTGCGTGAAGGTTAACCATTTCTTCCTTCTTATTAATTTCTTGGCCTCCTATCTTTTGTCTGGTGATTTCTAGCCCAGGTTCTTGATAGAAGAGAGTTTCCTCTGTCATTATTGGCGATTTCTCTTGAAAAAACATTTCAGATTTCTAAGTGAGAGGGACATCATATGGAAGAGGGGAGAATTTCCCGAAATACGAATGTAGGAAAAATTGCCTAGGACGGGGAAATATGTGGATGAGAGCTCATTCGGGGTTTCTAGATCAGTAACCATATGTTTCAGGTATTTCTCCCTATCGATTTTGATCATATTCTTATATCCCTTCAGTGGTAGACAAAGGTGTTCCTAGTCTGTACTAAAGTACCCGTTCAACTTCTTAGACCAATCTTGACTTAGTAATAACCCATAGGCCTATGGGATGTCTACTACAATGATGTCAATCACTTCCACAAACTTAGGATGTGTTGCTATCCTAATCATTACATCTTTAAGTTTCCCCATGACTTTGACCTGGGTTCTGTCTAGTTGTATTACATGTTTATCACTCTTGAGAGGGACTGTGTTTAGTTTTTTACAGATAGACAGTGGCATAACATTAGAGGATGCTCCTGAATCTACCAAACAATTGTGGAGGTTCTTTTTGAAGACTTCAAACGTTAAGAGGAACGGTGGGACAAAAGGTTTTCCCTTCTTATATTTCGAGCAAGTATTCACAGTTGGTTTATTTACTAGATCTGTGGAAGTTAAATTTCTTTGTTGTCCATTGCTTGTTGTAGAGTTTCTACTGACTTCAAAGCTTGTAGAAGGAATTTTTTTTGTTGAGGGATTCTACAGATGTCCATGACTGATATATTAGCTTTCAACTTCTTCAAATATTCAACTACGTTGTACTCCAGTTTGGGTGATTCTTGGGTATGGATGCTAATAGGGTTCTTACGAGAAGCAAAAGGTGTTTTTGGGTGATCGAGAGTTGACCTTCCCTCTGACGTTTGGGTAATAGGATCATCTTTTGAGACAAGTGGGCCCTTACTTCTTGTTTGCACCACTAAGACTTCTATGTGTGGTTCTTGACGCTCAAACAGGTCGTCGGAAGGAAATATTAGGTTTGAATCCCATATCAGCATGGTGCTATCCTGTGGTGGATCAATCTCTTCCTGATTAGCAACATTCATAACTGACCCGCTTGGTTGTTTAGTTAGGGAGACTTCGTCAAGAAACTAATTGGCCATCGAATTCATGGCATGCACCCATTGAGGGCAATCTCTTTTAGAGTGTTTTTCCTAGTGATAAGTACAAAAATAATCATATGCGACATTCCCTAGATCGATATTCAAGTTAGTTGGGGGAGATTCAATGGATTTGAACAGTGGGTCTCTTTTAAAGAAAGGATTATAGGGCCTTTGTCCTTGGTTTCCTTACCCTGCGCTTCTCTTCATGTCTATGATCTCATTTGATAATTTCTTAACCATGCGTTGTAGATCTTCGATGTCTCCATTACCCTTGTCGGGAGTCTGTTCTGGTTGTTTCCCCGACGGTCTAATCAGAAGGAGTCCTCTTCTGGGAGGAGGTTGAAATTATTTCTTTACTAAAGAGACTTGGCCTTCTTTACACCCTTTCATCTGGAATTTTGTCATTTTAGCTTCTTCAAAATTCTCATCTAAGGTTCATTTGGCAACCCTCTTCACAAACATGGAAATAGAAGCTGGGAGAGCATTAGCATAAACTTCAATTTGCAACTCCTGAGTTGGTTTGGCTTTGGGTTGGAATTTGTTTAATATGGTTGTGAATCTTTGATTGAAATCTTTAACCTTCTCTTTTGTACTCATGGTGGTTGCAAACAATTCATCCATCAGAGCTCCTGTAGTGGTTTTTTCAGTAAATTTATCTAAAAAATATTTTTGAAACTTTGTCCAGCTAGTTATGGATCCTACAGGTAGGTTAAAATACCATGTGGAGGTCGAGTTCTCAAAAGTGTAGGGGAACAGCCTGAAAACTACGTCTTAATGCTGGACATTCATAAGCCTGGTCACTAGTATAAACTTCTTGATATGATCTTTAGGCAATCCTGAGGTTTCTGGGTCAAACTTAGGAAGTAAATTCTCTGGATGTCGGGGAAGGTTATGGAATGGTCCCGGGAGGGCCAAAGTGTCTCTATCCAACCAGAGTTGATTTTTCAGTGGTGGGTTTCCCCTTCCTTCATTATGGTCATTGTTGCCTTCCATATCTTCAGACTATGAGTTAAACTCCTCCTCTTTTGAAAAATCTTTTGGTTCAGAGACGTCGTCGGCTGACGTTTTGGGTATTAGATCAAGAGGATCTTGGATTTCGGTGATTGTGAAATCTATTAAGTCTTCTACCATGTGCACAAAAACTTCATTGGGAGTATTGACCACTAGTCTACTTATCTTTTTTCTTTGGGGAAGTATCGGAGCTATGGACAACACACCGATCTGTCGGGCGTATGCTCTTGTGATTCTTCTGAATTGATTTAATTCCTTGTGAGGAAGAGTGTAAGGTATGTCAGGGTACAAAGTTTCTTCCTCGGGTCGTGGTGAGTTACTCATTTTAGGAGTACTCAGCGTGTGTGGGTTTTCTTGGGAATGACTAGCCATGCATGTGGGTTGTCTTGAATCTATAGGTTGTTTGAAGTACTATGAAAAATATGTATTCATCCATTCATTCTCAGGCCCTCCTTCAAGCGCTAATTATGTTGATGGGTCCTAGATCCCTTGATTCAACAGTAGGAACCAAACTCACCATCGAGGCCCAATTAGACTCTGCAACATTTAATAGTGGAATGGTTCTCTAGATCTCACGATCCGTCCAATTAATCGATGGGATTTACGTTTTCTTACGAAGGCATTTCCTTCAGTTGGGACTTTCTCTTTTTGTATTTTCTCTTAGGTGGGACCGAAGTAAGATTGTAAGCCAGTATAAACCAACTTGGCAACAAAATAGAATTAGGTTTAACTACTGGAGAAGAGGATAAGCTTGGGATAACCCACTACTCAAGCATGCAGACAACAATTATATACCACAGGCCTAGTAATAATATGTTAACCATGTGAGCATCCAATTACTATCTGAGATACTAATTATTAGAAAGAAAACACATATGTGATAAAACAAAGGCAAGCAAAATAATTCACCTACTTAATCATCCATCACATGATAACACAATGATTCATCTTCATCATAAAGAAAAGAACAGCAAAACATTGCACCAGATAACTTGACAATAGATTTAATTGCTCTTACTCATTACAGCATCCATTCATGAAACAATATAGGAAATAGTTCTTCTCCACGCCCAATCACACATGCACTTTGATGAAAATAACTTATCTCTAGTCTAGAAGGACTTCTAAATTAAAGGCAGCTTCAAAATAATTCTTAACAACCAGAAAAGAAAAAATTTCTTGCAACAACCATCGACCCTTTTACTAATTAGTCGATGCTCTTATTTATAATTTAAAAATAACTAAAAATAAACGGCTACGTGTAGTTTAAACAAAACAAATCTCACCATCTGGCGTTCTCTCCTAAAAATTTTCCAACATCCATCTCAAGATATCCCTTTGAAAGGGTGAATTTCCTCATACTTTGACCAACTAATAAACAGCTCCTCACAGGTTTGGGCCCATGGAAATATGTGTTGTTCCATTGGAGCTGCATAAATTCCTCTGACCTCCACCGCATGCGCCCAATACTTCACCAGACTTGATACTTACTTGTTTATCGGTCGTTGAAATGTCGATTTCCTTTTGCGGAGATCCTTCATTTGGCTCATCAGGTTCTGACTTGTCCTTCAGGTTGTCTGCTCAGGTGTCCAGTGAATCGGGCCTCTTTGTGTCGGGAACACTTTCGGCTTTTATTTATTTTTGTGGGACCTCCTGGGTTTGGACCCTTGGATCAGGAGAAGAAGTATTCTAAAGTCCCTTTTCTTCTTGGACACGCATAGGGGTCCCTAGAGATGACTTTGGGCTCTCATCATCACTGTATATATTTATAAAATTGCTCAAAGGATTAGGCGCATTCGTTTCAACTGATACCTATCTCGTCTCTGGTTGATTCCTCACATATGTCTGTGATCCATCTAGTGTCATTGTGGATTCAGGGTCACCTAACCCATTCATGTTATCAAGGTTTATGAGATCAGGCTCGCTTGGCCCCGCTGAGATTTCTTCTGGGCTACTGGTCAGAATCCTTGGCATCCTGACTGTAAGTTTTAAACCTGCGAAGTAAAGCAATGCATATAGATTCTTAAGCAATACAGAAATTAATCAATGGCTCATACACAGAGTACACAAAGATTTTTACCGGAAACCCTCAACCGGGAAAACCTTTCTTATTTTCATTATATCGAATTTCACCATTCGCCATACAATATATACAATTTTTTTAGGTATTTCGTAGATACCAAAACCCTAATCCCTTAATCCAGGATTAATTTACAAATCAGCCAAAAATAGCAAAATCCGCTAAAAATAGAAAAAAACGCCCAAAAAACGATTTTGGGGTGCTGCGCGTAACCAGGGGGGGGCATACCTGCCCCCCCTTGGGACCCCCCTAGGAAAGTACTTGGTGCACATGGCAGATCTCTAGGTGAAGGGATCGTCAGACGCAGTTGTCGTATCTGACGCACCCACACACACACACATGCAAAGAATATAACACATACCCAACATTCTCCCACTTGTTGTTTTCTTTGCATCCAGGGGTCCAGGGGATTATA
>ML789695.1:194923-226125 GCA_009831015.1 Picea engelmannii | reverse complement strand
CCAATCTTCCTTCGACATACCAGTAACTGGTGTACTAGTAGTTTGTGTACTGGTAGGTTGTGTACCAGTAGCCTGTGTGCTTGTAGATGGTGTACCAGTAGGCTATGTACCAGGATCCATAGCGATCCATTGTTCTTTGTCTATAAGAAGGTCCTCCATCTTGAGCTTCCATAGCTCAAAGTTTTTACCGTTGAACTTCTCTATCTCGATTCTATATGAGCTCGCCATTCCTCTTACTTTACTCGAATCTCCACTGCAAAAGCTCCCACTAAACCCAGGTTTATCACAGACCCAAGATCAACTTGATCTATCAAGACCGAGCCAAACCCTCAGCAACAAAGGCGTCCCTCTGAAGCCAAAAACGTGCTCTGATACCACATGTAATTTTTAAACCTGCGAAGTAAAGAAATGCATATAGATTCTTAAGAAATACAGAAATTAATCAATGGCTCATACAGAGAGTACACAGAGATTTTTACCAGAAACCCTCAACCGGGAAAACCTTTCTTATTTTCATTATATCGAATTTCGCCATTCTCCATACAATATATACAATGTTTTTAGGTATTCCATAGATACCAAAACCCTAATCCCTTAATCCGGGATTAATTTACAAATCAGCTAAAAATAGCAAAATCCAACACACACACACACACACACATGCAAAGAATATAACACATACCCAACACTGACGAGGTTTGGGTTTCTCCACATCCGATTCATCATCTATTGGGCCTATTGATATAAGAGTTCCCTTCTCTCCAGCACATCCTGAGCCTCAGGGAAATTCTTGTCCTGTACCAGAGTTACCTGGGAAATCTATGTTGTTTCAGTGGCTTCCTGCGGAGCTTCCATTGGTTCGATTGATTCGGATGCTATCCTTTATTCCCTAGCCCTGAGGACCTCTTGAGTCAATTTTTCCAAGATTTTCACTTACTCATCCCAACTCATGGCCTTGAACCAAGTTTCATTAGGTTCAGCCATCCTTGCCACCACCTCATCCCAGTTTTGAGCATTTTCGATGAAAATCTCATCCTCATACCTGTCATGGGCATATGGCCAGTAGGATGATACCTGTGATGCATGCTTTAGGACCAGACCCTTGGGGTCATGCTTGTGAAAACGGTCAGTCTAGAATAGAAACTCCAATTGGCTTAACCCTTCTTGCTTGGCCTACGCAGTGTCTTTTACCATGTAGAAACCAATATGAAATCCGTAAATTATGAAGGCCCACTTCTTATCCTTTACCAGAGTAGCATTGCAACCTTTCAGGATGGTATGATAATATATTTCCCCTACTACTAGTCGATCGGGGACATATACAGGCAACAGATGGGGTGCTCAAGTGGCACCGAAAACCCTGATGTAGGTATCGCGCTCGTCCAGATACCAGTGGCCAACTTTTGATATAATATTTCTGGCTGCATACGACAGCCTTGGGCACTCTTTCTTGAATAGCAAAAAATAAATGCATGCGATAAACTGATCGCAGATGAGAGAGTAGGATTTCTTGTACCTGTTCTCCCACAAGATGTCGAAATATACATGGACCAGGAGTTCTGATGTGTGCCAGCTCAAGTTCATTCCAGCAAAGACATTTCTAGCACAAATGATGTCCAATAGATAAGAAGCTATATAGAAGGATTGGATTTCTCCCTCTTTCGACATTTGAGCTTTTCGTATGCAAGTAATCAGTTGTTCGGAGATGATGGAACCCCAGTTAAAACCTATTCTGGAAATGGATATTGTATAATATAGAGGCATCTAAGCCTATGAAAACCTGGAGCAGTCTTTCTCCCCATGAAATCGGTAGAGGAGGGCCATTAGATAGATGTACGGCTCCCTTAGGTTGGTCGTTAGGTACCAGCTGGAGGTCTGATTGGTGAACTTTTTATCCTCTCTCCACCACGACGTCATCAGTTTTCCGATATCATGTTTCTCATAGAAGCTTACAAAAAAATCGGTGTTTAGTCGTTCTTCCAGCTCTCTGAGCTTGTAGTAATTCTACACTTCCACTGGAAGGAAAACCCCGACACACCCGCCATTGTCGTCATTAATCAAGCATCTCTACGTGTCAGTGTGATCGATAATCCACTTCAGGAGCTCTATGCAAAGGAATACTAGAGTCATGCTCGCCACCATGTGCACATACATATTTTAGACATTCAGGAGGACCTCATCATCGAGTCTTCTCGTATCCGGATCGTTGTGCAGAGTATATTCGGGGAATTCCTCCTGCTTGATTTTCTTGAAAAAATTCTTCCCAGGGTAGAAACACTGTCTTGGTCCCGATGTTCACCTCTGTGTCTCCAAAGGCAGGAGGCTGAGTGAAGATGTTATTGGTCAATGTCTTGATGACGGGCACCAGTTTTGGAGCAAATTCTAGTTGTTTTGCGACAGTTGGGGAAGAACCTTCTCCCGCATCTAGTTCTTGTAGCTTCGGTGCTCTTGGAGATTTCCTAGTGGTAGGATTCTTCAGAGGAATTGTTCCTACAACCGAAAATGATCCTTTAGGCATGTATACAGAGTAACATTGGATAAAACATATGAAATGAAGCATAAAACATCCATAGATCGGTACATACATGTAACACTTACTAAACCTGTTATTTAATACTCGCTGGACCTTGGAAGCTTTCCCCAGATTGCTCGTCTCACTCCTCTAGATGTTTTGAACTGCCTTATGCATAGAATAATCTTGTTTAAAATCATTCAAAGGATTTAATGGGGGATATCCTACCAATCGTATCAACCAATTAATTCGAGTGATGGGTGAAATTAAAAACAACCTACCGTCAAATCTTTGCAAATAAATTCTACATGAGTTGACGGCGGGGTTGCGGAGGGTGATGCACTGTATCAGCACGTTCAAACGATCCTTTTGATTCGTGCACGAATTAGAAACTAATGCAGGATTTTGGAATTAATAAGTTCTTTAAATGCTTTGGATCCATCATATCTTAGAGATAAAATGTCCCATCACGTCGCTTTCTTAGTGGGAAGATCGGGAATCGATGATATCCTTATGTATGTTCCCGTTGACATCCTCTCAAGAAAACCTCCAACGCCAACTGATTTCATCATATGATGCTGACGTGGCAAAATTGATTCGGGGTACGACGCAATGAATATCGGTGACTTAACTTGCGAGTATTAATAGGATTCAGAACTCTCTTTCAGTTGCACGTTCCTAAACTAAGCTTGGGGATCGCCGATGCCGAAAAGATATCGGGGATCGACGATTGAGGAAAACCCTATCACATACTTTCCTTTGGTTTATTTCCTTCAAAGATTCTCGATTTTGAAAGGGATCGGGAATCGGGAATCAGGAAAAAACTTTTAGCATTGTCGAAAATTTCGTCGCGGTTTGATTTTCACCGACTTCGATGAGTGCATCGGTTATCGTCTATCGGTGAAAACATTTATTTCTTTTGAAGCGTTTACTTGTTTCACCTTTTCCTGATGCCAAAAGGGATCGGCAATCGGTGATCTCCGCAATGATTCTTTTTCATGAAAGAAGACTCATGTCTATTGATGCCGATGAAGATCAGGACTCAGCAACTTCGGTTCTCTCGAGTATTTTTCTTTCACGCTTAATCCTTTCTGATGTCGAATTTCTTAAGCGCGTCAAGTGAAGTGTTTTGGCTATATGATTCCTTATTTAAATATTAAATCTTTTAAGTCAAGGATTTTCATAGTTTCAAGCAAAAATTTTAAAGACTTAATGAGACTCAAAAATGGTAAGCAAACACAACATTTTCCAAAATGGAGACGAATCAGACAATGCAAAGAGATCAAGTGGTACCCAAAAAGTAAAAATGGACATAGAATTTTTAAGGTGTGTTGAGTGCTCAACACATCCAAAATATATGTACCTCAAACATGTGTCATATCATTCATGATATGCCTCAACCATATACCAAAAGATATCCCATAAACTATGCACCATAACATCACCAAAATATACCTCAACATGTACCATACCATCACCAAGATATAACCTTCAAAACATGCATATAAACATACATTTAATCTTGTAGCAACCTTACTGCATCATTATACCTTGTTGCAACCTGGAACAAGCATCCCCTTTACTTTACATCATCCTCGCTACCCCATATTTGCCAATAGAACAAGTGTTCACTAGATAGATATTCAATGAACTTGTGTGTGTGAATGAGAGACTCTTGATGTGTATTTATACTCTTCCACATAATTGATTTTTAGCCACTTTACCCTTAATTAATTTCTTGTTGTAACCACTTTACCCTTAATTAATTTCTTGTTACAACTGTTTTACCCTTTTTCGTAATTTTAGGGTAATAATTGTTTTACCCTTTTTCTTAATTTTAGGGTCATAATTGTTTTACCTTTTTTTTCTAATTTTAGGGTCATAACTATTTTACCCTTTTTCCTAAATTTAGGGTCATAATTGTTTTACTAGTTTTCCTCATTTTAGGGTCATAATTGTTTTACCCTTAGGGTCAACCTGTACTTTCTTGTTACAACCACTTTTCCCTTAACTAATCACTTTGTAACTGTTTAGGGCTTCTTAACCATTCTTCAGGGCTTCCAACTTCATGAGGCCATAACTCCTCAATCGTGAGGAACCATGTGGCATACCACCTACAGTTGGAAATGGCATTATGAGAACTATCCATCCATGAGTATGTTACCTGCATTTATGTTTCCCTTCACGTTCAAATTATTCAAACAAATTAGGGTTCCACAACCACACCTTTGGGGCTTCTTGTAGGCTTCATCAATTACACCTGTCTCTCAAACTTATTCTAGGGATGACATCAATAAACTTACCAAAAATATCGACCATACAAATGACAATCAATTGTCCAATGATCTCATCCACATCTTTGGGGATTCCAAAATTATCCAAGGGTTGACTTGATCACATCTTTGGGTCTTCCAAACTTCTCCAAGGGTTGACATCAATCTCTAAGGGTGGATGTTGGACATGCATTTTGGATTCAATTTTTAGGGAAATCCTAAGTATGGAGGATGTGCACAATAGTAGAAGGAAGGGCGCAATAAAGGCACATGTAGGAGCGGAGTGTACAGTAAAGGCACATGCAGGAGCGGAGTGCACAGTAAAGGCACATGCAGGAGCGGAGTGTGCAATAAATGCACATGCAGGCTCGGAAGAGCACAGTAAAAATATACTTAGCAGAGAATAAAGCAAGGGAATAAAAAAGGAAAATAAAGAAATATAAGAAATCGAGCGAAAAGAAACGATAAGTTTTCAACATGAAAAAGCAAAGAGACGCGCAAAAGTAGGAAGACCAACTGTCGAGAAGGAAAAAGCAGCATGCAAATATAAAAGCAGGAAAAGAAAACCATATCAGTGAGTCCACATGAGTTGTCATGAGTTGTAATTGGATTTTGGGATAAGCAAATTAGGGTTTTAAGCCCTAGAATTTATGTATAAATATTTAATGGGTTGGGAAGATAGGGGTTTGATCGGGATAAAGTTCTATGTTTTTTGTTCAAAGACTACTTGTAAAGAGAGTGAGAATAGGATGAGAATAAAATAATCTATGTATGATTGTTAGGGAGAAGTTGCATAGAGAGAGGCTTGCACTGCAGAGTGGCTAGGAAAGATGGAGAAAGATATAGCAGGATATATCTATTACAAGTGCAGTGCACAAGCCTAAGATGATTACAAAAAGAATAATAAAGAATCAAGTCATTGTAGACGTAACCGAAAGTTGGATGAACCACGTTAATTATTGTGTCTACTTATATTTTATGTGATTGATCATGGATATTCTATTTATGCATGTTAGACTAGATTTTTCTATTGTATGATCACTGCGCAATAGTTATGAATGTTACAGTAAATGGTTTATGTTGCAAACTGCAGTATAATGGTACTATATAAATAAATTCACTAAGTAATCAAGGAATATCAATTACAGAATAATGCACATGGAATAGATAAGTAAGAATGATTAAGATGATCACCTCCCATTCTCTCACTACTAGAGAAACTTCGTTCCTGCAGCCCCAATAAATGCCTCGGGTGAGAATTCACTTGCATGCAGGTGATGTTGAAAGGGTTGGTGTCTGAAGGGTTTTGTTGGTTAAGATAACTTGAAACTAGGGTCTTATAACCACGTGCCAACAAATGGTTCCATTGTCGGTATCCAGAATCTGTGATTGAGGGGATGTTTTGGAGGCCGACTAAGAAAGAAATCTCAAAATGGCTAGAAGGGAAGGAAGAAGAATTTGCTCGAAAATATAATAGAAACCCTTGGATGAGCGATGATCAATGGATGCAAAGGTATGTGTACACAAAACTGGATGAGATTTTCTTTGGCAAATTTTTGACTATCTTCACTGAAGGGTTAGAAATATTAGTGGAGAATACCAGGAGGTATCGAGTAGCAGCACCGAGGAACAGGACTCCTAATTTGGTAAGGAAACTAAATTATGTAAGTAATATAACTTCTTGCACAGTTAATTTATGTTTGGATAGTATATTAGGAGGTTAGATTATAGAATTTGCAGTGGATTGTACCTAGTTATATAGTATTGTAGAGAGGGATTTCTTCAAAGGTCTGCGTGGAAGGTTCATGAAATCATTGGGTACGTGGATAAAGATGTTGTTTTGCAACAAATTTGTGATGAAAATGGAGTCTGGTTGCTAAGGGGATTTGTGCACATAGGGGAACTAGGGGACAACAAAGGGATAGTCTAAAGGTAGGAAAGAATGAAGAAAGAAATGAATAAGGAAGGGACGGACTGAGGATGCAAAAAACTGAAGAATTTGTATTAGAGGAAGAAGACAAGTTTGGAGTATTCTACAATGGAAGGAGGTATAAGAGGTGGAATAATGGGGATGAGAAAGAAGATTCACGCAGTGAGCCTAAGTAGAGAGTTCCTTGCACAATAGTCCAGATCATATAGATACCACACATAAAAGGAGAGGAAGAGGATTTCCAGTCATGTCCTATAATAGAAGAGTTGTTAAGTCCTACACAAACTGGATCATGTGTCGAATCCACGACCCCATGTGCATCACCAAAATATGAGGTAACAGTTGAATATTTATCCAAATAACTTGTAGTTAGCTGGGGAAATCAAAATAGTAATATTCAGAGTAGTGGAGGCATCACAACAAGTCATAGTCAGCCACAATCACCAAGGGGAGGTGTTTCACATAACAACATGGCATGGATAGACAACACCTAGATACTTCATGAGTTCCAGGGAGTTTAGTCGAAGGAACCTAAACAACATCTATTCGTTTGTGAGACAATTTTGGCCGCAAAGAATGTCTAGGATGAGGCCGTAAAGATTGTGTAGTTGGAAAGAACCTTTAGAGGTCATGCACCAGTCTCATACATGAAACTGCAGAGTACCACACCTACAGGACAAGAGAGGACTTTGGTAGAAATAATACAAGCATTGTTGAAAGCATTCAAGAAGCAAAGTCTAAGTCGCGGTACATTACAAAGTTGAAGGAAATTAAATAGGTGCAGATTGAATCAGTCTGGGATTAATACCAATGTTTTAAGGATTTGATGGCTAGACCGATGTTCCAAATCCCTAATCAACAGCATCAGGAGTGGTTTATTGCGGAAATTCTACCCCACATTTTTAGGTTGTTGATTCAATATAAGGTTACGTTGTATCCTGAAGCTTTGGAGATTGCAATGAAATTGGAAGCATCCCTTGTAGGAGACAGCGAAGGGATGGAAAAAGTACAGACACGGTTATCTACCTTGATAATTCAATTGGCAGAACTCACAAAAGGGAAGGATAAATGAGAACAGGTCTAGTGTACTAAGTGTAGGACTGAAGGCCACCATAAGGACGAATTCCCAACATTTGAGCGGTATTTGGCAACTGGAGCACCGAGTCCATTACCAGGAGGCGGATATTGTGAAATATGTAAGAAATGGGGACATCATCCAACTGAATGTCCATTATTGCAGAAATATTAGAGTATGCCAAGCAACTTATTTTGCAACTTCTGCAAGTCAGTCGAACATGAAGAGAAGGATTGTCACGCATTCGATTTGATGAGAGAGAAAACTTCATATATGTGCAGGATTCAGGAGGAGACTGTTGCGATAGAAGGAGGTGGTCCAAATTATAACAGTCATAGAGGATTTAATCCAGGAAACAAAGAAAATTTTGGCAGAGGTCGAGGTATAGGAAATTTTTGCAAAGGTCGAGGTATAGGAAATTTTGGCAGAGGAGGTAGAGGATCAATAATATGTTACAACTGTAATCAACTATGACACTTATCTCATGACTATTCGAACCCATGTACAACCTGCACATACTGTAGAGCATTGGACCATGCGACAAAACACTGACCTCAACTACTTGTGAAATGGCAGGAAAGAGGGAATCAAAACCAAAATACAAATCATAATGTACATAAAATATCAGCCAAAATCATAGTGAAGGACCGAGAATAGCAGTTGTTACATGTGCAGGAACCAGAATAGGGGTTGATGCAATAAATGGGGGGAAGCAGTCTGAGCAATGGGTAAGTAAATCAGCAATACCTATGCCAACATTCAACCCTTAGTAATAAAAGTAGATGTATCAAAGGGAAATAAAAGAGATATTAGGGCCATACTGGGAAGCATCAACATCATTTGCACCACATGTTTGTGATTGCACTATGCCAAAGAAGGGAATTGGGAAGGTAAGTACTCTAAGAGAGTTCCTGATAATTTGTGTAGAGTTAACGAAATATGAAACTGCATTGAATACATTATATGAAATGATCGATCATTGCACGCAAGATATGGAAAATCCTATTGCACAAAGGGTAGTGAATCAGGTATTGGGCAGAAAGAGGACCAAAGGAGAATTCAAATTAAGTGCACAGATTGAAGAATATGATGTGGATAATGTTATCTTGGACTTGGGGTCTAATGTGAATGTGTTACCTAAGAAGACATGGGAGATGGTGGGGAAACCCAAGTTAATTTGGTCTCTTAGTCAGTTAAGGCTCGCAAATCAACATAAGATAGTACCAATTGGTTGATTGATATGAGTACCTGTGAATATAGATTGTTGTCCCTTGACCAAGTTTTGAGGAACACTTGGTCATGTTTGACCATTTTTGGACTTCGAGATCTTGTCAAAGATGGAGTGCAACACGAAGCGGAGATCATGGAATCTAGACACCTTTCTTGGGCCCTTTTTGGGTTTTTGGGTATAATGTAATGGTTATGGGATGTCGGCCCATGGGTTTACCCATGTTTAGGCCTATTTTGTAAAGTATAAATAAGTAGCTAGGAAATGTAAGAGAGGATAAGATAAGCTAAGTTATAGTAAAGGATTTGTGTATATTGTGACCGACTTGCGGAGCTGAGTGCAAGTGTTGTAAGTGTTGAGTGCATGGATTGTAAGAAGGCTTTGTGCTAGATCTACTCAGGGAAGGAGGATCTGGCAAGGTGCGCGCAAATCTCCTGTCCTGTGCGGAGTACAAGTATGAGCTTTGTTATGTAACCCGATTTACCAAAGCTAATAAAGAAGAAGAAGACTTTGTGGACGTAGCCCCAGGGTGGGGGTGAACCAAGGTAACTCTGTGTGTTGTGCTCTCTGCTTCGACCTAATATGTTGGTCTATTTCCATGTGTTGTGCTTGATATGATTATGCTATGTGCTTTGCTATGATATACTTAAATAGATCCACTTTGCTTTGTGCTTCTTAGATGTGTGGGTGTAGATCTGACATATATGAAAGTGTTGAGTGCTAGACCTATTTTGTTGTTGCTAAAGTGCTAACTTAACCTAGATCTAAGTGAATGTTGCGGTGCTTTGTGCCATCTACAGAGTGCCATGAGGGTTAAATATTGATGAATGATCTATGCTAAAGTGCCTGCTAAGAGTAAGAATCACAGATATGTATCCCAGCTAAGGTTGTAGACACCTGAGTCTTGCAACCACCCCTGCCTCTACCTCAAGTGAGACTTCATCTGCTTCGCAGGTGTTACCGAAAGGGCTAGTAATTAGGGTTTTGTTGGTGCATTGTTGAAGCATTGAACCCTGGGTCTACCCCTGTGCCAACAAATGGTTCTGTTGCCGGGACTAAAACTATGATTGCTGGGAACTGAGGAAGAAGAAAATTTGTGCAGAAGTAAGCTCTGTGCGTAGATCTGTTGCCCTAGTGCGTAGCTTTTTACTCGACTTGTGAAGCTTTGTTCCAGGAATAAGGTCAGATCTGAAGAAAGGAGGATCAGATCCGAAGAAAAGAAAAGAGATCTGAACGCTCTGTTCTCTAAGAAAAGTAAAAGTGGAAATTTTTGAAAGAAAGAGGTCATATTTGCAGAAAAGAGGTAAGATTTGTAAGCTTTGTGCTCTAATAAAGGTAATAATAGTCAAAAGTTCTTAGATCTGGAAGCTTTGTGCTTTGTAGGAGTAAGATAAGTGAAATTTTTTGTTTCTAGAGCATGGATCTAGGTATGTTTGATAGATTCTATCCTAGGTTAAAAACTAGGGCATTAATAGATGAAAGAAAGTTTGATATGAATAGATCTAATAAGAATAATGATATATATGTTATACCTATGCATAGAAATAATTTTTGGACTAACAAATGGATGTAGGATCCTAGAAAGAAATTTTTGCAGGTTATCCATTATGATCCTAGCACACAGTACAAGAAGAGTTGGGGATCATTGAAG
Source organism: Picea engelmannii (assembly GCA_009831015.1). Lineage (NCBI taxonomy): Eukaryota > Viridiplantae > Streptophyta > Pinopsida > Pinales > Pinaceae > Picea > Picea engelmannii. The sequence continues at coordinate 215,456 of ML789695.1, read as the reverse complement.
AGAAAGAGAGGATTAACTCTTTGTTACAGTTGCAGAAGACCAGAACATCTTGCTAAGGAATGCCCTGGGAGAAAACCTAGTTGCCTCTATTGTCAGGCTATGGACCATGAAGTACTAGATTTCCCTAGAATTATTGCTAAACTTGAAAAGATGAATATGGAGTAAGCAAACCCTGAAGGAGACCAAGAAACTAATATTATAGAAGAACCCCAGCAAGAATCAGAGATTATGTTACTGGGAAGCATCAACATCATTTGCGCCGCATGTTTGTGATTGCACTATGCCAGAGAAGGGACTTGGGAAGGTAAGTACTCTAAGAGAGTTCCTAAGAAGTTGTGTAGAGTTAACGAAACATGAAACTACATTGAATACATTATATGAAATGATCGATTATTGCATGCAAGATATGGAAAATCCTATCGCACAAAGGGTAGTGAATCAGGTACTAGGCAGAAAGAGGACCAAAGGAGAATTCATATTAAGTGCATAGATTGAATAATATGATGTGGATAATGTTATCTTGGACTTGGGTTCTAATGTGAATGTGTTACCTAAGAAGACGTGGGAGATGGTGGGGAAACCCAAGTTAATTTTGTCTCTTATTCAGTTAAGGATCGCAAATCAACATAAGATAGTACCAATTGGTTGATTGATATGAGTACCTGTGAATATAGATGGAGTGTTCAGTACATGAGACTTTGAAGGGATTGAGATCGTGGATGATAGTCAATCATATCCAGCATCGATGGGACTTGAATGGGAATTTGATAATCAGATGATCATTAATCTGAAGAGGAGGGAAATGATATTTGAAGTAGCAGGCTTGAAGGTTAATGCACCATGGGACCCAACGGAAGGGAAGAGGTGCATAGAACCAGCAAGAGGGAACAAAATTGAGAACTTGTATCATATGAATACATGGATGGGTGACTATGTTAACCCTACTAAAGATGGTTTTCTAAGTTTGAGAAGTATTAGTTCATGTGCATCAGATTCAGAGGAAGGTCTAGAAAATTGGCAGCAGCAGATGCATGAAGTATCAACTTGACGATGTGCACACCTGACTCGATCATTACATTGGATTCGAACAGAGTTATGTCATCCACCCAGGTATGATCAATTGACTGACATAAAATCGTTTGTAAAGCCATTTGGATTGCAAGTACCCAAACAACAAAGGTTGTTGGCACTATATGTTATCCTAAAAGCTACTCCAGCCAAATGGTGGGTTGCACATAAAGGGGGGATGGAAGATTGGTCATGGTGTAAAAGACTAATGCAAGTGAGATTTGGTATCGACTTAGAGAATGTTGCAAAGAAGTATACAGGGATAGGTGACCCAGAAGATCATGTGGAAGAGTGCAGCAACATATGGAATTCGATAGCGAAGGAGGAATGTATACAAAGGTTTCTACATACATTGGATACCATTTCAAAGAACTGGTACTTGGAATTGGAAATGCACAGAGAAACGGTAAACTGGAATGAGTTGACTCAGAGGTTCAAGGTAACATTTACTTTTGAAAATGAATCTCCATTAATGGATTCAATGTTACAGGCTATTCAAACCAAGATCTCCTCAGAAGAAGGGTCGATGGAGGTGGCACCAGTGTGCAGTGCACACAGAGCATCTATGACTATCCATGAACTACTGGAGTGCTACAATGTTGCTAAAGAAGAACAGGATGAGGAAGATCCAAGGAATGTGCAAGTACCCGAAACTGAGGGAGAACGCGTACTAGCAGGGCCAGAACTTGAATAAGTTTTGTATACACTGCCAATAAATACACGAAAAGTAAACATTGGAACAACAAAGAATCCAAAGTTTGTGAAGATAGGCGATTATTGGAAAGATGAAACAATGGAGAAAATTACAGATTTACTGCGTGAATATCAAGATATATTCCCAACAACATTCTCATAGATGACCGGGATAGCTAGGGAATTAGGTGAGATGAATATCCCTTTGAAACTAGATGCTAAAGTCGTGCAACAGAGATCCTACAAGTTAAATCCAAAGTACAAAGAGAAGGTGAAAGTGGAAATAGATGGGATGTTGGATGTATGGACCATTGAATCGGTGGTGGAATCAAAGTGGATAAGCCTAATGGTGGTCCATGATAAGAAAACCAGAGAAATCAGGATTTTCATAGATATGAGGAAGTTGAATGACGCATGTCTACATGATCCATTCCCAACATCATTCACCAGTGAGGTACTGGATAATGTAGGAGAGTAGGAGGCCTATTCTTTCACAAATGGCTTCTTAGGGTACCATCAGATAAAGATTGTGCAGGAAGAAAGGTATAATACTACTTTTGTGACAAAATGGGGAAGTTATTAATACATAGTGATGCCCTTTGGACTGAAGAATGCACCTACATTTTTTTCAAGAGTTGTAGTGGCAGCTTTTAAGGAATTTATTCATAAATTCCTTGAAGTGTACTTAGATGATTGGACTATGTTTAGTCTACTAAAGTATCACATATAAGTACTCTGATTAATGTTGGATAGGGGTAGACAATGCCAGATTTCACTGAATTTGAAGAAGTGTATTTTTTTCGCACCATTTGGAATTTTGTTGGGCCATGTGGTCTGCAAGCAAGGCTTATTAGTGGATCCTACCAAGATTGCGGTGATTCTAGATTTACAACCACCTACATCAGTCATAAAGATGAGGGAAACTCTAGGTCACACAAGATACTACATGAAGTTTATCAAAGGTTATGCGCAGATTATAGCACCTATGGAAAAGTTGTTGAAGAAGCAAAGTTCCAATGGAATGAGGATTGTCATAAGGGTTTGGACACCTTAAAAAAAAAACTAGTGACTACGTTGATTTCAATCTTTCCATATTGGAAAAATGCGTTATGTGTTCATGTATATGCGTCATCCATAGATTTGGGCATAGTACTAACTCAACCAACAGAAGGAGATATAGATCACCCAGTTTCTTTTGCAAGTAGGAAGTTGTATATAGCAGAGAAGAATTACACCACTACAGAACGAGAAGGATTGGAAATGGTATATGCATTGCAGAAGTTTAGACATTATTTACTGGGTTATGATTTTAAGATGTATGCAGACCATTCAACACTCAAATACTTAGTGAACAAACTAATGTTAGGGGGGAGAATGTGCAGGTCATTGTTGATGATTTAGGAATATGATTTTGAGGATGTTGTGAAACCAGGGAAATTGAATGCAAGACTCAATCACTTATCGCATAGATTATTAGGAGAAGATGTAGGGAATCTAGACGACAACTTGTCGGATGCATAGTTATTTTCATTTAAGATGGTGGATGACTATTTCAAAAACACCATGTAGTTTCTAAGTATAGGAATGGCATCGTCGGACATGAAAATTATGTCAAAGAAACAATTAGTGGTTAAGGCAATAGATTATTAGTTGATTGTAGAAAACTTATACAAGTTGGGTCCAGATGAAATATTGAGACAATGTGTATTGGAGCATGAAAGGCCTATGATACTCACAGAAGTGTACAAGAGGATTGCAGGAGGACACTATGCAGGTAAAGCGACTATGCAAAAAATCTTGTGTGCATGGCTCTAGTGGCCTACACTTCATAAAGATGCCAAAGAATACTTCCAGGCATGCGATGTTTGTTAAAGGGTGGGAAAGCCATCCAAGTGGATGAGATTCCTTTGTACCCACAGGTCACATTGCAAGCATTTGATAAATGGGAAATAGAATTTATTGGGCCAATCAACCCATAAACAAGAAGATCAAGAGAGAGGTACATAATCACTACAATAAAGTGTTTGACCAGATGGGAAGAAGCAGCACCAGTCATAGACTGCACCATGGAGATTGTCACATGGTTTCTATTTGAGAATGTTGTCACACAATTTGGATGTCTGCGCATATTACTCACCGATCAAGGAACACACTTCTTGAATAAAACAATTGCATCCTTGATTGAGGAATTTCATATTCATCAGTAGAAGAGTACCACATATCATCCTCAGGCCAATGGGACAGTAGAATATTTTAATAAAATTCTGGAGAATGCTTTGACAAATATCTGCAACATAGGGAGAGATTATTGGGACTTGAGGGTTCCTATAGTTTTATGGACCCACGGGACTACAAGAAAATATTTGACAGGGCATACACCTTTTAGATTGTCCTATGGCCAAGAAGCAGTGATGTCGATGGAGTTTATTCTACCTAGCCTGTGTGTTGTAAAAATTAATGAGCTTTCGGATTCTGGTTCAGTGGAGGAGAGATTATCGCAATTAGTACAACTTGAGGAAGATCAGTTTATCATAGGATTTCAACAGCAAGTTCAGAAGGAAAGAGAGAATGCATGGCATGATAGACACATTAAACAGAAAAAGTTTCAAGTGGGAGACTTAGTATTAATATATGACAGTAAGTTTATGTAGCATCTAGGGAAGTTTTGAATGCATTGGTTAGGACCCTATGTGATTCAGCATTTGAAGGAGGAAGGTCTTGCGTAGTTGGAAACTTTGAATGGAGAATCCCTAGGAGGAATGGTGAATGGAATTTGGCTCAAACTCTATAGAGATGGTTGATCATCTGCGCAGTAATCTGAACTGCGTCAGACCACATGTATCATAGTAGTTGTACTATAGTAGAATGAAAAAATACAGAAAAATAGACAAAAAGTAGAAAAAGGAAGAAAACAAATAAAAAGTTGGAAAACAAGAAGAATACAAAGGTAAACAGGAAAAAGTATCGCGTGAAAAAAGGGAGTACCACATAGATAACAGAAGCAGTGCACATACAGTTAAGATTCTAAAAACTTCACACGTAGGAAAATATTGTTAAGAATATTAAAGCACAAAAACAACAGTTAGAAATCCATAAATGAAAAAATGTACTAGAGACGCGCAGTCGTAAATAAAAGGTGTCTCTGAGGATCGAGACAGACTGATAGATCGAGGGTAAAATCAGGCAAAGGATTTGGCATTAATTCCACTGTAAGGAAAGTATTTATGGCGGATTCTGACCAAATTCGACACTTTCATTGGGCATGAAGGCAATTACACAATTGTTGCAACATTATAAAAGCGTAAAAGGGCCCGACATGGAAGGTTATTTTCCTTTGTGAAGATCTATGAGCATATAGGGTATATAGAGAATACAGAGCCAAACCAAAGTCAAATCACAACCGAGATAGAGCACGTAAATAAATCAGTCACAGAGGACAATGGCACCACCAAAAGTTGGAGCACCAGTAGCAGCAGCATGCAAGCAACCAAAAAGACCACCAGTTGCACTAGTGTTCAAGGAAACACCAAGAGCTTCGACATCGCAGTCAAGTTTCCACACAGACTGTATACCACCATGGAAAGACACTGCACCACAAGTTAAAGTACTCGCAGATGGGAAATACCCATTGGTCACACTACAAATACCAGCTGGTGTAATTTTTGAAGGGGGCATGCTAGGAAATATTTTTGCCCTGAAGTTTGCATATCATGACATCGCGGACGAATAGAAGTTTCCCAAACTGGCAAGGGAAAAGTATTTTTGTGTAAAAATCATACCAGGCACGGGATAAATACTACTCGAACCACAGATGTGGGAAACAAGACTTGAGAAGTCAGGGATATTTAACCTACTGGAGATCCCCCATTTTGGATGAAGTCTCAAAATAAACGCATGTGTCAAGTTATTACTCAGCTGCGTCCATGGAGGAACATTGTGGCTTGACCCACCAATATCGATTGATACCTAATTAATTAGTAGGATCATGGAGTTTCTAAAAGCAGGAGAGGATCTGGCAATATTGTTCACAAACAAGGAAGGGGAGAAAGCACTAGCAGAATCCATGAAGGATAAGTTTCACACCTTCAAGGGGAAAAGGGGGTTGGATGTCACAAACATCAATGATGACGGTGTGTGATTTGCAACACATATGTTGGCCTACAAATTATTGAGGAAATGTCACAAATATGAAGTGTCGGCCGCAATAATCGCAGCGGCGGAAAAATGCACAAAGGGGGTCTGTTGACGGGCAAATTTGACTTGTCATCAACTGGAAGAATAGATCCGGTTTGGGGTTGTCTAAATAACCCAAGCCGTTTCGTGTAACCTATTCTGATGGGTTTAATGGCTCTGTTATCCAACTAGGGTCCTAAAGATAGAAAAATAAAATAAACTAACTAAAGAAAATATTCGAACAATCGACACAATAATTACAAATATTTATCTAAGAATGTGAATATACAAATGATTATGAACAGTTTATATACAGTTTACAAGGTTTGCATGAAATCTTGTGAAAATGATTGTTTGATAAAGTTTATGAATCAAATATGAACAACACTTCTTTTTGGCTTTTTTTTTTTTCAAGATATTAAACGAATAAATACTAAATGAATACGATTGAAACAGTGACACAAAAACAGTCAAAGCTAATTAATGTAATCATTGTTTCATTCATAAACAACTTAACTAAATAACACATAGAATAATCTGTAGCTGATCAACGAAACTGGTATTATCTTTCTGTGTTGTATGAACTCTTGCATGTATTGTTGTTAAGGGAAACCTATAACAGAACAATACTAGCACTTCCAGAATAAATTCAAAGAAGTATTTGATATTGGAGTAAATTAATAACAACAGGAAGACAATTAATTAAAAATCATGTGATCTTAAGATAATCAATATTTAAGAACGAAAGAAAACTCAATTCTAAGTATTGATATTATCCATCATTTAACATTAGAAATAAATTCCACAATAATCAAATGATCGATTGATCACACATAAAAAATGGAATAAGAAATTATGGACAACATATAACATTTAACAGTATGAAAATATCATATGATGACAAGCTAAAGCTAAAATCAACCATAATAACATTCTCATAATACAACAGTAATGAAAGAACGAACTGGAATAAGCATCACACAAGTCTAAAGCCAAAGATGAATTATTTTCCCATATTCTTTCTCAAAATCACATGCCCATATTGTAGTCTTGGAAGAATTTTTAAGATAATAGACTCTTAAAGATTGAAAAAAATAATACATAAATTATAACAATTAACCATGTATTGATAAAATATACTAAAGTTAATTTAAATCAATGCATAATCAATTATTCAAAGAATATGAATATATTATAATGAAAATAAAACCATTTTACTCATAGGACAAAAGCCATTAAGCAACATGGAATTCCATATTCTTCTTTGAAAATACTCGTCCATTCTCTCAAAGATTCCAACCATCTATTACTCCATTTGAAAAGAAGAAAATTTTACAAAATAAATAATATAAAAAAGAGAAAGGATAAAAATCCTCCTCTCCAATTCTTGGATCCTATGGCTCTGATCTTTCTCATATATTTATACAATGAATGAACAGTCTGGGCGTCACTATTAATTTTCGCCACCTGAAATTTGCCTTGTAAAGAGACATCAATATATCTCAAACCGTGCATGTTTTTGGGAAAATTTATACACAGAAGGTAAATGGGTCCATTTGGGTTATGGGTTTTCAACCATTTCTTCAAATTCCTCACGGTTTTGCTGCAATCAATTCTGCAAAATCATATATCTAATCTTGACGCCTTTCCAAATTTTATCTGTTGTTGCTCATAAAATTATTTGTAGCAATCCAATATTATTTTTGGATCAATCATCTTGAACGTATTTGGATAATAAAATCAATCCATGATCATATCCGTATCAAATATTTGATAATACAAACCTGTGAAACAAAAAGAAACTTAAATTAATAACCTAAAAATTGTGAATAAAACAAAATCTAGAACAATAAAATAAAAAAATGAATCTAAACTAACTATAAGTTCTAAACTAACATTGTTTATAATTTCCTTTCAAATATGATATTAAAATTCTAGAAGCTTCAAGTTAATGGAGAAGAGAAAAATATTAATTTTGGTTTTTTACAAAATCAAACAAATCATAGATAATTCTTTTTTATTATTATTATTTTTATTTTGAAATGAGATGCAAAATGAAAAAAAGAATTTAATTAATTAATATCACCAAATGATTTTATGAAATTGAGAAATCAACCAAGATATTATTTGATGAAGTATTCAACCCATTATTCAAAATAGTCAAACTTGCTAATGAGCAAAAGAAATAACACATAATCATAATTTAAACGAAACTAAACAGTTGATAAAAATTAACGATTTTGTTTAAATTGAGATTTCTATGCTCGTTTCTAAATTTTGACATATACTCTTGTAATGAATGTCTCATACTATAGTGAATGTCTTAAGTTTGTCTCAAAGCAAGCCAAGGTATGGAACTATTTGAAAATGTTGATTCTATAGCTCATCATAATTATCAAGATTCTAATGGGGGCCCTTTAAATTTTGTAAAACTTTAGGGGGAGTTGTTGGGGCCCAACAGGGTCCAAATGAATTGGGCCACATTTTTGGTAAACCAGTTTTTGACAGACTGCATAGAATCCCAGGAGAAATGCATTGAGTTTTATTATTCCTGGCTTCTTATATTGACTGCACGAGTAGGGTGGAAAGAGCATGGTGATTACCAACGGATGAGAGCAGTCGGTAGAGGTAATGCAGTTGCACAATATGACAACTTACAACATATGACAAACAAAAGGAGAGAAGTAGACAATAATGTTTCATTTTATGTCTACTTTGACACCATCACGTACATCATCGAGCATACATTGCACATAACAATCTAGACGGTAGAAACATATCAGATATTACACTCTTCATGGAAGGGATGCACCATATGTAAATTCAAGAAAAAAGGGACCCTACGCGCCAGTGGCTGCCAACCAACTAAAAATTAACAGCAGATGATGTATGCATGATCACTAATTATTGGGAAGATGAGTGGAAAATCCTAGCAGGACAAACGGGCTACCCAGAAGAGGAAGAAGAACATGACATAGATGAAGAGACTCTATACAAAGGACAAGGAAGTGGGAAAAACAATGGCCCAGGGAATATGTCAAGACCATCAACAGAGGAAGCACAGTGAACAATCCCAACAGTTGGAGTTAAATGCAAGGATAATGGGAAGGGTCTGGAAGGTGGTTCATGTAAAAAGATGAAATCTCACAAGGAACCACCTATCTATAATTTGAAAAATCACGATATGGACAGAATCAGATACCAATTACGGGATGTCACAAAATAACTCATTGAAGAAGCAACAAGGAAACAAGTTGAACAACACCAAAAGGTGCAAGACCAATTGATAACAATAGAACATCTATTGGAGACCATGAAGATAGCATCAGAAAAGGGCTCAGGTTCAGGACTATCCATGATGAAGAACTAAGGATGATAGGAGAACTGGTAACTACGCAAGGTAAAGTGAAGCAAGCGACACATGATACAGAAGAGAATATCATGACTCTGACTACACAGGGTGTCGAAGAAATTTTGGGAATGGAGAAAAAAATAATAAAGGAAGTTGCGATAGCAAAGGATGTGTCCCAAAATTTCATAGAAGCATGGAGGAGCATGCAATAGGCCTAAGTGGCTCGGGACAAGCCACATGTGAGTGTTGGGGTTATTGGACAAGCATTTTGGATTCAATTTTCAGGAAAATCCTAAGTATGGAGGATGTGTGCAGTAGCAAAAGGAAGGGCACAGTAAAGGCACATGTAGGAATGGAGTGAATAGTAAAGGCACATACAAGAGAAAAGTGCACAACAAAGGAACATGTAGGATCGGAAGAGTGTAGTAAAAGTATATTTAGCAAAGAATAAATCAAATAATAAATCAAGGGAATAAAACAGGAAAATAAAGAAAGAGAAGAAAGCGGGCAAAAATGAATAATAATAGTTCGACATGCAAAATCATAGAGACGTGAAAAAGTAGGAAGACCAGTTGTCGAGAAGGAAAAAGCAGCATGCAGACATAAAATAAAGAAAAGCAAGCTCGATCAGCGATTCAACATGAGTTGTCATCAATTGTAATAGGATTTTGGGATAAGCAAATTAGGGTTTTAAGCAATCTAATTTATGTATAAATATGTAATGGGTTGGGAAGATAGGGGTTCGATAGCGATAAAGTTATATGTTTTGTGTTCAAAGACTACTTGTAAAGAGAGTAAGAATAGGCTAAGAAGGAAAGAATCTATGTTTGATTGTTAGGGAGAAGTTGCAGAGAGAGATGAGCTTGCACTGCAAAGCGGCTAGGCAAGATGGAGAAAGAGATAGCAAGATATCTCTATTTTAAGCACAGTGTGCAAGACTGAGATGATTACAGAAAGAATAATAAAGAATCCAGTCATTGTGGACATAACCCAAAGTTGGATGAACCACATTAATTAATGTGTCTTCTTATATTTTATGTGATTGATCATGAATATTATCTTTATGCATGTTAGAGTAGATTTGTCTATTGTATGATCATTGTGCAATAGTTACGAATGTTACAGTAAATTTTTTATGTTGCAAACTACAGTATAATGGTACTATATAACTAAATTCACTAAGTAATCAAGGAAGAACAATTACAGGATAATGTGCATAGAACAGATAAGTAATAATGATTAAGATGGTCACTTCACATTCTCTCACAATTGCAGAAAATTGGTTCCTACAGCCCCAATAGATGCCTCAGGTGAGACTTCACTTGCATGTAGGTGATGCCAAAAGGGCCAGTGTTTGAATGGTTTTGTTGGTTAAGATAACTTGAACCTAGGGTATTATAACCACGCACCAGTAGTTGACATCAATTACAACCAAATGCCCAACAATCTCCCCCTTTGACATTGATGGCAACACTAATGGCATGCATTGATGGAAACACTCATGCGCGTATGCATACTCATGCTCATGCTCCCCCTATGACCATCACTGCCCATGTCTCCATGCCATTACTCTTATCTCTCTCCTTTGACATCAATGGAAAAGGTTATTTCACTTTGGTGTTTCTCCTCTTGTCTCCATGCTTCTATTATTTCTCTCTATCTCCACACCTTTGTTCTTTCTCTTTGTATTCATGCCTTTGTTATTTTCTCTCTTATGATATTATGGGAAGAATAGTAACTCCCCTTGTCGGTATGTATCCCCATGTCTGCATGCTACTTATCTTCCTTTCTATATCTCTTTCTCTGATGATTTCTCTTCCCTTGACTTCTCTGCAAAATATCATGTAGATCAATGTAGGCCTTCCTGTATATGCTTCCTTTCCTCTCGTCTAGAGTTGTTTTTCCATTGGTGCTTCCTCATGTAATTCACTGACATATATAAAAATTATTCAAAGTACTTCAAGTCTTCAATATTTATCATTAATGACCATACTATTCAATAATATCTTCCTCTGATGTTGTAGCTTCTGCTAATGGTTTCTCTTTCCCTATTCTTCTATGCCTTATGTTGCTTGCCTTTCTTTCACCAACTAATTCCAATTGTCAATATTCTTTTAGCCATTATTACACATATTCTCTAACTCATGTCTTTTGTACCTTCCAAGTGTCTCATGAATCCATATTTGTCCATATGTCACTAATTGTCCATGACCTTGATACACAATTGTCCATAATGCTGACCCATTTGTCATTGTACTATTCTGATGACTTCTTGAAATCTGTTGCAACTGACAATCATATATGCCTACCTAGAATTTTCCATATAATCATGAATATCTTCCTGACAAGTATGCCAATATTCCTCTGACATCTTCTTGGGAAAATTCTCCTCGATCAAACTATATGTTATTTTGTACTTATGCCATCACTCTGAAACTATCTTTCCAAATACTAAAAACACTACAGACTACTTGAAAGATAGTCCTTTGATCTATCTCAGTCACTTCTTAGACTCCCCCTATTTAATATTCATATTACTGGGAGTCTCCAAGTTGGATGGATCATAACAATGAAGGAATCTTCCCTAGTTCGGAGTAAACTTCTTCTTCATCTATAGATTCATCATCTTTCTGAACTCGGACATCTCCCTTTTCATCCTCTTCCTAGAATCTGACATCTTCCTTCCTGCCTGTAGATTCATCATGACCTCGAAATACTACATATCCTAAGAGTGTGATCTCTAGAACTTGTTCTTCATTTACCTTCTCTGTGGATTTTGACAATACGATCTCTGAGACATGTTCTTATTTTACTTGTTTTTCTTGTCTTTCTTGTACTACTGCAAATCCTACAATTTCTAGTACATGTTCTTCATTCATCTTCTCTTCTTGTCTCTCTTTTCTTCTCCAAAAATTCTTGTATCTGATATCATCTTTTTCCTTCATGGAGGGCTCTATCACGCTTCTACAATTTCAAGCTATGTGACCATAATTGTGGAATTTGTAACAATCAATATTCCGGGGAGCCACATAAGCATTCCATGCTTGAACATTTCTACCATATGCTATGCAGTCTACAACTTTATGTCCAAAGTTAGCACAAGTAAAACAATAACCATAAAAGAAACTTTGATACATGGGAGTGAATGATCTTCTTTGTGATGTAGTCCTTTTGAGTTCTTGTCTTGGTTGATCACAATATTCCCTTCTGTTGTTTTCTTCATCACGATTGATGCTTCTTTGTTGGATGAATGTAGACAATATTCATGGAAATGTATCTCTTTTGTATTCATTCATCTTTGACTCTTGTTTACCATAATCCCTTCCTTTGAGTACTTCTGCATAATTCTTAGCCTTTCACACATTCTTTCTTTCGGACAACTTGGGACACTTATCTTCAACACTCCTATTGGGATCGACATTTGCATTGCATGAGGTCTCACCACTGTATCCAAAACATGCTTTGTCTAGTACTGGAGAGTTCTTCAACTTCTTGTTAAGATTTTCAACTTTAAACCTCAATGAGACGACTTCTTCTTCAAGATTCTCACATTCTTCTTCTTTCTTCTTCATTTGCATCTTCATTACTTCTTCCCTTCTCTTTTCTTCTTCGAGTTAGATCTTCAAGGAGATGATCGTTTCTTCAATTATTCCTTCTCATTGACTAACTTCAAGCTCATTTAATTCCTCGGCTATTTCCTTGAGATGGCATGTCGAAATCTCTTCTCTCTTCTCTGCTTCATTTCTTTGAGTTAATATTTCGACTTCCAAACACTTATTTTATTCCAACAGATTTTTGTATGTTTCTTCAATCCTTCTAGCTTCTTCTTGGAATTTTAGGTTCGTAATCATCTGTTGATATTCTTTAGAGTTGGGATTTTGAGATCCCTCCTTTAGTTTGACCAATTCATTCCTGAGTGAATTGTTTTTTCTTTCTTTCTTTTTCCAGTTCATCTAATGCATTGATTAGTTCTTCTTCAAGATCCATTACGCCTACTTCGAAATCTTCTTCTTCTGAATCTATCTAACATGATGAGCATATTTCTTCTTGTTCGGTTTCATAATCTTCTTTATTTTGATTAGTATGCTCTGTTTCTATGATAAGATAAGATCCCTTAGAGTAGATATTATGTAGCTTATTCCAAAGCTCTTTGGTTGATGAACATTTTCCCACTTTGTCTTTTACCGAATTAGGTAGTCTTTCCATGATGAAATCCATTACAATTTTGTTATTCGTTTTCAATTCCTTCTTGGTTTCTGCCTTCGGTGGTTTCTTTGTAGAGGTGTATCTTGTCACAACTGATTGAAAAACATCACATCCTTGTGCCTGTAAAAATACTTTCATCCTGCAACTCCACATTTCATATTTATGATCATTCTGACCATTGAATTGTGGTATCTCATTCTTATACAAATTGTTTCTCTCCATGATCTACCTTCCAGTGGTTAAATTGTTTCTTGAAGGAACCTACTATGATTCCAATTGTTGGAATATTGAGAGGGGGGTGAATCAATATGATCACTTTATCACTTTTAACCACAATATATAATATTTAACTTTATTAGCAGTGTTCAACAATTTATCATTATCATCCAATATATCTTCATTATAAATCAACAATGCACATTAAACAATCATAGACACAAAGTACACCAGAATTTATGTGGAAACCAAAATGGGAGAAAACCATGGAATGTTTTTCTTATATGTCAATATTACATTCATAGGAAGCACCAACTTCCAAATTCTCCAGCTCCAACTAGAAGGAGGCTCCAACCCCCTATTTATAGGCTCCAAACTGAAGGAAACTACAACTCCCTGATTTACTAGCTATAACTGGAAGGAGGCTCCAACCTGAAGCAAGCTCCAACTCCCTAAGTTCTCTGGAACCAACCAAAAGGATGCTCCAACCCCCTTTCCTTTCCCCGTTTTCTCACCCTGAAATATAAATGCAAACCAACATGTCACTACCAAAATCACTGCCACTATCAACTTGTCACTGGCACTATCAACCTTTCACTACCACTGATATTGAACCATCAACCTGTCACTGTCAACCTATCACCGTCATTGTCACTGCCACTATCACTGCCATTTTTTCATCATCAACTGGATCCACTCACAATTGGATGAAACTCATGCCACGATCATCAAGATCATATCTCAAACCATATGCCAAACATCACCACAACCTACCTCTATTCATGTACTAAACATGTACCAATATCACCAACAAGTGCCTCTAACAATGCACTGTATCATCATCAAGATATGTGCATCAACCATGTGTCAAACCATCCATCAAACCATGAACCATAACATCACCAAGATGTGTCTCATCATGTACTAACATCACCAAGCATGTACCATAACCTCATCAATATATGCATCTAAACCATGTACCAAACATGTGTCAACATCCATAAGCTATGTACCTCAAACATGTGTCATATCATTCATGATATGCCTCAACCATATACAAAAAGATATCCCATAAACCATGTACCATAACATCACCAAAATATACCTCAACATGTACCATACCATCACCAAGATATAACCTTCAAAACATGCATATAAACATATATTTAATCTTGTATCAACCTAACTGCATCATCATACCTTGTTGCAACTTAGAACAAGCATCCCCTTTACTTTACCCCATTCTCGCTACCTCATATTCACCAATAGATCAAGTCTTCACTAGATAGATATTCAATGAACTTGTGTGGGTGAATGAAAGACTCATGATGTGTATTTATACTCTTTCATGTAGTTGCTTTTCAACCACTTTACCCTTAATTAATTTCTTGGTGTAACCACTTTACCCTTAATTAATTTAATGTTACAATTGTTTTACCCTTTTTCCTAATTTTAGGGTAATAATTGTTTTACCCTTTTTCCTAATTTTAGGGTCACAATTGTTTTACCTTTTTTTTTCTAATTTTAGGGTCATAATTGTTTTACCCTTTGTCCTACCTTTAGGGTCATAACTTTTTTACCCTTTTTCCACGTTTTAGGGTCATAATTGTTTTACCCTTTTTCTTAGTTTTAGGGTCAACCTGTACTTTCTTGTTACAACCACGTTTCCTTTAATTAATGACTTTGTAACTATTTGGGGATTCTTAACCATTCTTTGGGGCTTCCAACTTCATGAGGCCATAACTCCTCAACCGTGAGGAACCACGTGGTGTACCACCTGTTATCTCCTCAAATGATTTTGTAAATCATTGAGGAATTTCATTCGTTCATGCTTAAACATGTCATTTTCCTTCAGTCTTATGGCCAGTGTTTTATCTCCAAATTCTTCATTATGCTCCCATTGATCTCTCTTGCCCAAAAATTCGTTGGTCTTTTTCTCTTTACCTGCAATACCAAAATGCAAAATAAATGATACCTAGCCTATAACCCTAGCTCTATTGGTTTTAATATTGTCAAACAATAAATATGCATTTTGTTATAAAGTGGTGGGTGCTTGAAGTGTTCTAATCCCAAGCTAGTGTTATACTCCTAAATTGTTTCCATTATATGTTATTCTATGAGTCTAGCACAAACCATATCACAAATCAACATATGCATATAGCGCAAGTCTCCACATAAAGCATATCAAAAGGTTGATTATCCTAAGTCTAGTCTATCAATCAAGTCATAAACTAAGACAAAACATGAGTCAATCTGCAGGCCTCTTGAGTTTATTAACTTGTTACAAAAGTTGGGAAGGTGGCCACAGCCCAAGCCACAAGTTAAATCATATCCCTAGTTCACATGCCAAGTTTATAGGTCAAACCATGCCACGTAACATACATACCAACGCAATTGCCAAGTTCCATATCCATCCATTCACCTCATTGACATGTCATTATAAGTCTCAGCTTGTATAAAATTCACATAATATATAATCCCGATACATTTAGCTTATATTGTATTAAGCAGAATTGAAAACAATAAAACACATAGACACATGTCAAGACAACCAGCCAGATGCAAGCACTAAGTTTCTTTATTCAGATTGCAGGGTATCTATTCTTACAAACTATCTGGATATCATGTCCTTTACATGTGTAAGAGGTGTTAATTGTTGTCTCTAAAATTGGAAGGTGGTTTTAATCTCATCCTCTTGAGTGTAAGTCCCCTATGCCTCTTCCATCACACTAGACTCTATGTTGATCTTGATCTAATCTAGTTGTTGTTAACTCTGCAAAATGTGCAGCCAACAAAACTTTGTCAGGCTAATTGTTTCAACAATTTCATGAAAAATATGTACCATTTTGGTTCAATAATATATATCAGAATTCTTTCTTATGATTTCCTAGAAATTGAATGCCCAAATCAATTTTCTAGGTGGATATTTCGATTCCACTGTCCAATACCTTTCCAACGCCTGCTACTTGAAATTTTTCCATTAATTTTTCTATTCATTTTTCAACTTGGCGCAACTTTGCATTGTAAATATGCAATTTCGCACCTAATCCATTGGATTTTTCATAGGATTTCAATTGGGTTTCTTCATATACACCTTATGGACACTATGTTCAAGTTTCACCTTTTTCTGGGTTCCATACTGCTAGTTACAGTCGGCTGAAGTTCTAGGCCAAAATACCATATTGTAACTTATATGCCACAAGTACCTTCTTTTCCATATTAAATACTTTTAACATGCCTAAAAATTTAATTGAAATCTGGGATTGTCTTCTATGGCTCAATATATTTCCATTGACTTCTCCTGTGCCTCAATCTAATTCCGGAGTAGAAAGTTATGGCTTCTTGAAGTTAGATGGGTCTTAAAATTTACCCTTCACTGTTTTTGTTGTAACTTTCTCATAAAATATTCGTTTGACGAACAATTTACACCATTAGAAAGCTCTCTCCGAGCTCTTTTATTTGAAATTCAGAGACAGAGTGTACCTTTGGAACATCTTTGTCTCGTGGTTTTTTAGTTGCTAAAAATGCTCTTAAGGGCCTCAAAAACGCACTGCAAAAAGATGACGTTCAAAAGATATAAACATCATAGAAAATTATTGATTTTCTGCTGGTGTTCACCCCTCAAACAACTTCGTGCACAAAAATTTCAACCTATATGCCCATATTCACCAAGCATAACCACAACACAAGGTAAATCTTACTTCACGCACTTTAAAACCACTGTGTATCACTTCTTTGTCACGTTAATAACTTGCACGCACTACTTTTGTGTGTTGGCATGTTTACAGGTAGGTGTGCTTGTCATTGATGGCAAGTTCAGAGTATGTAGCAATGGAAAAACAAGGACAGGTCTGGATATCGGGAGTTGGAGGAGTCAAGAGTAAAGACTCTCCATCACAGGAGTCTCGAAATCGCGAAATGCGAAACCCCGAAAACCCAAAACAGGCACATCGACTGGAGGTTCGGATACCAGGAGTTGGAGGAGTCAAGAGTCGAGACTCTCCATCATAGGAGTCCCGAAATCAAAAAATGAGAACCAAGAAAACCCAAAACAATCACATCAACCGGAGGTTCGGATACCAGGAGTTGGAGGAGTCAAGAGTCGAGACTCTCGAGCACAGGAGTCCCGAAATTGCGAAATGTGAAACCCCGAAATCCCAAAACAGGCACTTCGACCGGGATTTCAGATACCAGGAGTTGGAGATGTCAAGGACCCTCACGACAGGAGTCCCGAAGTGGCGAAATGTGAAACACCGAAATATGTTGGTCTGACTCCATTTCGGAGTTTTGGATATCGGGATTTCGCAGACTGGGAGTTGGAGATGTCAAGGACCCTCACAACAGGAGTCCCGAAGTGGAGAAATGTGAAACGCCGAAATATTTTAGTCTGACTCCATTTCAGAGTTTTAGATACCAGGATTTCGCAGACCGGGAAATCAAAGAACAAAGGAACTTTAACCTTTGAAGTTGTGATATGCGAAATCGCGAAATAATCCTAGTCGTTGGATCGAGGATTGATCTGGACCATTGATCAGACATGACGAAGGCCCATGAAGTATTGAAATCACGACAAGAACTGGACCGTTGGATCCATAGGACATGTGGTGACAAATCGTCATTTCGTTGACTGGAAAGTCGAGGAACGAGGTTCCCTAACCTCTCAAACTCACGATATGCGAAATTACGAAAAGCCGAAATGCGAAATTGCGACATGGAGGATATATTGAAGATCATGACTTGGAGAGTCGAGATGCCTCGCAACAAGAATTCACGACATGAGAAATCACGAAATATCAAAATACGAAATGCTGAAATGATCAAAGATAGTCCAGCTAAGCTCCTTTTTTGGAGTTTCGAAGATCGTGTCTTGGAGAGTCAAGATGCCTCACAACAGGATTGTCGAAATGCCGAAATGCGAAACAAGTTTTGTCTTAGCCTGTGGTCACATCCATTGGTCACGTCGGTGGAAGATGGAGGAAGGAGCTAGTGCAACCAAGCTCAATTTCAGAGTTTTGGGGATCAGTACGTGAAGCGTAAAGAAACCTTAACCACAGGAATCCTGAAATGTTGAAATGCGAAACGAAAAATTAAACGCAAGACCCTACGAACTCCATCAAACAGTGCAGGTGAACTTGAATATGATCGGAGGGCTACTGTTGCACTTCACAATGTAACTGCTAGAAATGACTGATGGTTTCTTCCAGAGGACTTGAAGAGGCCTCAGTATGATCACCAGAGGAGAGGAAGAGGTTGGAGGCATCTTCTAGTGATTGAAGACTATTCTTAGAGGCAATTGACAGATGGATGGGCATTGAAGCCTGTAACTACAACAAAGAGGATTATCTCAACTATGATAGAGAAGACAAAGAGTCTCAACTACCAGACAGGCTGAGAAATCTCAGCATAACACCCAGTGATGTTGGACGCGTGGGTTGAACCGCTAGAGAAGCTGAAGAGTTACAATGATGATCAGGTAGAGTACTCGACATGAGGAGTTTTGTGGATATTGGATGGACAAGGAGCATACATATGATAAGAATGGGGAACAAAGAAGAGATCTGTGTTGTTTCTATTGTGTGTGATTGAGGTGTGAAGAAGGAGGCAGAGATGCACAGAAGGGGAATGGTGCATTGAAGGGACATGGCACAGAGAGAATAAAAGGAAAAATAACAGAAAGTGCAAGGAGTGTGCAGAAGACATGGATGCAGACAGATCAGCGTAGTGTAGCAGAACAGTGATGAGACTGGTAAGCCATTGAAGAACTTTATATCGTTGTAATAAGTCTTAATAGCAAAGATTTATATTTCAGGGTGGTAGGGAGGTGCTAGGGAGGACTGTTGTCCTCAGAGGTTCAAGTGGGTGCTTGAACACAGGGAGTTGGTGCTTCCTTCTAGTTGGTTCTAGAGAATCCAGGGAGTTGGTGCTCTCAGCAAGTAGCAGCTTGCAAAACAGAGGTTGTAGCCTCATTATGAGTTGGTTCTCATATGTATGATAATGTAAAGAATGTAAAGATTACTTATCATATAAAGAAGAAGAGGTTTTTACCCTGTATGGGATTCCTCAGGAAATATATGTCTCTGTGTATCTCATATGTGTGACTGATGATGAATGTTTCATTGCTTACTTCCCTGCACTATTGTGATTGTCATTAAATGTTGTGTAAAGAGTTTAAAATAAGCATAATTGTTTAAGCACAGTCACAACTGATTCACCCCCCCCCCAGTTTTCCAACAATTGGTATCAGAGTCGTCCCCTTTTATATAAGGGTAGATCCTAGAGCTTAAACATGTCAATCCATGAAGGAAATTCAACCAATAAGGCCCCTCTATTCAATGGAACAAACTTTGCCTTCTAGAAATTTAGAATGAGAACCTACATAATGGTTTTAGGTGCAAATGTATGGTATGTGGTAGATACTGGTTATGTAAAACCAGTTGTACTAGATAATAAGGATGACAAGCTAGAATTTAGATTCAACACTAAGGCTATGAATGCTATCTTGAGTGGGCTTGCAAAAGCAGAATTCGTAAAAGTTATGCACCTAGGAACTGCCAAAGAAATGTGTGACAAGCTCATTAGCAGTTATGAAGGTAATGAGAAGGTAAAGGATGCCAAGCTTCAAACCTACAGAATACAGTTTGAACAGATGAAGATGAAGGAAGATGAAACTATTGGAAAATACTTTCTAAGAGTAGAAGAAATGGTAAATGCAATGAAAGCACTTGGTGAAAAAATTGAGGAACCTTCTTTAGTTCAGAAAATCTTGAGATCTCTCCCAGATAGGTTCAACCCGAAGGTCTCTGCTATAGAAGAACTTAATGATCT
>ML789695.1:164717-193790 GCA_009831015.1 Picea engelmannii | reverse complement strand
TGAGAAATTAATATTTCAAAGGAATAAATACTTGCCACAACAAAGAATGATACAGCCAAGTAACAAACCTTCACAGATTGCAAATTGCCAAATTAAGTCTAGAGACATGCAACTAAGGAGGTCAAGAAATAATCAACAGTCAAGGAGTAGACAACGCTGCAATAATAATTTTGACCTATTGAACAATGAGATTGAATGCTACATCTATCATAACTATGGACATAAATCTCTTGACTGTCGATTAAGGAACTATGAACCATATTTGAATTTTCCTGCTGAAAATGTCAAGGTTTGGAAGAAGAAAGAAAATGACAAGTGTGGATTAGTGTTGTCAGCTCAAAGAAAAACGAACCCTTGGTATATAGATAGTGGATGCTCCAAACATATGATGGGAGACAAAGGTAAGTTTCTATCTCTAAGTGAAAGCAAATCAGGAAACGTAACCTTTGGAAATGATGTTCCAGGTAAAATAAAGGGTAAAGGGATGGTGAGTTTAAGTAATGGAAAAGGAAAAGCCCAATATGTTCTACTTGTAGATGGGATGAAACATAATCTTCTCAGTGTAATTCAAATGTGTGACAGAGGATGTGAAGTGGTGTTCATGTCCAAGGACTGCAAAATAAAGTCTGTAAACTCAGGACAAGTGGTGGCCAAAGGCATAAGGACAGAAAATAACGTATATGTGCTGAAAGAAAATAGAGAAGAGTGCCATCTAAGAAAACATGATGAAAGTTGGTTATGGCATAGGAGACTTGGACATATAAACTTTGACCACTTAATCAAACTCAAAATTCTCGAGGCAGTAAAAGATCTTCCAAGAATATCAAAGCCCCAAGATTCTATGTGTAAACCCTGCCAAGTAGGAAAGCTAACCAGGACATAGTTTAAGTCCAAGAGCTTTACTTCAACAGAGAAACCACTCCAACTAGTTCATATGGATTCATGTGGACCATCAAGACAGGAAGGCACAGGGAAAGAAAACTACTTCATGCTGATTATTGATGATTACTCCAGACTTACTTGGGTTGTCTTTCTCAGGGAAAAAGCTAAAGCATTTGAGAAGTTTAAAATATTTAAGGCTATAACTGAGACTCAAACATGCAAGAGGTTAAAGGCAGTAAGATCGGACCGAGGAGGAGAGTTTATGTCAAGTGATTTCAAGGAATTTTGTGATAGGCATGGGATCAAGAGAGAATACACAATCCCAAGAACTCCACAACAAAATGGAGTAGTTGAGAGGCAAAACAGAACAGTGCAAGAAATGGTCAGGTTAATGATGAATGAGAAGAACATTGGTCAAACCTACTGGGTAGAAGCAATACACACAACAGTCCACGTTCTTAACAAATCCCACCTTAGACCAAAAAGTGACAAGACACCTTATGAACTGTGGTATGGGAGACCTGCCTCAATCAAACACTTCAAAGTCTTTGGGAGTAAATGTTACATAAATAATAATGATGAGAACCTTGGCAAATATGATGACAGGGCTGATGAAGGTATCTTCTTAGGGTACACTACAAATAGTAAAGGTTTCAAATTATATAATAAGAGGCTGCATAAAATGGTTGATTGTATTGACGTAAAAGTTGATGAAGGAATCCCAGCAAGAGAGGTGTACATTAATGAGTCTTCTACAGAGGACACAGCTAAAGTTGAAGATGAACAGGTCCAAGAATCAGAAAACGAAGACTCTGAATCATATGAAGTCACAGATACTTAGACAGACTCAAATCAGCAGACAACTTCAAATTCCTCCTCTAGAATCAATCAAAATAATCATCCTGCAAGTTAGATCATTGGTGAAAAATACAAAGGTGTACAAACCAGGAGAAAGATAATCAACAACATCGAACAATCACATATAGCTTTCATATCCATGCTGGAACCCAAGAATTTTAATGAAGCTAGCAAAGATGACCATTGGGTTAAAGCAATGAATGATGAACTTGATCAGATTGAGAAAAACAATACGTGGGAGATGGTTTATAGACCTGAAGGTAAAAATATCATTGCCTCTAAATGGATCTTTAAGAATAAGTTGAATGAGCAGGGACAAGTTGTCAAGAACAAAGCAAGATTGGTCTGTAAAGGATATGTTCAAATAGAAGGACTGGATTTTGATGAAACATTTGCGCCCATAGAAAGATTAGAATCTATCAGAATGTTTCTTGCCTATGCTTGTCATAAAAGGTTTAAAGTCTATCAAATGGATGTCAAGTCAACCTTTCTAAATGGATATTTAAGTGAAGTAGTCTATATGGAACAACCAGAGGGTTTCGAACTGTCTAATAACCCTGACTTAGTATGCAAGCTGAAGAAAGATCTATATGGGTTAAAACAAGCCCCTCGAGCCTGGTATCATAGACTGGATAAGTATATCAAAGACAAAGGGTTCAAGAGAGGAACAGTTGACAACAATCTGTATATCAAAACAAAGGATAATGATCTGCTCATCGTATTGGTCTATGTAGATGACATCATCTTCGGATGTAATAAGGATTCATTGGTACAATGGTTTTCTTCTTCCATGGAGTCTGAGTTTGAAATGTATATGATAGGTGAACTGTCATTCTTTCTTGGTCTGCAAATTACTTAGAGGTCTGAAGGGATGTTCATTTCTCAAGAAAAATACCTAAGAGAAATGTTGAAAAGGTTTCAATTAGAAGACTCTAAACCTTTGAGCACACCTATGGTTACTGGATGAAAATTAAGTAAGGATGATGACTCACCTGATGTTGATCAAAGTTCATATAGATCAATGATCGGTAGCCTGCTGTACATCACAGCATCTCGCCCAAACATAATGCATTTTGTTGGAATGGTAGGAAGATATCAATCTACACCTAAATAGAGTCATTTTCTAGCTGTCAAAAGGATATTCAAATATTTGAAAGAAACAATGAACTATGGCCTATGGTATCCTAAGAATCAGAATTTTCAATTATCAGTCTACTCAGATGCTGATTGGGCTAACTATGTGGATGAAATGAAAAGCATGAGTGGAGGTGTGTTCTTCTTAGGAGATTCTCTAGTAGCATGGTTGAGCAAAAAGCAAGGTTCCATTTCTTTATCAACAACAGAGGCAGAGTACATTGTTGCTGCTACTTGTTGCACTCAGGTATTTTGGATGATTCAGACACTTGCAGACTTGGAGGTAAAATACGTTGCACCAATCCCAATTCATTGTGATAACACTAGTGCCATCAGTGTGTCTAAGAATCCTGTATTCCACTCCAAGAGCAAGCATATTCCCATAAAATACCATTTTCTAAGAGAGCAGGTCACCAATCAGGTTGTTCAGGTCCATTACATTCCAACCACGGAACAAATTGCAGACATATTTACGAAACCACTAGCCAAGACACCATTTTAATATCTCCGACAGAAGTTGGGTGTGATCCCATCTCACACCTAAGAGAGTCTATCCTATTAGGGGGAGTATTGTATTAATTGAATATCTAATACCTCCTAAAAATACTGCAACAACTCAAGGGGAGCATGTTTTCTTTGACATTGATGTCAAAGGGGGGAGAAAAGGAGTGGTTCGGACCAGATCCTATAGTTGGAGGTCCAAACAGATTAGCGTAGTCGTTCAGGGTTTCCATCAATGCCAAAGGGGGAGATTGTTGGCATGTTTACAGGCAAGTGTTCTTGTCATTGATGGCAAGTTCAAAGTATGAAGCAATGGAAAAACAAGGACAGGTTCAGATACCGGGAGTTGGAGGAGTCAAGAGTCTAGACTCTCCATCATAGGAGTCTTGAAATCGCGAAATGCAAAACCTCGAAAACCCAAAATAGGCACATCGACCGGAGGTTCAGATACCGGGAGTTGGAGGAGTCAAGAGTCGAGACTCTCCATCACAAGAGTCCCAAAATCATGAAATGTGAAACCCCGAAAACCCGAAACAGGAACATCGATCGGAGGTTCAGATACCGGGAGTTGGAGGAGTCAAGAGTCGAGACTCTCCAGCACAGGAGTCCCGAAATCGCTAAATGTGAAACACCGAAAACCCAAAACAGGCACTTCGACTGGGATTTCGGATACCGAGAGTTGGAGATGTCAAGGACCCTCACGACAGGAGTCCTGAAGTGGCGAAATGTGAAACACCGAAATATGTTGGTCCGACTCCATTTTGGAGTTTCGAATATCGGGATTTCACAGACCGAGAGTTGGAGATGTCAAGGACCCTCACAACAGGAGTCCCAAAGCGGCAAAATGCGAAATGCTGAAATATGTTAGTCCGACTCCATTTCGGAGTTTCGGATTCCAGGATTTCGCAGACCGGGAAATCAAAGAACAAAGGAACTTTTACCTTTGAAGTCGTGATATGCGAAATCGTGAAATAATCCTAGCCATCGGATCGAGGATTGATCTGGACCATTGATCATACATGACGAAGGCCCATGAAGTATTGAAATCGTGACAAGAACTGGACCATTGGGTCCATAGGACACGTGGTGACAGATCGTCATTTCGATGACTGGAAAGTCAAGGAACAAGGTTCCCTAACCTCTCGAACTCGCGATATGTGAAATCGAGAAAAGCCGAAATGTGAAATTGCGACATGGAGGATATATCGAAGATCACGACTTGGAGAGTCGAGATGCCTCGCAACAAGAATTCGCGACATGCAAAATCGTGAAATGTCGAAATACGAAATGTCGAAATGATCGAAGCTAGTCCAGCTAAGCTCCTTTTTCGAAGTTTTGAAGATCGTGACTTCGAGAGTCGAGATGCCTCACAACAGGATTTCTGAAATGCCGAAATTCGAAACATGTTTTGGCTCAGCCTGTGGTCATAGCCATTGGTCACATCAGTAGAAGATGGAGGAAGGAGCTAGTGCAACCAAGCTCAATTTCGGAGTTTCAGGGATCAGTACATGAAGCGTAAAGAAACCTTAACCACAGGAATCCCGAAATGTCGAAACGTGAAACGGCAAATTAAACACAAAACCCTACGAACTCCATCTGATGGTGCAGGTGAACTTGAATATGATCAGAGGGATACTATTGCACTTCACAGTGTAACTGCTAGAAACAACTAATGATTTCTGCCAGAGGACTTGAAGAGGCCTCAGTATGATCGCCAGAGGAGAGGAAGAGGCTGGAGGCATCTTCCAGTGATTGAAGACTATTCTTAGAGGCGATTGACAGATGGATGGGCGTTGAAGCCTGTAACTGTAACAGAGAGGATTATCTCAACTATGATAGAGAAGATGAAGAGTCTCAACTGCCAGACAGGCTGAGAAATCTCAGCATAACACCCAATGATGCTGGACGCGTGGGTTGAACCGCTAGAGAAGCTGAAGAGTTGCAATGATGATCAGGTAGAGTACTCGACATGAGGAGTTTTGTGGATATTGGATGGACAAGGAGCACAAAGACGATAAGAATGGGGAACAAAGAAGAGATCTGTGTTGTTGTTGTTGTGTGTGATTGAGGTGTGAAGAAGGAGGTAGAGCGTAGCACCAGAGATGCACAGAAGGGGAATGGTGCATTGAAGGGACATGGCGCAGAGAGCATAAAAGGCAAAAGAACAGAAAGTGCAAGGAGTGTGCAGAAGACACTGATGCAGATAGAGCAGCGCAGAGTAGCAGAACAGTGATGAGACCGGTAAGCCATTGAAGAACTTTATATCGCTATAATAAGTCTTAATAGCAAAGATTTATATTTCAGGGTTCTAGGGAGGTGCTAGGGAGGATTGTTGTCCTCAGAGGTTCAAGTGGGTGCTTGAACACAGGGAGTTGGTGCTTCCTTCTAGTTGGTGCTAGAGAATCCAGGGAGTTGGTGCTCCCTTCTAGTTGGTGCTAGGAAAATCCAGAGAGTTGGTGCTCTCAGCAAGTAGCAGCTTGCAAAACAGAGGTTGTAGCCTCATTATGAGTTGGTGCTCATATGTATGATAATGTAAAGAATGTAAATATTACTTATCATATAAAGAAGAAGAGGTTTTTACCCTGTATGGGTTTCCTCAGGAAATATTTGTCTCTGTGTATCTCATATGTGTGATTGATGATGAATGTTCTATTGCTTACTTCCCTGCATTATTGTGACTGTCATTAAATGTTGTGTAAAGAGTTTAAAATAAGCATAATTGTTTAACCACAGTAACAACCGATTCACCCCCCCCTTCAATTGTCCAACATTGTGTCGTGCGCCAATATCCACCGCACGCATTTTTTTGTATCACGCACTGATATTCCTTGCATATTTCACTCTATGCCCCGCACCATGCCAAAGTTTAGTACATATCCACCGTGCACCAAAACTCTGTGTGCACCACTAACTAAATTGTCACGCGACAACATATACCCACATTGCACGCACACCAACAAAACTCCTATGCGCTCTGCCAACACTGCACACACCACGCACGTCATTATTATGTGTGTGTACACTGCGAAATGATAAATTTAGCGCACGCTCCTGTACACCAACATTTTTCCACGTGGCGCCTAAATTTAGCGCGCACACCTGCACACTAACTTTTTTCCACGCGTCACCGAAATTTAGTGTGCAAACCTGCACACTAACATTTTTTCTCGCTGCACCAAAATTTAGCGCGCGCACCAACATGACAACATCTTGCCACGCAGTGCCGAATTTTACCTATCACAAGATTTTCATTGTGCATCATGTATTTTTTGTGCGCCCTCTTGTGCACACTCATTTTTACGCGCAACAGTTCCTAGTGAATTCTGCTGCAGAAATTGGGGATTTTGCTTAACGTTTTCCCCAATTTACCATTGACATTCTGCAACTATGAAATTCATTCAATTTCACCTGATAACACTAGTTCAACCTCTATAACAAGAAATCATTGTGGGTTGACATTTCTGGAACGAATTTATCCAAAAATCAATTCGTGAATTGAGAATTTTAATTATAAAACTCGCTCCAACTGTTATGGCTTCTCTGTAACTTTAAATTCGACCAATTCTAGGTTTGAATTTGCTAGAACAGATATTAAAACAATAGTATCTCACCACTTGGCCGAATTTCCCCATTTTCTCATGAATTTAAAAATAGAAATTGGGGCCCTACAAACTGAAATTTGGCCACTTCAAAATAAATCCTCTGTGACATTTTGCTCCAACTCAACATTTTCGGCCCATCCAGGCTCAGCGTTGAAAACTAAAGCTATGATACCAATTTGTAACGTCCCCGACCATCCATGCCGAGCCACGCTACGCCAGAGAACTCTTACTATTCTCTCTGTGGAACATATTGTAACATACCCAGCATGCAACTCAGCTATGCCACATAAATTTTTCGCACTGCATGCATTTAAAATATATACACACAAAACTCTTGCTGAAGCATTATATATAAAACGTAAACAGACAAATATATTATGTAAATGCACATATTCACACCGAAATAACAGTAAACATATACATGCAGCATATACAGGAAATACCCATAAAAATAAACACAGTTATAACCACACATATGATAACCCATAAAAATAAGAACGTAAATGACAATGCAGCATGTAAATTTATCACACAATTGGCACTTATCTTGGTAAGGATGTCACCAACTATGTGCAGACCTTCCATGAACCTCCCAGCCTTAGACCACACTGTTCATCACTCTCAACAGTGAGTCACCCCCGAGTTGGGACCAAACTCCACCCGGGTAAAGGGATTCCTAACCAGGCTAAAGGCTCATAGGAAGCAGGAAAGACTCCGTCACAGGTGCCAACTCAAACTAATAGCTTGCAGTCCCTCATTCCCCACATGTCTATCCCACCCTAGGAATTGTTCCCTTCTCTGCTCAACAATCCTTCGGTTGCCCCACTTCCTTTCCGGGCTTCAACAACAGGCTGGACAGGAAGTCTCGGAGCACTGTAGTTGCAGTTCAGCACCTTCAGGAAATCAATTCCCAACAATTCTCTCACCCAGAGAGAAATTGCTCATAGGCCTGAAAACCCGCCTCTTCAATATCCCACGGGCCTGACAACCCGCTTCTTCAGTCCAACTCCCAAGCTAACTAACTACACAGCCCAAAACGGCTATGGATACTAGTTCAGGTACATTCATAAATATACGAAGGATAACTGACTGCGTGAGTGAAAAATGGTCATGGAGTCATGGTTGAATGATGGAAGGAATGATGGGAAGAATGCTAGAAAAGATCTAAGTCCAAACAATATGTATGCATGTCCCCAACTTGACACTTTTCATGTTGGCAGCTACTTTGTCCCATTTGTACCCAACTTTAGCACTTAGGATAAAATAATTATCCATACTTTATGATTTAAGAAATATTAATACAATATTCCTTTTTCTCTTAAGATCTGTAGCTTAGCCCCTTTTCCTTAACTTCTAGGTCCCTCCCTTTCCCTAACTAGTGGAGTTTAATCCCCCATACTCTTTTATCATGGTCGGTCTACGCATAGTGATGTATTTTATATTAATTATGAGACATATACAAAAATAGGCGCACTGGCCTTTAACATCTAGGCTCTCCAGCCTAATCCCAACATAAGCATCCTAGCTTATAATAACTGGCTCACCAGCCTATAAAACATAGCATATACACAAAGGCTCGCTGGCCTCATAATCGTGCACACTTAAGATGTTGCACGCGGTATCCTGGAATGTGCACACTTCATCATTTCACTGCGCAGTACATGCGCCCATTATGCCATGAAATGTGCATACAAAAATGATATCAAACAACTCACCATCTTAAGTACATTTTCATTTACATTACATTTGGGTTCGGCCTTAGGGATATTACAGTTACCGGACGCAGGTGTCTGTATCTAGGTTGGAACACGAATCTGTGATAAGAGTGCTTCATAGAATAGTCTATTAACGCTTAGGAAGTAACATGCATTGGTTTATTAACTTAATTAACACCACAGGACATAACCAAAGATAGATCGGTGCAGTAACAACAAAAGACAATATACCCTGATCACTACGTTACTTCCATTACCTTACCCTATAGGGTATTGATATATTTCTATATTGTGCGCTACTCCTGGGATATCTTCATCCTTTCCACTGCTGTGAGCAACTTCATCTGTGCCTGTAATGAAAATTCTTGTTGTTGCGCCTCATGTAACTGCACTTCTAGCTTCTTTAGCTCTGGATCCTCGGCGAGGCATTTATATGTCTGGGCGCTCCTGTCACTTAGTTTTTTTCATTCCGAGGTGAGGGATATTATACTTTATACTATGTTCTTAGCAGAATCCTCCCTCTAGTCACGCACCCCTGTGGGTTGCTCGGCATTGTTCGGGCCTCCAATTCAGTTATCCTAGCCTAAAGCTATTATAGGGTCTCTGTGAACTTCACTACTTGAGCTTCAACCAGATCTTTCTCTTTCTCAAGCATAGAGCGACATGCTTTACTTACCGCTTCTTTGACCATGGCCTGCTCTGTGAGCAGCTGCTCTTTTTCCCATGTAGCTGGGATTTTTCCTCCTAAAAATTTGCCTGAAGATCTGCTTTGTCGCTTTCATGGGCAGCTACACTGTCCTGCACTGCTCGTAATTTTACTAGGACTTCGTCTTTCTCCTTTTGCAATACTTTTGTAGCCTTATCCTTCTCTTCCTGAGCTCTCTGGAACTGATCTTTTGTTTCATCTGCAAGCCTTCTTAACCAGGCTAGTTCATCCCCCAATTCTGCAGTTTGTGATGAGGAAGGTGCAATCGACACACTAGGTACTGCGTGGACCAAGCAAACAACTTGTTGCACTTCCTTCAATTCTCTCTCAATCCTTCCGTATAAATCCTCTTGTTTCTCTCCATATCTCTGCAACATGTCTTCAGAGGCATCCTCCATAGCTCTGTAGACTAGACTAATTTCGTCATCGGTGAGAGTGGCCTCCAACTGTGGCTTATTGGGGCGCGTCTTCTTCCTTGCTGAGGGTTTCTTCGGAGAAACTTTCCTCTTTTGTTGTGTTATTGTCCCAGTAGGGGGATCTTCAGGTGGTGTGGCTTCACCTCCTCCTTTCTCTTCATCTCCTCCTCCCTATCCTTCTACTTCATCTTCTCCTCCTCCTGGCGAGTCAGACCCGTTATCTTAAGAAGTTTTGTCCTCTTCGTCACTCTCTATGTCCTGGACTTCATCCTCCTTTTTATTCTTCGTCTTCCCACTGGATTGTCCTACATGTTCAAATCATGTAACTATGGGGCTTCCTATGGTGTCATTTTCGGATAATTCTACATCGGAAACAGGTACAAGAAATTCCTCTAGCCATTCCTTTGTAATCTACTCCATATCTTCATCTATCAGCTTGTAGTATGACTACAATTCTTCTCGGTGCTCATCACTTCACGCGGTGATGTAAATGAAGTGGGGATCAACACCAAACTTTGCTATGGGTTGGTATTGATGCAGAGTATGTGTGAATGATTCAATGGAAACCTTCAACTGCTGGTAATATCTATGAAACATGGCATTAGACTATCATTGCTTCGCCATGTCGTTGGTATACCACATGGTGGAAAACTGAGTAGCCAAGGGCTCTAAAGGTTCGATCTCTGGGAGAGTGGCTTTGTCAAGCATTTTCCAAGCGACAAATGTGATCAAAATGATCAACCAATTGTAATGGAATTCATATCCCAAGTCTTGGGCTTCACAAAAATTCTTTTCTAATTCGTTGACGAGGTAGTTCACCCAATTCATCTACATGCCCTCCACACACTTTCCTGCGAGGTCTACCACGAACCCGGTGACTGTGTGGGGAGGTTCTTCCTCACTATCTTTACATCTAAGAGTTGGAAAGTGAGGCGCACTGCGCCATCCTGTATAGAGGCTACCTTGTAACCTCGCTTTCCTTTTTCTACCTCTCCATAGGCTTCTTTGATGCGTTGCGCCAAATATCAGTTTGAGGCCTTCCCTAGATAAAACTGTTGTGGGTCAGGAGCCTTCACACTTAAACCTGTGATTTGGTAGCGCTGGATCCATAATAATCCTTTCGTTGATCCACAGATATCCGCCATGATAGCACGACAAAAAGGAGTTTAACACAAGCGGTAACCTCTTGGTGGCGGCCAAAATGTGAGATCTTCATCACGTTCAACACGATGGACTGCGCCAACCCCTTAATCCATGGTTGCGAGATGAGGTGAGGTTTCTTTTCGATTGTCTTCGTTAAATAGCAGTGAGGAGCTAACATGGTGTAGTTCTCCCAGTGTCCTAAGTTGAAGTCAATGTTCTTCAATAGTGGGGATCTATCCTAACTGACTCCAGACTATGCAAATTCCTTTCGGAATGTACGCAGTGAAGACGGAGTACTCAAAATATCTAGAGATATTGTCGAGGTTAACAACACCATTCAGAGGTGAAATATATTCAGGTAGGATTGACGGGATCTGCTTCGCGTTAGCCAGATCACCGTGGTGCTTGCTTCTTTGTTCAGCTACGGGGTTGACACAGGTGGAACGACATCTGGACGAAGGGGAAGCGTGCAGTCTCCTAGTCAATGATGCCTAGATACCTTTAGATATCATTCTATCGATCATTAGCTTCTTAAGAACTTCCTCAACAGACTTCTCCAACTCACTAGGTTCACCCGAAATTCTAGATTTTAACAGACAGGCGGGGTATTATTTCAGATAATAATAGGATGCACAGCTCGACACTTGGACAATTCTCTGCTTAGCTCAGTCAATCATGGGTAGTAAAAAGTGGTCCCAACGCAATGACCGACGAGTTAAATAAGCAGAGTATCATGATGGATCTTCCAACGGCCAGGAAATGCTTCCATCAATGTAAATCTATCTATTATGGTGTGGTCTCAACGTCCAAAAGCAGTCCATAAGCCCATAATTGTGTTTTTTAACCATTTTGGAGCATCATTATAAAGGTTGGGGCACCTCCAACGGTCATATAACTTTGCCAGGATGAAGTCCAATTCTGCGCAGACCTATTGTTCCAGCGAGGTTCAAATCCTGCGAGCCTGCCTCCTGCGAGGTTCCAGTCTACGAAGTATTCCATCTAGTTTCTGTAACTTCTTGTAGCTTTTCCAACTTAGCCTTATTTTATTGAGCTTCCTTGACTTATGTCTTGTGATCCGAGTCTCTTTAATTGTTACTGGAATCATCTTTCCATTTTTATTCTTATCTTCCCCTAGCGTAGTGGCTTCGCACTGTTGAGGTGCTCTCAAGGATTCTGAAGCTAATATCCCTTTTCTTAACATTTTTTGAGTGGGAATACTTCTTTCTTGAATAGATAGGTTCTTCAAGACTTCTTGCATTATTTCAACCTTGATAGCTAATTCTATTGCTTTATGTCCCTCCTGTGTTGTTACTTTGTTCTGGTGCTTCGACTTATCCTCTCGTTATTCTATTAGTCAGTCTATTTTCCTAGCTATGAAATCCCTTAATTCTTGATTTTTCTTTTCTATAGCCTCTTCCTCTGCTTTCCTTCTTATCTGATCCTTCTCAATCCAAGTCTTACCCAGAAATAGTGGGATAGGGGCGTTGTCCCCAATAAACCTAATGACTTCAAATTCTTCTTCAATTGATGTTCCACGAACAATAATAGGTACAATAGTTACTCTTCCACATAAAGTTATTATCTTACCCTTAAAAAATCCTATCCTTCCTAAAGAAGGTACCACAATAGGATTTCCCAAAACTTTCCAAGTTTTTTCCGTCATAATATTCACTTGTGTTTCTTCATCCAAGACTATACAGTCTATGTCGAAGTCTTTTATTCTTGCACTTATGTGTTGTTTTGATTTCATGATTTTTAGTAAATTGACGTCTTTATGAACATCCATCGTTTCTTTCAACTATAATAACATAATATGAACTTCCTCTGACCCTTTCTCTTTATGTATTTCTAACATGCCCTTATTCTCTTGACTTTCTTCATAGTTTTCTTGTCTTATGTTCATCCCTTCAACTTTAGCAATAATCCTTAGATAATCCTCAACCTCATGACCAACAACCTTACAACAAAGACAAATAGAGCCTACCTCAGGACATTCCTTAGCAAGATGTCACGACCTTCTGTAGTTATAACACAAAGTCAATCATCTTTTTCTCTTAAATGTTCCCCAACCTTTTATGTACTGAGCACTTCTCCTAAGATCATAGTGTTGGACCTGCAATCTGCAAAAATTATCTCTAAGTACATGCATCCACTTATTAGTCCAAAGACTATTTCTATGCATAGGAATAACATATATTTCTTCATTTCCATTAAATTTACTGAAATTGAATCTTTCTTTCAACTACGCCCTAGCCTTCAGACTAGGACAGAATCTATTAAACATACTTAAGTTCATGCTTTCAAAAAAAAAAATCACTTATCTTTCTCTTGCCAAAGAAAAAATCTTTCTTCTTTAGTATCTTACCTCTTTTCTTCAGATCAACTTACTTTCTTAGCACAAAGCTTCACAAGTCAAGTAGAGTACTGCACACTTCAGCAGTATATCTACGCACAGAGCTTCTCTTTTTCTTTACTTCAGTTCCTAGCAATCACAGTTTCCAGTCCCAACAAAGGAACCATTTGTTGGCACACGGGCAAACCCAGGGTTCAACACTTAACATCACACCAACAAAACCCCAACTACTAGCTTTTTCGGAAACACCTGCGAAGCAGGAAAAGTCTCACCCGAGGTAGAAGCAGGGGAGGTTACAGGATGCAAGTGTCTATAACCAGGCTGGGACACAAATCTGTGATAAGAGTGCCTCGCAGAATAGTCTATTAATGCTTAGGAAGTAACATGCATTGGTTTCTTAACTTAATTAACACTGCAGGACATAACCAAAGATAGATCGGCGCAGTAACAACAATAGACAATATACCCTGAGCACTTAGCACTTAGCATTATAAGTTAAATATAGCATTCACTTACCCTTAACACAATTAAAGCACTTAAGCAACAAAATATCTATCTATTACACATCATAATCAAAGCACTAAGCAGATTCATAACAGAAATAGCATAGCACAAAGCAAACCATGAGACACCAGATATGTGTGGTTCGCCTCAGGGTGGGGCTATGTCCACAAACTGCTTTGCCTCTTTATTATCTGTCGAGATCTTACATTCAGTCACTCATGTGAACTAAGACACAGAGTCAAGCTTCACACAAGCCTAGAGATCCATGCACTAAGCACTAGATCCTCCTTCCAAAACTAGGTCAATGCACAGAGCTAACTCTCAATCGAGCACAAAGCCTTAATGCACATACATTCCTTTGCAAAAATCAACTCAAACTACTTGCACTTAGCTAATTCTACAATACATTCCCCTTTATTTATACTTTACAAACTTTTACAATAATTCCTAAACATGGGAAAACCCCATGGGTCGACATCCTATAAACCTGTTACAAAACCCTAGAGGACCCTTTACTAGGTCCACATAACCCCCCAAAAATGGGTTAGATCCGTGATCTCATCTCCTCCTGGGAGCTCCTTCTTCAACCAATGTGTTGAAGTCCAAAAGTGGGCCAAATATGACCAAAGTTTCCTCAAAACTTGGTCGAGGGCCAACATAGCCTTGCTAAATTTATCACAAGAATCCCCCGGTGTGTAGAACAGTCAATGATGGAGTGTATTGTTAAGGCACTTCCTTATGTGAAGTCATCAGTTCTAAACTTTCAACTATCCTTGTGTGTCGTGTGAGGGGCCAAGTTTCCATGCCTGGGGTTATAGTGGTAGGAGTTGGATAACATGACCACATGTCACATGAGTATGTGCCCAACTAGTTATTGATTTCCCCAGTCAAAAACAAAACTATCCCAAGAAGAGATTAATTCACCCTTTTGAACAAGATTAACTTTCATCTTACTCTCCCAGCATATTAAGGCTATGCCACTTAGTCGAAGAGAAACTAACTATATCCTTGCAACTTTGTCCATGATATTTTGAACCCTTAAGTATACCTCTATTTGCTTGATCCAATCTTCTCATTTCTCGACATTCAATTCTCCATCATAAGTCGACAATTCAAACTTGACATCCAATTTTAATAAAGGCATATTATGATCAGACTTCTTAGAGGACTTCTTTTTATGAGAATAATGTTCACTAACCTCAGAAAGAGATGATGATGAGGATGGTGATGGGGGCTCCAAAGGTCCACCACCTTCGCCTCCTCCTCCTTTTACCAAATATTCTCCACTTACGGGCTTTTGAATTCTTCATTGCAAATCATCTATTATCTCTCTCATCGAGCAAAGTGTATCCATCATTTCTTCTGGACTCATGGGAGGATCTTCTCCTTCCGTTCCTTCGAAATCTATCTTATGCTTACTAAGTCTTCTTTAAATATTATAATTGTAACTTGCAATCACTCCTTTACCAAGTTTGAGTTTGTCTCTTGTAAGAATTCACTTGTAGACACTTGTCAAACCTTGCTCTGATACCAACTTGATCTAAAAAATCCTTAGATGCTTATTAATCTTAAATACACAATAACCTCTATTTGATCTTCGAAATAAAAATGATCGCTTGATTGTTTGCAATTTACATGTGAAACACTTATCTGACCAAATACACTTTAATGATAAAAGACTTACAGATAAATGAGCACAAAATGAACAACAATGATAATATCAGATACACAAGTTTGATAAAGGACACCCAATTTGGGCTACATCTCTGCGTCGACTTCCAATAGAGACTTCTTTATTAATGCTCAAATGCTTGTGTTTTACACTGACCTTTTTCTGCATTGCTCAAACCCAAAAACAGAGTGCACCATTGGATTCCTTGCAAAAAATCATGAAAAATGAGTATAAAGTTCTTAAAATTCCATCAAGGGCCCTCTCAACATGCTTTACGGTGTAGCCTCAAAGCCCTATAGCTCTTGGCACGGAATTTGAGACCGTACTCTACATATTAATGAGTGTTTATCCCATCCTCGGTCTGCATGCCGATTAAACAGGCTGTGAGCCCTTAACTCCCCTTTGAATTCAGTGGTCGGCATTAAATACATGTCATGGTAATTTCCTTAACATGAGGTGCCTTTGGCGTGACAATTAAAGCATTTGGTTAGCATGGATGAGGTCGCGGGTTCGATCCTCTGCGAACCTTGTTTTTGGTTATAACATATAGTGGTTGTTATATATATATATATGGCATATAGTTTAATCCTTTCGTTGAATATATGGTGGTTTATTATATGATATGGTTTCAACCCTCCACGGAGATTTTGGTTACGATTACATGATATATCAAATAGAACTGTGGGTCGAGGGATTAGGCCCTTGGCCCTTTTTTCTGTCACCCATTAAAATACATCGCTTTAAATAAATGTGGCACCCTTTGAGGTTAAGTCTCGTGTGTGTGGCGTATTGGCAATGGAGGTTTGTGTAAGGCTTTGGGAGGTCATGGGTTCAACCCTCGTCAACTCCCATAAAATTTTATTACACATAAACTATAATTGGCCAATGGGAGGTCACCACGTGGTGGCCTCTCATTGGTATATCCATGCCACGTGTCAAAAAACAATTAGTCCACTTGTATGTACGGATGCCAACACACTTTCCTAGTCAGTGTACGGTCATTTCATGTGGCACCTTGGGGTGTGGCCACATCATCGCCATATGGCATGTACAATCGTGCTACATGTCACCTTGACCCCTTTGACTTTGAATTTTGACCTAGTTGACTTGATATTTGACCAACCATATATTTTGCATATGAACTATGTTTGAGGTGATTTTTGCACCGTTCGAAAGCTATCGTCGAGATCTACGCATTGATGGTGGTTTTTTTAGAGCATTTGGGATTATTGAATTTTGAGAATTTCTAAACCTTTCTGGACCTCTATGGACATTTTGAATCCTCTTGGACCTCTATGAGCGTTCCTTGATCCTCATCGATCACCCCCATGTGAAAAAATTGCACGCGATATATTATTACCTCCATGGAGTACTTAACATGATGGTCAGAAGCTACATCGTTTAAATATTGCACCGCCAACATGACAACACACCTCATATTTGAGAATAGCATCACCATATTTGGCTTCCCAAAGGTGTTAATGAGTGATCAGGGTGCACATTTTTTGAATGATGCCATCTGCATGCTCACTCAAGAATTTATGATCCATCACCAAAAGAGGACACCCTATCATCCATAAGCTAACAGAATAGTTGAAACCTTCAACAAGATCTTATAGCATGCCCTCATTATGGTGTGTAATGTGCAGTGCGACGAATCGAATCATTGAATTCTGGTAGTTTTGTGGGATTATACTAAAACATGTAAATGAATGAAAAAGCACACCCCCTTTAGGTTATTTTATAGAAAATAGGTTGTAATTCCATTAGAGTTTGTCGTACCATTTTTATGCATTGCTCTCACAACACAAATGTCAGATGACCAATCCCTTCAGCGGCGATTGGAAGAGATAATAGAACTCGAGGAGGACTAACTCATTGCAGGATGTATCTATTTGGTTGAGAAGAAGATACAAAAGGCATGGCACAGCCACAACATTCACCACAATATTCTACAGCCTAGTTCTCTAGTATTATTGTTTGACAACAAGTTCATGAAGAACCCGGGAAAACTACGCATGTGATGGTTAGGACCCTTTCACATAATATACATAAGTGAAGCAGGGGAAACAATGTTGGATACCTTATAAGGTGATCCCCTCAAAGGCCTCATTAACGGGAGCTAGCTCAAAGTGTATTATGGCCTGCAAGGGTCACATGCACCCTAAACATTTACATACTTTCATAGTAAGCTTAGAGTAGGTTTCGCTAGATAGAAATAAAGGTAGATAAAAATAAAAGGATATGATAAAGTTAGGTAATCCAGGATAGTACATGGTGCCACATCTAAATATCTCCACGATTCATTCAAGTGTTCCAAGTAAGGAAATACATACATGCTACCGTACAAGACAAAAAGCTTGCACGCGTGAGGTATGAGACAGATGGCTAGTAACTGCAACAAAAGGTCACCGAGATAAAGTTATATGTTTTATGTTCAGAGACTCCTTGTAAAGAGAGTGAGAATAGGATGAGAAGGAAAGAATCTATGTCTGATTGTTAGGGAGAAGTTGCATAGAGAGAGGATTGCACTGCAGAGCGGCTAGGAAAGATGGAGAAAGATATAGCAGGATATATCTATTGCAAGTGCAGTGCACAAGCCTGAGATGCTTACAAAAAGAATAATAAAGAATCAAGTTCTTGTAGACGTAGCCGAAAGTTGGATGAACCACGTTAATTATTGTGTCTACTTATATTTTATGTGATTGATCATGGATATTCTATTTATGCATGTTAGACTAGATTTTTCTATTGTATGATCATTGCGCAATAGTTATGAATGTTACAGTAAATGGTTTATGTTGCAAACTGCAGTATAATGGTACTATATAAATAAATTCACCAAGTAATCAAGGAATATCAATTACAGAATAATGCACACTGAACAAATAAGTAAGAATGATTAAGATGATCACCTCCCATTCTCTCACTACTAGAGAAACTTGGTTCCTGTAGCCCCAATAAATGCCTCGGGTGAGACTTCACTTGCATGTAGGTGATGTTGAAAGGGTTGGTGTCTGAAGGGTTTTGTTGGTTAAGATAACTTGAACCTAGGGTCTTATAACCACGCGTCAACAAATGGTTCCATTGCCAGGATCCAAAATTTGTGATTGAGGGAATGTTTTGGAGGTCGACTAAGAAAGAAATCTCAAAATGGATAGAAGGGAAGGAAGAAGAATTTGATCGAAAATATAATAGAAACCCTTGGATCAGTGACGATCAATGGATGCAAAGGTATGTGTACACAAAACTGCATGAGATTTTCTTTGGCAGATTTTTTATTATCTTCACTGAAGGGTTAGAAATATTACTGGAGAATACCGGGAGGTATCGAGCAACAGCACCAAGGAACAGGACTCCTGAGTTGGTAAGGAAACTGAATTATGTAAGTAATATAACTTCTTGCGTAGTTAATTTATGGTTGGATAGTATATTAGGAGGTTAGATTATAGAATTTGCAGTGGATTGTACCTAGTCATATAGTATTGCAGAAAGGAATTTCTTCAAAGGTCCGCGCGGAAGGTTCATGAAATCATTGGGTACATGGATAAATATGTTGTTTTGCAAAAAATGTGTGATGACAATGGAGTCTGATTGCTAAGGGGATTTTTTCACATAGGGGAACTGGGGGATGACAAAGGGATAGTTTAAAGGTAGGAAAGAATGAAGGAATAAATGAAGAAGGAAGGGAGGGACTGAGGATGCAAAAAACTGAAGAATTTGTATCAGAGGAAGAAGACAAGTTTGGATTATTCTACAATGGAAGGAGGTACAAGAGGTGGAATAATGGGGCTGAGAAAGAATATTCGCGCAATGAGCCTAAGTGGAGAGTTCCTTGCACAATAGTCCACATCATATAGATACCACACATAAAAGGAGAGGAAGAGGATTTACAGTCCTGTCCTATAATAGAAGAGACGTTAAGTCCTACACAAACTAGATCCTATGTCAAATCCACAACCCCATGTGATCCAGATGGATATCGGTGGCCACCCACCTTTTCCAACTGGCTCAAAACAATTTTCTGACATTTTTGGCAATTTACTATTTTTAGCAGTTTTAACTTTTGGGGCCATTTTGAGGGCCTAAATGAAGGTTTTTCGGTATCGATCTCCTCAATGATAGTGATCCATATGGATATCGGTGGCCACCCACCTTTTCCAACTGGCTCAAAGCAGTTTTCTGACATTTTTGGCAATTTACTATTTTTAGCAGTTTTAACTTCTGGGGCCATTTTGAGGGCCTAAATGAAGGTTTTTTGGTATAGAGCTCCTTAATGATAGTAGAATGCATAATTGATCCCCCAAAATGAATCTCCTCAATGATACCTTTCCAACGGGCTATCACACGCCTAAAACGGAGATCATATGCAAAAGTTACGACCCCGGGAAGTTGATGTACTAACTTACCCAAACGGGGCCCACATGACTTTTGGCGCTTCATCTCCTAGGGTTAGGTTTTTGGATGTCTATGGTTTTTGTCATTCTTTCTTATTGTAAAAATACCTTCAGAGCCTCATTGTAACCTTCTTCTTACGAATGCACGATGTCGTCACATCTCTTCTCAGAGATAAGCCACCACCATTCCAGCAAGCTTGTTTCCGCTGCATTTTTACAGTTTCAACTTATTTCATTATTGAATAGAAAACCAGTTTTACTGTATCTCTATTATTTTGTGTTAAGCGCCTATTAATAATCTGTATTCATTTTTTTCTGCTCATAAAATCTAGATTAGTGGTATCAGAGCGGTCTGCTCCTTGCCGTCTTAGTGCATGTCCCCAACGAGGTCAAAGTACAAAGAGTTGGGTCTCGAGCTTATTTCTCTTGACGACAGAAGCTCTCGCACGCCCAAGCGACCTCCCATGGCAGGAGAAAAGAAAGATGATGGGACAGGAGATCCTTTCAAACTGTTGATTGAGGAATCCCTCACGCAACAGAGGAATGAGATGATGGATAGTTTCGCACAAATCCCTCAGCGACTACCAACAGGCGACGCATCTTCTTCGAACGGAGGCACCGCCCCCTTCAAGGTACAAATAAACTTTGATATTCCTATATTTAAAGGTTAGATAGATGCATATGTTGTAGACAAGTGGTTGAGTCTACTAGAAGGGTATTTTTCTGTTCATAAATTTTCGAATAGAGAAAAGATTACTTTTGCGCTCCTCAAAGTCGTTCCCCATGTCAAAGATTGGTGGGAAAATTTCTGTGAGCAAAAGGAAACAGAGGAAACCTCATTATTTTCATTCATGGCCACCTAAAAATCCTTCATGGATGATATTAAGGAACAATACTACCCTTTCGTAAGTTATGACGACGTGTATACCAAATGTACCACACTGCGGCAAGAAAGAGACCAAGCAATGCCAAATTTCACAAATATCTTCCATACCTTGCGCACCAAGTTGGGTATCAAAGATTCAGAGCGACATCTGGTGCTCAAGTATCATGGTGCTCTACATAGATACATCCAGACCAAAATGGAATTTCTGGACATCTCATCCTTGGGCGCAGCCTACCGATATGTCGTCATAATTGAGCAGAAGCTCAAACAAAAGATGCGGAAATTTGGGCCTGGGAACCCCTCACAACAAAAGCTAGGAAAGGGCGGCCCCAAACCACCAAACAAAGGACAGAGAAAAGATGGACAATATCGGTACAACCATTACAAGCCACAAGAAAAGAAGGACATCGAAAAGACAAAGAAAGATATCAGGAAGTGGTGCGACTTCCATAAGAGCCCTTGGCATAACACTGTTGACTGTCGCTCAAAGCAGACGTTGGTGGCGGAAGTGAAAGCCTTTGAATCAGATGCAGATTTTGACTCTGAGACAGAACCAGAAAGGGGAAGATAGATCATTGACGCAGAACCCAATGCCACCATTTCTACAACCAAGCTCCATCCCGGTGAACCAGACGAGCCAGAAGAAGGAGAGCACCTCTTCCATTCACAGATGTGGGTTAAAGGCACCCCATTGCACTTCATCGTTGACAGTGGTAGCCAGAAGAACCTCATATTAGCAGAGGTTGTCAAGCAGATGGCCCTACCAACAACACCACACCCACAACCCTACACCATTGGATGGCTCCGCCAAGGAAGCGATCTCCACGTCAGACAATAGTGTCGACTGTCGTACGGAATCAAGCCCTTCAAAGATGAGGTATTGTGTGATGTTGCTCCTCTCGAAGTTTGTGATGTTATTTTGGGCCAACCTTATTTATGGAAATGTCATGTTGTATATGATTCTAGGCCTCGTAGTGTTATTATTACTTTGAACAGGAAATTGTACAGGATACCCAAGGCAGTCCCACCTAGTGTTATTTCCTTGATCTCTGCTAAGCAATGTAGGAAGGTCATCTCTCAGACAGGGAAGTTTGTCTTCTTCGTGATTCGCTCTCAGAATAAGTGAAAGATCGCAGCCACATCCAGGGTCTCTGTGGCTGACCTCTCCACATAGAAGAAGCAAGTAGATAAGGTCATGGAAGAATACTCGGATATCTTATCCTCACCTACAGGGCTACCTCTGCACTGCCAGGTCAAGCACCCCATTGATCTGACCCTCGGTGCACCGCTGCCCAATGGGCCAGTCTATCATCGCTCTTTGTTAGAGAATGAGGAGATCAAGCGACAGATCCAAGAACTTCTCCACAAGGGGCACATCCACCCCAGCTCATCACCTTGCGGGAGCCCAATCATGTTGGTACAAAAGAAAGATGGAACCTGGCGACTCTGTATTGATTATCGGGCTCTTAATAAAATCATTGTCAGAAACCAGTACCCGATTCCCTGAATCGATGACCTCCTTGATCAACTCACGGGGGCCAAATACTTCAGTAAGATTGATCTGAAGTCTGGCTACCACCAGGTCCCGATAGAACAGACAGATGTATGGAAGACTTCCTTCAAGTCAAAGGAAGGACTTTTTGAATGGTTGATCATGCCCTTTGGTTTGACAAATGCTCCAGCCACTTTCATGAGGATGATGGATGATATCCTACGACCATTCACCAATACTTTTGTAGTGGTGTATCTGTATGACGTTCTAATTTACAACAAGACTTGGGCTGAAAACTTGCAGCATATCCAGCAGGTTTTGCACACCCTGTGGCAGCACAAGCTATATGCCAACCTAGAAAAATGCTCCTTCAGCATGGACAGGGTCCATTACCTGGGCTACATCATTGATCAGCATGGTGTACATGTGGATCCAGCCAAGATCCAAGTCATTTGTGACTGGCCGGCCCCATCAACACTCACTGAGCTTCGGAGCTTCTTGGGACTTGCTAATTTCTACCGCAGGTTCATGTTGGGTTTCTCCCATATTGCATGGGCCCTCAGCCAAATAAACAGGGGTGGTGGTAAGGAAAATTTTGCGTGGGGTCGGTCCCAACAACAAGCGTTCGATGATTTGAAGCAACACTTGTGCTCAGCCCCAGTACTTTCACTACCAAACCTGCAGCATCCCTTTGAGATCGAGACAGATGCTTCAGACTATGATATGGGCACCATTCTCACTCAGCATGGCCACCCCGTGGCCTATCATAGTGAGACACTGTCAGATACTGTCCATAAGTACCCTACTTACGACAAAGAAATGTACTCCATTGTGCAAGCATGCCGCCAGTGGAGACATTACATTCTTGGGAAGGAGACAATCATCCACACTGATCATAAGCCACTGTAGTTCATGAAGACATAGGGAAAATTGCAGAATGACCTCCATCAAAAGTGGTCCACATACTTGCAGTAATTCCACCTCAACATCAAGTATAAAACAAGAAGCACCAATCGCGTTGCTGATTTCCTCAGCAGACCACCAGTCGCAGCACTCACCACGGTGCTAGACTCTTGCGGCCATGAGACATTTGGATGGCCCCAACTCTATGAGACAGACCGGGACTTCGCCACCACCTACCAAATGTTGGGTGCAAATGCAGTTGTCGATAATTTCCATCTTCAGGATGGGTTGGTGTGTCGTCTGGGCCATATATGTGTTCCATCAAGTGAGCGAGCGAAGTTGATCTGGGAAGCCCACTACATTCGGGTGGCAGGACACTTCGGTGTCGAAAAGACAGTGGCGATGCTA
Organism: Picea engelmannii; assembly: GCA_009831015.1. Lineage (NCBI taxonomy): Eukaryota > Viridiplantae > Streptophyta > Pinopsida > Pinales > Pinaceae > Picea > Picea engelmannii. Next base: position 170,218 of record ML789695.1, on the reverse strand, counting down.
CAGAAACATTTCTACTAGCCAAAACTTCGACAGGAGGTCAGCAAGTATATTAGGTCCTGCACTGCCTACGCTATTTCCAAACCGACCACTAAGAAACAGGGCCTATACACCCCTCTTCCTACTCCTGACAGGCCATGGGAATCCATCTCAATGGACTACATGTCGGGCCTCCCATCCACCAAGCGGGGAAATGACTGTGTTTTTGTGGTTGTTGATCGCTTTTCTAAGATGGCAATTATGGTTGCCTGTAAGAAGAGCATCATAAAAGAGGCCACTGCCAAGCTCTTCTTTGAACAAGTCTGGGTACATTTTGGAATCCCACAAACCATTGTCTCATATTGGGATAGTCGATTTCTCAGCACATTCTGGTCGAGCCTCTGGTCACTTCTGGACACCAAGCTCACCAAATCCACGGCCTTCCACCCCGAGACAGATGGCCAAACTGAGGTTGTAAATCAAATGATTGTGCATATCCTTTGCATGTATAATTAAAAGAACCCTCACACATGGGATGAAATCCTTCCCTATGTCCAGCATAGCTACAACTGAGCCTTGCATAGCTCAACCAGCCACAGCCCCTTTCAAGTGGGGTTGGGATTCCAACCATTGGGTCCCATAGATGTTGCACTTCCCCTTGCAGTCACCTCGACTGACTCATCTCCTGCTCCAACTGAAGCTGACAAAGCCACCTAGTTCATTGAGAGGATCCGGCACATCCGCCAATAGGTTCAGGATATCCTAAAGAATTCCAATGACAAGTACAAATAGCACCATGATCAACACCGGGTGCCACATAAGTTTCAGGTGGGTGACAAAGTCTGGTTGCACTTGCAGAAAGAACACCTTACAGGACCCCATCGGAAGATTTTCCCACTCCGTTATGGACCATACACTATCACCAAGGTCATGGGGGATAATTCTTTTGAGCTCAACATTCCTCCTTTCCTTGGCCTACACCCAGTGTTCAACGTGGATCTCCTTCGCCCTTATTTCCCACCATTATTGGAAACCTCAGAAGTAGCAGAAGAGATGACACCAATAGAGCTCAACCCCGACTGCATACAACAAGCATCCAATGATCATATTTTGGATAGATATATCAAGGGCACTCAACAACAAAGGATCCAGCTTTATCGAGTCGTCAAAGCAGGGCAGCTCCTACACCAAGGCAAGTGGCTCACCCGAGGCCAAATTCAGCAGAAATTTCCTCATCTAATGGGGGAACTCAATGAAATGGATACCATTACTTCCTAAGGAGGGAGGATTGATCCAGATGGATATCGGTGGCCACCCACCTTTTCCAACTGGCTCAAAACAGTTTTCTGACATTTTTGGCAATTTACTATTTTTAGCAGTTTTAACTTCCGGGGCCTAAATGAAGGTTTTTCGGTATCGATATCCTCAATTATAGACAAAGGCATGATTGAGCCTCCAAAATGAATCTCCTCGATGATACCTTTCTAATAGGCTATCACACACCTAAAACGGAGATCGTATGCAAAAGTTACGATCCCGGGAAGTTGATGTACTAACTTACCCAAACGGGGCCCACGTGACTTTTGGCGCTTCATCTTTTAGGGTTAGGTTTTTGGATGTCTAGGGTTTTGGGCATTCTTTCTTATTGTAAAAATGCCTTTAGAGCCTCATTGTAACCTTCTTCTTGTGAATGCGCGCTGCCGTCACATCTCTTCTCAGAGATAAGCCGCCACCATTCCAGCAAGCTTGTTTCCGCTACATTTTTACAGTTTCAATTTATTTCCTTATTGAATAGAAAACCAGTTTTACTATATCTCTGTTATTTTGTGTAAATAACCTGTTAATACTCTTTATTCATTTCATTCTTCTCATAAAATCCGGATCACCATGTGTGTCACCAAAATTTGAGGTAACAGTTGAATATTTATCCAAAGCACTTGTAGTTAGTTGGGGAAATCAAAATAGTAATATTTAGAGCAGTGCAGGCATCACAACGAGTCAGAGTCAGCCAAAATCACCAAGGGGAGGTGTTTCACAGAAAAACATGGCATGGATAGACAACACCTGGATAATTCCTGAGTTCCAGGGAGTTTAGTCGGAGGACCCTAAATAACATCTCTTCGTTTGTGAGACAATTTTGGCCGCAAAGAATGTCCAAGATGAGGTCGTAAAGATTGTGCAGTTGGAAAGAACCTTTAGAGGTCGTGCACTAGTCTCATACATGAAACTAAAAAGTACCACACCTACAGGACAAGCGAGGACTTTGGTAGAAATAATACAAGCATTGTTGAAAGCATTCAAGAAGCAAAGTCTGGGTCGCGGTACATTACAGAGTTGAAGGAAATTAAATAGGTGCAGATTGAATCAGTCTAGGATTAATACCAATGTTTTAAAGATTTGATGGCTAGACCGATGTTCCAAATCCCTAATCAACAACATCAAGAGTGGTTTATTGCAGGACTTCTACCCCACATTTTTAAGTCGTTGATTCAATATAAGGTTACGTTGTATCCTGAAGCTTTGGAGATTGCAATGAAATTGGAAGCATCCCTTGTAGGAGACAGCGGAGGGATGGAAAAAGTACAGACACAGTTATCTACCTTGATGATTCAATTGGAAGAACTCACAAAAGGAAAGGAGATATGAGAACAGGTCTAGTGTACTAAGTGTAGGACTGAAGGCCACCACAAGGATGAATTCCCAGCATTTGCGCAGTATTTGGCAACTAGAGCACTGAATCCATTACCAGGAGGGGGATATTGTGAAATATGTAAGAAATGCGGACATCATCCAACTGAATGTCCATTATTGCAGAAATATCAGAGTACGCCATGGAACTTATTTTGCAACTTCTGCAAGCCAGTTGAACATGAAGAGAAGGATTGTCGTGCATTCGATTTGATGAGAGATAAAACTTCATATATGGGTAGGATTCAGGAGGAGAATGTTGTGATAGAAGGAGGTGGTCCAAAGTATAACATTCATAGAGGATTTAATCCAGGAAACAGAGGAAATTTTGGCAGAGGTCGAGGTATAGGAAATTTTTGCAGAGGTCGAGGTATAGGAAATTTTGGCAGAGGAGGTAGAGGATCGATAATATGTTACAACTGTAATAAACTATGACACTTAGCTCGTGTATTTTAGAACCCATGTACAACCTGCACATACTATAGAGCATTGGACCATGCGACAAAACACTGACCTCAACTTCTTGTGAAATGGCAGGAAAGAGGGAATCAAAACCAAAATACAAATCAGAATGTACAGAAAATATCAGCCAAAAGCACAGAGAAGGACCAAGAATAGCAGTTGTTACGTGTGGAGGAACCAGAATAGGGGTTGATGTAATAAACAGGGGGAAGCAGTCTGAGCAATGGGTAAGTAAATCAGCAATACCCATGGCAACATTCAACCCTCAGTAATAAAAGTAGATGTATCAAAGGGAAAGAAAAGAGATACTAAAGCCATACAAGGAAGCATCAACATCATTTGTGTCACATGTTTGTGATTGCACTATGCCAAAGAAGGGACTTGGGAAGGTAAGTACTCTAAGAGAGTTCCTGAGAAGTTGTGTAGAGTTAACAAAAGATGAAATTACATTGAATACATTATATGAAATGATTGATCATTGCACGCAAGATATGGAAAATCCTATCGCACAAAAGGTAGTGAATCGGGTATTGGGCAGAAAGAGGACCAAAGGAGAATTCATATTAAGTGCACAGATTGAAGAATATGATGTGGATAATGTTATCTTGGACTTGGGGTCTATTGTGAGTGTGTTACCTAAGTAGATGTGGGAGATGGTGGGGAAACCCAAGTTAATTTGGTATATTATTCAATTAAGGCTCGCAAATCAACATAAGATAGTACCAATTGGTTAACTGATATGAGTATCTATGAATATAGATTGTTGGCCCTTGACCAAGTTTTGAGGAACACTTGGTCATATTTGACCATTTTTGGACTTCGACAGCTTGTCAAAGATGGACCGCAATGCAAAGCGAAGATCGTGGAAGCTTGACCCCTTTCTTGGGCCCTTTTTGGGTTTTTGGGGATAATGTAATGGGTATGGGATGTTGGCCTATGGGTTTACCCATGTTTAGGCCTATTTTGTAAAGTATAAATAAGTAGCTAGGCAATGTAAGAGAGGAGAAGATAAGTTAAGTGCTAGTAAAGGATTTGTGTATATTGTGATCGACTTGCAGAGCTGAGTGCAAGTGTTGTAAGTGTTGAGTGCACGGATTGTATGAAGGCTCTGTGCTAGATCTACTCGAGGAAGGAGGATCTGGCGAGGTGCGCATAGATCTCCTGTCCTATGCGGAGTACAAGTACGAGCTCTGTGTTGTAACCCGATTGACCAAAGCTAATAAAGAAGAAGAAGAATTTGTGGACGTAGCCTCATGGTGGGGGTGAACCATGGTAACTCTATGTGTTGTTCTCGGCGCTTAGACCTAATGTGTTGGTATCTTTCCATGTGTTGTGCTTGATATGATTATGCTATGTGCTTTGCTATGATATACTTAGATAGATCCACTTTGATTTGTGCTTCTTAGATGTGTGGGTGTATATATGACATATATGATAGTGTTGAGTGCTAGACCTATTTTGTTGTTGATAAAGTGCTAACTTAACCTAGATCTAAGTGAATGTTGTGGTGCTCTATGCCATTTGTGCATTTCCATGAGGGTTAAATATTGATGAATGATCTATGCTAAAGTGTCTGCTAAGAGTAAGAATCACAGATATGTGTCCCAACTAAGGTTGCAGACACCTGAGTCTTGCAACCACCCCTACCTCTACCTCGGGTGAGACTTCATCTGCTTCGCAGGTGTTGCCGAAAGGGCCAGTAGTTAGGGTTTTTTTTGTGTGTTGTTGAAGCATTGAACCCTAGGTTTACCGCTGTGCCAACAAATGGTTCCATTGTCGGGACTGAAACTGTGATTGTTGGGAACTGAGGAAGAAGAAACTTTGTGCAAAAGTAAGCTCTGTGCATAGATATGTTTCCCTAGTGCGCATCTTTTTACTCAACTTGTGAAGATTTGTGCCAGGAATAAGGTCAGATCTGAAGAAAGGAGGATCAAATCTGAAGAAAATAAGCGAGATCTGAACGCTCTGTGCTCTAAGAAAAGTAAAAGTGGAAATTTCTGAAAGAAAGAGGTCAGATCTGCAGAAAAGAGGTAAGATTTGTAAGCTTTGTTCTCTAATAAAGGTAAGAATAGTCAAAATCTCTTAGATCTCGAAGCTTTGTGCTATGTAGGAGTAAGATAAGTGAAATTTTATGTTTCTAGAGCAGGGATCTAGGTATGTTTGATACATTCTTTCCTAGCTTAAAAACTAGGGCATTAATAGATGAAAGAAATTTTGATATGAATAGATCTGATGTAACATCCCGCTCTGGCGCACTGACAAACTTATTCTTGGAGGACACTTGCTCGCAAGTGATCTGGATTTTTATGATGATGAACCACTTAACCTTGATGATGATGCGTCATGATTTATGACAGGATATTTTACTATTGCTA
>ML789695.1:134092-163168 GCA_009831015.1 Picea engelmannii | reverse complement strand
TTGAAATTTCGATCCGCAACGATATGGTAGAGTTTGTTTATATTTTGATCATGTGTCACCGTATTTATGATGTCATGGGTTTGCATTTATATGTATTAGGTGATGTTGTTAATTTCTTATTTGTTATTTCCTATTGCACTTCGTCGTTCATAGACGTAACGAAGGGGGTCGTTACACACAGCAAGAATCAGAGATTATGTTACTGGGAAGCATCAACATCATTTGCGCCGCATGTTTGTGATTGCACTATGCCAGAGAAGGGACTTGAAAAGGTAAGCACTCTAAGAGAGTTCCTGAGAAGTTTTATAGAGTTAACAAAAGATGAAACTGCATTGAATACATTATATGAAATGATCAATCATTGCATGCAAGATATGGAAAATCCTATCGCACAAAGGGTAGAGAATCAAGTACTGGGCAGAAAGAAGACCAAAGGAGAATTCAGATTAAGTCCACAGATTGAAGAATATGATGTGGATAATGTTATGTTGGACTTGGGGTCTAATGTGAATGTGTTACCTAATAAGACATGGGAGATGGTGGGGAAACCCAAGTTAATTTGGTCTCTTATTCATTTAAGGCTTGCAAATAAACATAAGATAGTACCAATTGGTTGATTGATATGAGTACCTGTGAATATAGATGGAGTGTGCAGTACAGGTGACTTTGAAGTGATTGAGATCGTGGATGATAGTCAATCATATCCAGCATCGATGGGACTTGAATGGGAATTTGATAATCAGACGATCATTAATATGAAGAGGAGGGAAATGATATTTGAAGTAGCAGGCTTGAAGGTTAATGCACCATTGGACCCAACGGAAGGGAAGAGGTGCATAGAACCAGCAAGAGGGAACAAAATTGAGAACTTGTATCATATGAATACATGGATGGATGACTATGTTAACCCTACTAATAATGGTTTTCTAAGTTTGAGAAGTATTAGTTCATGTGCATCAGATTTAGAGGAAGGTCTGGAACATTAGCAACAGCAAATGCATGAAGTATCAACTTGACGATGTGCACACCTGACTTGATCATTACATTGGATTTGAATGGAGTTATGGCATCCACCCAGGTATGATTGATTGACAGACATAAAATTGCTTGTAAAGGCATTTGGATTGCAGGTACCCAAACAACAAAGGTTGTTGGAACTATGTGTTATCCTAAAAGCTACTCCAGCCAGATGGTGGGTTGCACATAAAGGGGGGATGGAAGACTGGTCATGGTGTAAAAGACTAATGCAAGTGAGATTTGGTACCGACTTACAGAATGTTGCACAGAATTATACAGGGATAGGTGACCCAGAAGATCATGTGGAAGAGTGCAGCAACATATGGAATTCGACAGTGAAGGAGGAATGTATACACAGGTTTCTACATACATTGGATACCATTTCGAAGAACTGGTACTTGGAATTGGAAATGCGCAGAGAAACGGTAAACTGGAACGAGTTGACTCAGAGGTTAAAGGTAACATTTACTTTTGAAAATGAATATCCATTAATGGATGCAACATTACAGGCTATTCAAACAAAGATCTCCTCAGAAAAAGGGTCGATGGAGGTGGTACCAGTGTGCAATGCGCATAGAGCGTCTATGATTGTCCATGAACTACTAGAGTGCTACAATGTTGCTAAAGAAGAAAAGGATGAGGAAGATCCAAGGAATGTGCAAGTACCCGAAACTGAGGGAGAACGCGTACTAGCAGGGCCAGAACTTGAATAAGTTTTGTATACACTGCCAATAAATACACGAAAAGTAAACATTGGAATAACAAAGAATCAAAAGTTTGTGAAGATAGGCGATTATTGGAAAGATGAAACAATGGGGAAAATTGCAGATTTACTGCACGAATATCAAGATATATTCCCAAAAACATTCTCATAGATGAACAGGATAGTTGGGGAGTTAGGTGAGATGAAGATCCCTTTGAAGCCATATGCTAAAGTCGTGCGACAGAGATCCTACAGGTTAAATCCAAAGTACAAAGAGCAGGTGAAAGTGGAAATAGACAGGATGTTGGACGTAGGGATCATTGAATCGGTGGTGGAATCAAAGTGGATAAGCCCAATGGTGGTCCATGATAAGAAAACCAAAGAAATCGGGATTTTCATAGATATGAGGAAGATTAATAACGCATGTCTGCATGATCCATTCCCAACATCATTCACCGCTGAGGTACTGGAGAATGTAGGAGGGTAGGAGGCCTATTCTTTCACAGATGGCTTCTCAGGGTACCATAAGATAAATATTGTGCAGGAAGAAAGGTATAAGACTACTTTTGCGACAAAATGGGGAAGTTATTAATACATAGTGATGCCCTTTGGACTGAACAATGCACCTACATTTTTTTCAAGATTTGTAGTGGCATCTTTTACGGAATTTATTCATAAATTCCTTGAAGTGTACTTAGATGATTGGACTATGTTTAGTCTACTGAAGGATCACATATAAGTACTCTAGTTAATGATGGATAGGTGTAGACAATGCCATATTTCACTGAATTTGAAGAAGTGTATTTTTTTCGCACCATTTGGAATTTTGTTGGGCCATGTGGTATGCAAGCAAGGCTTATTAGTGGATCCTGCCAAGATTTCATTGATTCTGGATTTACAACCACCTACATCAATCATAAAGATGACAGAAACTCTAGGTCACACAAGATACTACATGAAGTTTATCAAAGGTTATGCGCAGATTATAGCACCTATGGAAAAGTTGTTGAAGAAGCAAAGTTCCAATGGAATAAGGACTGTCATAAGGGTTTGGACACCTTAAAACAAAAACTAGTGACTACGTCGATTTCAATCTTTCCATATTGGAACAATGAGTTCCATGTTCATGTAGATGCATCATCCACAGCTTTGGGCATAGTACTATCTCAACCAGTGGAAGGAGATATAAATCACCCAATTTCTTTTGCAAGTAGGAAGTTGTATATAGCAGAGAAGAATTACACCACTACAGAACGAGAAGGATTGGAAATGGTATATGCATTGCAGAAGTTTAGACATTATTTACTGGGTTCTGATTTTAAGATGTATGCAGACCATTCAACACTCAAATACTTAGTGAACAAGCCAGTGTTACGGGGGAGAATGTCCAGGTCATTGTTGATGATTCAGGAATATGATTTTGAGGATGTTGTGAAACCAGGGAAATTGAATGCAAGACTCGATCACTTATTGCATAGATTATTAGGAGAAAATGTAGGGAATCTAGACGACAACTTGTCGGATGCACAGTTATTTTCATTTAAGATGGTGGATGACTATTTCACAAACACCCTGCAGTTTCTAAGTACAGGAATGGCATCGTCAGACATGACAATTGTGTTGAAGAAACAATTAGTGGTTAAGGTAGTAGATTATTAGTTGATTGCAGAAAACATATACAAGTTGGGTGGAGATGAAATATTGAGACAATGTGTATTGGAGCATGAAAGGCCTACGATACTCACAGAAGTGCACAAGAGGATTGCAGGAGGACACTATGCAGGTAAAGAAACTATGCAGAAAATCTTGTGTGCATGGATCTAGTGGCCTACACTTCATAAAGATGCCAAAGAATACTTCCAGACATGTGATGTTTGTTAAAGGGTGGGAAAGCCATCCAAGGGGATGAGATTCCTTTGTACCCACAGGTCACATTGCAAGAATTTGATAAATGGGAAATAGAATTTATTGGGCCAATCAACCCATCAACAAGAGAATCAGGAGAGAGGTACATAATCACTACAATGAAGTGTTTGACCAGATGGGAAGAAGAAACACCAGTCATAGACTGCACCATGGAGATTGTCACATGGTTTCTATTTGAGAATGTTGTCACATTATTTGGATGTCTGTGCATATTACTCATTGATCAAGGAACACACTTCTTGAATAAAACAATTGCATCCTTGATTGAGGAATTTCAAATTCATCAGTAGAAGAGTACCACATATCATTCTCAGGCCAATGGGACAGTAAAAGATTTTAATAAAATTTTGGAGAATGCTTTGACAAATATCTGCAACATAGGGAAAGATTATTGGGACTTGAGGGTTCCTATAGTCTTATGGACCTACAGGACTACAAGAAAAAATTTGACAGGGCATACACCTTTTAGATTGGCCTATGGCCAAGAAGCAGTGATGTATATGGAGTTTATTCTACCTAGCCTGTGCGTTGTAACAATTACTGAGCTTTCAGATTCTGGTTTAGTGGAGGAGAGATTATCGCAATTAGTACAACTTGAGGAAGATCGGTTTATCATAGGATTTCACCAGCAAGTTCAGAAGGAAAGAGAGAATGCATGACATGATAGACACATTAAAAAGAAAAAGTTTCAAGTGGGGGACTTAGTATTAATCTATGAGAGTAATTTTTTGTAGCATCTAGGGAAGTTTTGAATGCATTGGTTAGGACCCTATGTGATTCAGCATTTGAAGGAGGAAGGTCTTGCGCAGTTGGGAACTTTGAATGGAGAATCCCTAGGAGGAATGGTGAATGGAAGTCGACTCAAACTCTATAGAGATTGTTGATCGTCTGCGTCAGACCACATGTATCATAGTAGTTGTACTATAGTAGGACGAAAAAATACAGAAAAATAGACAAAAAGTAGAAAAAGGAAGAAAACAAATAAAAAGTTGGAAAACAAGGAGAATACAAAGGTAAATAGGAAAAAGTATCGCGCGGAAAAAGGGAGTACCACACAGATAACAGAAACAGTGCACATACAATTAAGATTCTAAAAAATTCACATGCGGGAAAATATTGTTAAGAATATTAAAGCACAAAAACAACAGTTAGAAAGCCATAAATGACGAAACGTACTAGAGACGCGTAGTCGTAAATAAAAGGTGTCTCTGAGGATCGGGATAGACTGGCAGATCGAGGGTAAAATTAGGCAGAGGATTTGGCATTAATGCCACTATAAGGAAAGTATTTATGGCGGATTCTAACCAGATTTGACACTTTCGTTGGGCACGAAGGCAATTGCACAATTGTTGCAACATTATAAAAGCATAAAAGGGCCCGACATGGAAGGTTATTTTCCTTTGCAAAGAGATATGAGAATATAGGGTATATAGAGAATATAGAGCCAAACCAGAGTCGAATCACAACCGAGATAGAGCACATAAAGAAATCAGTCACAGAGAACAATGGCACCACTAAAATTTGGAGCACCAGAAGCAGCAGCACGTAGGCAACCAAAAAGTCCACCAGTTGCACCAGTTTTCAAGGAAACACCAGGAGCTTCGACATCACAGTCAAGTTTCAACACAGACTATATACCACCATGGAAAGACACTGCACCACAATTTAAAGTACTCGCAGATGGGAAATATCCATTGGTCACACTACAAATACCAGCTGGTGTAATTTTTGAAGGGGACATGCTAGGAAATCTTTTTTCCCTGAAGTTTGCATATCATGACATCGCGGATGAATAGAAGTTTCCCAAACTGGCAAGGGAAAATTATTTGTGTGAAAAAATCATACCAAGCACAAGAGAAATACTACTCGAACCGCAGATGTGGGAAACAAGACTTGAGAAGCCAGGGATATTTAACCTACTAGAGATCCCCCATTTTGGACGAAGTCTCAAAATAAACACATGTGTCAAGTTATTACTCAGCTGCATCCATGGAGGAATAGTGTGACTTGACCCACCAGTATCGATTGATACCTAATTAATTTGTAGGATCACGGGGTTTCCAAAAGCAGTAGAGGATCTAGCAAGATTGTTCACAAACAAGGCAGGGGAGAAAGCACTAGCAGAATCCATGAAGGATAAGTTTCACACCTTCAGGGGAAAAAAGGGGGTTGGATGCCACAAACATCAATGATGACAGTGTGTGATTTGCAACACAAATGTTGGCCTACAAATTATTGAGGAAATGTCACAAAGATGAAGTGTCGGCCGCAATAATCGAAGCCACGGAAAAATGCACAAAGGGGATCCAAATGAATTTTGCCACATTTTTGGTAAACCGGTTTTTGACAGACTGCATAGAATCCCAGGAGAAAGGCATTGATTTTTATTATTCATGGCTTCTTATATTGATTGCACTAGTAGGGTGGAAAGAGCATGGTGATTACCAATGGATGAGAGCAGTCGGTAGAGGTAATGCAGTTTCATAGTATGCCAACTTACAACATACGACAAACAAAAGGAGAGAAGTAGACAACAATGTTACGATTTATGTCTACTTTGACACCATCAAGTACATCATTGAGCATACACTGCGCATAACAGTCTAGACGGCAGAAGCATATCAGGATATTACACTCTTCATGGAAGGGATGCACCATATGTAAATTCAAGCAAAAAGGGACCCTACGTGCCAGCGGCTGCCAATGAACTAAAAATTAACAGCAGATGATGTATGCATGATCACTAATTATTGGGAAGATGAGTGGAAAATCCTAGCAGGACAAATAGGCTACCCGGAAGAGGAAGAAGAATAGGACATAGATGAAAAGACTCTATACAAAGTACAGGGAAGTGGGAAAAACAATGGCCCAAGGAATATGTCAAGACCATCAACAGAGGAAGCACAGTGAACAATCCCAACAGTTGGAGTTAAATGCAAGGATAAGGGGAAGGGTCTGGAAGGTGGTGCATGTAAAAAGATGAAATCTCATAGGTAAACACCTATCTATAATTTGAAAAATGACGATATGGACAGAATCAGATACCAATTATGGGATGTCACAAAATATCTCATTGAATAAGCAATAAGGAAACAAGTTGAACAACACCAAAAGGTGCAGGACCAATTGATAACAATAGAACATCTATTGGAGACCATGAAGATAGCATCAGAAAAGGGCTCGGGTGAAGGATTGTCCATGATGAAGCACTAAGGATGATAGGAGAACTGGTAAGTTCACAAGGTAAAGTGAAGCAAGTGACACACGATACAGAAGGGAATATCATGACTCTGACTGCGTAGGGTGTCGAAGAAATTTTGGGAATGGAGAAAAAAATAATAAAGGAAGTTGCGATAGCAAAGGACATGTCCCAAAATTTCATAGAAGCATGGAGGAGAATGCAACAAGCCTAAGTGGCTCAGGACAGGCCACATGTGAGTGTTGGGGTTGTTGGACAAGCATTTTGGATTCAATTTTCAGGAAAATCCTAAGAATGGAGGATGTGCGCAGCAGCAAAAGGAAGGGCACAGTAAAGGCACATGTAGGAACGGAGTACACAGTAAAGGCGCATACAGGAGAAGAGTGCACAGCAAAGGAACATGTAGGATCGGAAGAGCGTAGTAAAAGTATATTTAGCAAATAATAAATCAAATAATAAATCAAGGGAATAAAACAGGAAAATAAAGCAAGAGAAGAAAGCAGACAAAAATGAATAATAATAGTTCAGCATGCAAAAGCATAGAGACGCGCAAAAGTAGGAAGACCAGTTGTCGAGAAGGAAAAAGCAGCATGCAGACGTAAAAGAAAGAAAAGCAAGCTCGATCAGTGATTCAACATGAGTTGTCATCAGTTGTAATAGGATTTTGGGATAAGCAAAGTAGGGTTTTAAGCAATCTAATTTATGTATAAATATGTAATGGGTTGGGAAGATAGGGGTTCGACAGCGATAAAGTTATATGTTTTGTGATCAAAGACTGCTTGTAAAGACAGTGATAATAGGCTAAGAAGGAAAGAATCTATGTTTGATTGTTAGGGAGAAGTTGCAAAGAGAGAGGGGCTTGCATTGTAGAGTGGCTAGGCAAGATGGAGAAAGAGATAGAAAGATATCTCTATTTTAAGCGCAGTGTGCAAGCCTAAGATGATTACAGAAAGAATAATAAAGAATCCAGTCATTGTGGACATAACCCAAAGTTGGGTGAACCACATTAATTAATGTGTCCATTATTACACATATTCTTTTATCCATTATTACACATATTCTCTAACTCATGTCTTTTGTAGCTTCCAAGTGTCTCATGAATCCATCTCTGTCCATATGTCACTAATTGTCCATGACCCTGATACACCATTGTCCACAATGTTGACCCATTTGTCATTGTACTATTCTGATGACTGCTTGAAATCTGTTGCAACTGACAATCATATATGCCTACCTGGAATTTTCCATAAAATCATGAATATCTTCCTGAAAAGTATGTCAATATTCCTCTGACATCTTCCTGGGAAAATTCTCCTCGATCAACTATATGTTATTTTGTAATTATGCCATCACTCTAAAATTGTCTTTCCAAATACTTCAAACACTACAAACTTCTTGAAAGATAGTCCTTTGATCTATCTCAGTCACTGCTTAGACTCCCCCTATTTAATATTCATATTACTGGGAGTTTCCAAGTTGGATAGCTCATAACAATGAAGGAATCTTCCCTAGTTCGGAGTAAACTTCTTCTTCATCTATAGATTCATCATCTTTTTGAACTTGGACATCTCCCTTTTCATCCTCTTCCTAGATTCTGACATCTTCCTTCATGCCTATAGATTCATCATGACCTTGAAATACTACATATCTTGATAGTGTGATCTCTGGAACTTGTTCTTCATTTACCTGCTCTGTGGATTTTGACAATACGATCTCTTAGACATTTTCTTATTTTACTTGTTTTTATTTTCTTTCTTGTACTACTGCAAATCCTACGATTTCTATTACATGTTCTTCATTCATCTGCTCCTCTTGTCTCTCTTTTCTTCTCCAAAAATTTTTGTATCTGATATCATCTTTTCCCTTCACGGAGGGCTCTATCACTCTTCTACAATTTCGAGCTATGTGACCATAATTGTGGCATTTGTAACATTCAATATTCCGGGGAGCCACATAAGCATTCCATGCTTGAACATTTCTACCATATGCTATGCAGTCTACATCTTTATGTCCAAATTTAGCACAAGTAAAACAATAACCATAAAAGAAACATTGATACATGGGAGTGAATGATCTTCTTTGTGATGTAGTCCTTTTGAATTCTTGTCTTGGTTGATCTCAATATTCTCTTATGTTGTTTTCTTCACCATGATTAACGCTTCTTTGTTGGATGAATCTAGAAAATATTCCTCGAAATGTATCTCTTTTGTATTCAATCATCTTTGACTCTTTTTTACCATAATCCCTTCCTTTGAGTACTTCTGCATAATTCTTAGCCTTTCACACATTCTTTCTTTCGGACAACTTGGAACACTTATCTTCAACTCTCTTGTTGGGATCGACATTTTCATTGCATGAGGTCTCACCAGTGTATCCAAAACATGTTATGTCTAGTACTGGAGAGTTATTCAACTTCTTCTTAAGATTTTCAACTTTAACCCTCAATGAGACAAATTCTTCTTCAAGATTCTCACATTCTTCTTCTTTCTTCTTCATCTGCATCTTCATTACTTCTTCCCTTCTCTTTTCTTCTTCGAGTTAGATCTTCAAGGAGATGATTGTTTCTTCAAGTATTCCTTCTCATTGACTAACTTCAAGCTCATTTAAGTCCTCGGCTATTTCCTTGAGATGGCATGTTGAAATCTCTTCTCTCTTCTCTGCTTCATTTCTTTGAGTTAATATTTTGACTTCCAAACACTTCTTTTATTCCAACAGATTTTGTATGTTTCTTCAATCCTTCTGGCTTCTTCTTGGAATTTGAGGTTCATAATCATCTATTTATCTTCTTCAAAGTTGGGATTTTGAGATCCCTCCTTTAGTTTGACCAATTCATTCCTGAGTGAATTGTTTTTCTTTCTTTCTTTTTCCAGTTCATCTAATGCATTGATTAGTTCTACTTCAAGATCCATTACGCCTACTTCGCAATCTTCTTCTTCTGAATCTATCTAACATGATGAGCATATTTCTTCTTGTTCGGTTTCAAAATCTTTTTTATTCTGATTAGTATGCTCTGGTTCTGTGATAAGATGAGATCCCTTAGAGTAGAGATTATTTAGCTTATTCCAAAGCTCTTTGGTTGATGAACATTTTCCCACTTTGTCTTTTACCGAAGTAGGTAATCCTTCCATGATGAAATCCATTGCAATTTTGTTATTCATTTTCAATTCCTTCCTGGTTTCTGTCTTCGGTGGCTTATTTGTAGAGGTGTATCTTGTCACAACTGATTGAAAAACATCACATCCTTGTGCCTGTAAAAATACTTTCATCCTGTAACTTTGCATTTCATATTTCTGATCATTCTGACCATTGAATTGTGGTATTCCATTCTTATACAAGTTGTTTCTCTCCATGATCTACCTTCCAGTGGTTAAATTGTTTCTTGAAGGAACCTACTCTGATTCCAATTGTTGGAATATTAAGAGGGGGGGGTGAATCAATATGAGCACTTTATCACTTTTAACCACAATATATAATATTTAACTTTATTAGCAGTGTTCAAAAATTTATCATTATCATCCAATATATCTGCATTATAAATCAACAATGCACAGTAGACAATCACAGACACACAGTACACCAAAATTTATGTGGAAACCAAAATGGAAGAAAACCATGGAATGTTTTTCTTATATGTCAAGATTACATTCATAGGAAGCACCAACTTCCAAATTCTCCAGCTCCAACTAGAAGGAGGCTCCAACCCCCTATTTATAGGCTCCAAACTGAAGGAAACTACAACTCCCTGATTTACTAGCTACAACTGGAAGTAGGCTCCAACCCCCTAGTTTACAAGCTCCAACCTGAAGCAAGCTCCAACTCCCTGAGTTCTCTAGAACCAACCAGAAGAATTCTACAACCCCCTTTCCTTGCCACGTTTTGTCGCCCTGAAATATAAATGTAAACCAACATGTCACTACCAAAATCACTACCACTATAAACTTGTCACTGCCACTATCAACCTTTCACTACCACTGATATTGAACATTCAACCTGTCACTTTCAACCTATCACCGTCACTTCCACTGCCACTATCACTACCATTTTTTCATCATCAACTGGATCCACTCACAATTACTTGCAAATCATGCCACGATCATCAAGAGCATATCTCACACCATATGCCAAACATCACCACAACCTACCTCTAGTCATGTACTAAACATGTACCAATATCACCAACAAGTGCCTCTAACAATGCATTGTATCATCATCAAGATATGTGCCTCAACCATGTGTCAAACCATCCATCAAACCATGAACCATAACATCACCAAGATGTGTCTCATCATGTACTAACATCACCAAGAATGTACCATAACCTCATCAATAAATGCATCTAAACCATGTACCAAACATGTGACAACATCCATAAGCTATGTACCTCAAACATGTGTCATATCATTCATGATATGCCTCAACCATATACGAAAAGATATCCCATAAACCATGCACCATAACATCATCAAAATATACCTCAACATGTACCATACCATCACCAAGATACAACCTTCAAAACATGCATATAAACATATGTTTAATCTTGTAGCACCCTTACTCCATCATCATACCTTGTTGCAACTTAGAACAAGCATCCCCTTTACTTTACCCCATTCTCGCTACCTCATATTCACCAATAGATCAAGTCTTCACTAGATAGATATTCAATGAACTTGTGTGGGTGAATGAAAGACTCATGATGTGTATTTATACTCTTTCATGTAGTTGCTTTTCAACCACTTTACCCTTAATTAATTTCTTGGTGTAACCACTTTACCCTTAATTAATTTAATGTTACAATTGTTTTACCCTTTTTCCTAATTTTAGGGTAATAATTGTTTTACCCTTTTTCCTAATTTTAGGGTCACAATTGTTTTACCTTTTTTTTCTAATTTTAGGGTCATAATTGTTTTACCCTTTGTCCTACCTTTAGGGTCATAACGTTTTTACCCTTTTTCCACATTTTAGGGTCATAATTGTTTTACCCTTTTTCTTAGTTTTAGGGTCAACCTGTACTTTCTTGTTACAACCACTTTTCCTTTAATTAATGACTTTGTAGCTATTTAGGGCTTCTTAACCATTCTTTGGGGCTTCCAACTTCATGAGGCCATAACTCCTCAACCGTGAGGAACCACGTGGCGTACCACCTGTTATCTCCTCAAATGATTTTGTAACTCATTGAGGAATTTCATCCATTCATGCTTAAACGTGTCATTTTCCTTTAGTCTTATGGCCAGTGTTTTATCTCCAAATTCTTCATTCTGCTCCCATTGATCTCTCTTGCCCAGAAATCTGTTGGTCTTTTTCTCTTTACCTGCAATACCAAAATTCAAAATGAATGATACCTAGACTATAACCCTAGCTCTATTGGTTTTAATACTGTCAAATAATAAATATGCATTTTGTTATAAAGTGGTGGGTGCTTGAAGTGTTCTAATCCCAAGCTAGTGTTATACTCCTAAATTATTTCCATTATATGTTATTCTATGAGTCTAGCACAAACCATATCACAAATCAACATATGCATATAGCGCAAGTCTCCACATAAAGCATATCAAAAGGTTGATTATCTTAAGTCTATTCTATCAATCAAGTCATAAACTAAGCCAAACCATGAGTCAGTCTACAAGCCTCTCGGGTTTATTAACTTGTTACAAAAGTTGGGAGGGTGGCCACAGCCCAAGCCACGAGTTAAATCATAGCCCTAGTTCGCATGCCAAGTTGACAGGTCAAACCATGCCACGTAACATACAGACTAACAAAATTTCCAAGTTCCATATCCATCCATTCACCTCATTGACATGTCATTATAAGTCTCAACTTGTATAAAATTCACATAATCTATAATCCCGATACATTTATCTTATACTGTATTAAGCATAAATGAAAACAATAATACACAGAGACACATGTCAAGACAACCAGCCAGATGCAAGCGTCAAGTTTGTTTATTCAGATTGCAAGGTATATATTCTTACAAACTATTTGGATATCGTGTCCTTTACATGTGTAAGAGGTGTTAATTGTTGTCTCTAAAATTGGAAGGTTGTTTTATATCAGCGCGCCAAGCAGACAGACAAGTTGTGGTTGCCAAGTCACAAGTTTTCAAGAGGGTTTCAACTCTAGTTTAACTGTACATTCAAATGGTGGAGGGCTTCCAAGCGAGTCCAAAAACATTCAGGCTTGGTTGCCATTGCCTATGGAGAAACTAACAGGGCATATAGTTTTGTAAATATTGGTTTCTCCTTCAGATTGCAGGTGTTAAGTGCATTTATTTAGATGGATAAGGTCACTCAGAAAACCATGAGGAAGATGGTTTATGCGCCAATCTCCAAGGCGTTAAGCATTCAACCCCAGCTTAATGTACAAGTGCCCTATTGCAAGTGCCAAAAGATTGTACAAGGATTGATTAGGGTAACCAGTGATATGATAACATTTTTTTTGTCAAAAGCACGTTTATTGTTGGGATTATAAAGACATTTTCTGATGACATGAATATGCCAGAGTCCTCTTGTCTAATTGTAAGTAGTGGCAGCTCTGCATTTGTTATCCTTGTATCTCCAGGGTCTTCGTTCACACCCTCCAATACTCCAACAACAACCTTAGTACTAACCTTATGGCCTTAGCTCTATTTCACGCTAGGATTTCTCATCAAAGGCACAAGGTGGAGAACTTGACACACAGTGTCATATGATGGCATAACATTCCAGTAAGTTTCAGAATGCAAAAGAAACTGCAGAAGAGAAAGTAGAAGATATGTCAACCTACCTGTCTTCTGCTGCAAGGAGCCATGTAGTTGAATGTAACTTTCCTGAAAGAACAATTCTTGGAAACTTCAATCGAGAAGTTTTGGAGAGTTTTTGCTAACACCCAGGTCATTGGAAATTTTCTTTCACTTTCTCTGCTGAAAATTGGAACAGAAGGCAAAAGATTCGGCACAACATTGATTTTCATTGTATTCCTCAGAAGCATGACTTTGGGTACAATTTCAGGGTACTTCTAAAGTAAACAAAGTGGCTTCCAGCAAGTATTTGTATGGGTAGAATTCAAATATGTTATCAGACCTGAAATTGGTATCAGGGGTTGGAAATGCTATTTTTTGGCGTTGTTGATGCCATTTTCTCATTATTTGTTGAGTGCTTAACAATTGGTTTGATGTTCATTACCTTCATTATGTCTTGATAACCTATACCCCATAGATACTGGATGTGTTCATTTTGCAAATGTAGTTGCAGATGATGTCAAGGAAGAGCGTGATACAAGAGTAAAGCACAAGAAAACCTTTCTCCCTCTTCTTGAGAGTAAAGAAAAATACTCTACAGGTTTGCAGAAGGAGTTGAGATTATTTTCAAGAGAAGAGCAGCCTTTCAAAGCCTGGGCATTCATGCAAGCATAAGAAATACACATGCCAGAAGATCTCTACTACTGAGTTAGAATGACCTTTATGTAAGTTGTAATGATGAAATGGGGCTTGCACCTAAAGTTAAGAGGAATGCATTTGCTCTGAATCTAAATTAAGAACCTTGAAGAGAAAACAGTCCAAAGAAATTTTAGTTTTGCAGTTTTTAAGAATTTTTAAAGGCCTATACTTTCGGTAGCTTAGACTAGTTCCAAAAGACATTGTTAGCTTCCGAAAGCTCTGCTTTCAACATCTAAACCTACTCTATTTCAGGCCAACAAGCCACCGAAAGCACTGACAGGACAGAAAGACACTATTTTTGCACAGATCCAAGATTTCTTCACCCAGATACCTCGAGGATGGTTTATAATGATGGATAATAATTAAGGGCATCAGTCTTAGGTGTCTATTCCAGCTTTCAAGGTGCCGGGAAGAAGGAGAAGACAAAATTGGTTTCTATTTTTTGGGAAAAAATTGTCTTTTGCTAAAGATGGCAATTTTGCCTTATCCATCAACCTTGGAAGGGTTCCTGCAGCTGTCGAAGATTATAAGGATATGAAGACCATCAAAGATCAGGAGTTGACCTATTTTTAGGATCTTTTCCCAATTTCTTGTGTCAGTTGTTGACTTTCTATTTTAAGTGGATTTGATCCAGTATTCTAGGATCTGGATATTTGATGTAAGGGCTATAAAGCCACAAAATTTTGATGAACCAAGGGTTCAATTTTGAGTTCTACGATGTTGTTATTGTAATAAAAGACCCTTTCTAATACATATTTGGCCTGCAAGCTTCTTTCATTGATGTTGTCAGATCTTCTTTCTTCTTTCTGTTTATGTTTATGAGTGATAGCTATTCTTTGTCTATGTTTACATAATCCACTGGTGACTGTCATCTCATCGTCTGATTATTGAGCAAAGTATCATAGGTTGTTATACTAGTTTCTAGACCCATCATATCTATAGGTTGTTTTATATATATATGATTTGGTTGATGTGATTAGTTTCTTTTCCATTTGATACACACCTATTTGATTATATCTCTTGAAACCCTTGAACTGTTGAATATGCCTAGACAGTTTTGAATATACAATCCAGTTAGTTAGATATTCATCTTGATCCAATCATTACCCATTATTGAGTGAACCATTGCAAGATTAGTTAAGTTACCAGGCATCTCTGAGATACAACCTAGGAGAGTTTTCTGGAGTGATAACACCACCTATCATTGCAAATGGCATGACAAGAATTGTCCATCCATGAGTATGTTACCTACATTTACGCTGCCCTTGATATAGAAAATCCTCGAATAACTTTGCGTTCCACAACCACTCCTTCACGACTTCTTGTAAACTTCTTCAATTACGCCCATCTCTCGGACTTCTTCTAGGGATGACATTCAACTTACTGACAATCTCAACCATACAAATGACAACCAACTATACAAAAATCAACCAATTGTCCAATGATCATGTCCACATCTCTGGGGCTTCCAGACTTCTCCAAGGGTTGAATCGATCACATCTCTGGGTCTTCCGGACTTCTCCAAGGGTTGACATCAATGAAAACCAATTGTCCAATAGTTTTTATTTCATTTAGTGCATCACAGAGCTCAACTGGGAAGTGAAGAGTTAAGTGCATAAAATGAGTCTTAAATAGTATTGGCCCTTAAAAATATAATAGTGCAATGGTTTTCCAAATGAGGTATGAGATTAAACGGAATGAGGTGGAGTGAAATAAAAATTGCAAATTAGATTAGGCTAGAAATTGGTCATAAAATGTGAATGAAATAGATAGCTGAAAGAAAGTTTATTCATACACAAAATTCATATTGTCATTCAAGGTTGAAAGTATGCAAAACCAAAGCAATGAAAAAGAGTATCTTTGTAACGTACCCAATCCCCAGTTGGGTCACGTCACTGCTAAAATGACCCAATAAAAAATTTGGATACTAAATCTAAATGTGGAAAGTAACACACAACATGACATTCAAGTTCAATCAGTTAATGTAAATATAATTACTCTTTACTGTGCACAACAGCAAGTAAATACATACAGCATTATTCAACCTCTTAAATAAATATTTAAATGCATCTTTCTTCTCACAACAAGCAACATTAACCACGATAACTCATAGTATATGCACAGCAAAATATATCATCATCAAACACATTAAAAATAGCATATAAGAACATTTATCTTATAAAATGTGCAACCCGTTACAGAAGAAGGACATTCCTACCAACTGTAGCCTTGTTTTTCCAGTTCTCAACAGTAAGACACCCCCAAGGTGGGGCTATGAATCCACAAGAGATGGTGGTCCCTAAGGTTGGTTAATGTCCCCCTCTCATAGTCAAACTCACAACTAATTCCAATCAACTGACACTCTTCCCATCAACTTGCACAACCCAAGGGATGGAATCCCCCTTCACTTCTCACAGTCCCTTGGGCCTTTCCACTCCCCTCTAAAGATTCCAGCACAATTTGGACAAGAAATCTACTTGTTGGGACCTCTGGAATTCAACAGCTCCAACACAAATTCGCCCAGTAGAAAAACACGAGCTTCCTTGGGAAAATTTCGAACAAAAATTCACTCACAGGCCCGTATCCTTTTTCTCCATGAAATTGCAACTCCAAACAGCTGCCCAACATTCCCACAATAGCTACCTTCAAGCTTCAGCACTCAGAACTCCATTGCTAGCTAGAAAACTCCATGTAAAACAACTCTCTATGCAAAAACGTGAATGCATAATTTTTCTATCCTACCTATACGAATTTCACTTCTTTATATTGCTTGCTTGACTTGCACTCCTCCCCAATTTGATTGCACTCAGCCTCCATGTTCTCAATAACTATGGGAAGGGACTCTCACACCAACCCTCTTACATGAATTTAGTGATTGGGCTCTAGAACACTCAACAGCTGATGGAAGGTTCATGGTAAGGATAATTTAGAAAGAAATAAGAAATGGGTTTTGGTTTAATAGACATGGGAAAACTCTCCCCTTTGGACCCCTTCCCTCTCTTGTGGATACTTATCCCCCAAATATTTGTCCATGTCCATCTCCATTTGGCGATACATTTTATTCATTTATATTCAATTTACATCATTTACATATTACATCGTTTTGGCTCTCGATCACATACTACATTTACAATATACATAACTTGGCTCTCGACCATGTACTACATCTACAATATACATCGTTAGTTTGGGGTTTGAAAAATGGGATGTTACATTCCCCTCCCCCTACAAACTGCATTTTTCTCAGTGCACATAACCATACAGTTTACACATTGACATATATAAAAACATTACATCAAAATACTTGATAATTCTACAAGTTAATGACTCACGCAACAATTCCAACCAGCAACTCCCTTTTCCCCTCAACCCATACATCGGTTCGATAGGAAATATTTGAGTTGTGGCTCCAGGAACTTCAACTACCAAAATGGAGTCTTCATTCACTTATGTAAAAATGTACATTCAATTTTCTTCAAAATTTTCAAAAATTTGTGAGTATGCTTCTCGCATGGCTTCCTCATGCTCCCATGTAGCGTCTTCAGGACCGTAATAGGTCCATTGAACCTTTACCAACATAATGTATTTTTTCCTATGCAATTTGACCTTCCGGTCCAGGATGCACACAGGTTCCACCGGGAAATCCCCTTCGTGTTCCACCTAGATCACATTCCAGTCAATCACAAAATTAGGATCAAATACATTTTTTTTAATAAAGACACATGGAACACGTTATGAATTCTCATGGATGCAGGTAATGCTAGCATGTATGAAACTGGTCCTATCTTTTCTAAGACATGAAAAGGCCCACAATATCTCAATTCCAACTTTGGGCAACCTCCCAATTTTAGCAAGCTTCTTTTGGATTTAACTTTTTTTTTAAGTAAGTATGTATAAATTACCTTTCAAAAGCAAAAAATTATAGTAGTGTCATCAGTTTCTGAGGACTGTGAACATTGAATTTCCCCGGAGGGAAACCAATTCATCTAGTACCTTAAAAACCATTAAAAAGAACCCCCGGGTTTAAACAACTTGGAACAAAATCGCCCCATGGGGAAACCAAATCGTTCAGATATGTCTGACCTCCTAGAACAACTAGGACTGACTTATGACAGGAAAAAAGAGAAATATCCAAAAGCACACTTGTGGAAGCATGAACAAAACACAAAAAAAATCCATGCATTCTGACACATGTGCAAATGTCGTTACTCATGCAGACGGTTTGTTGCTTGCCAAGTTGTATGTTGTTGGCACCTGGAGAGTCTGAGCCAAGACTTTCGTTGAGTTGTCTACTACTGGCGCCTAGAGAACTGGAGCCAAGACCACCACTAAGGTCGTTGGTGCATTCGAGGCCTGGTCTGGAGAGTGTCAAGGGCCTTGTAGAGTGGAAATCATTTGAAGAATTTTCTTCCCTCTGTTGTCAAGAATTTCTAGACGGAAATGTATGTCATCCACATCCTTGAGAACCAAAAACACCAGATCTTGAAAAATTGATAGACCATCTTGAAATTTTTCATGTGAGGCGCAATCCAAGCAGGAGTGTGGTTGGCCCAGTGGATTTCCAAGGTGGACAGAGGTGTCTTCTAGAGGAGACGGGGACGGGGGTGGATGCACATGTGGTGGCTCCAAAGAAAAATTCTCTGGTGAATTTGGTGGGACAACCAAGTCTAGTTGTGAGGAGGAGGCCAGGCCCGGTATTGGGCTAGGAGTGAATCCCAGTGAATTCCCCTGAAGGTCGAACCACTCTACTCAACAGGCCCATGGAAAGGACAAAGGCGGGAGGTCGCTTTGGCTCTGAGAGGACTAGTCAAAGGAGGAGGCGAAGATTTGTGCGACAGTGTTGGAGTAGGCCAAGGCCAGATGGCCAAGTGAGCCCTGTTTTGATACCATGTAGAGCCCCACTTTGATTTCCCCCGAAGTTGAGGCATGACTGAAGCGAAGAGAATGAATGAAGGCATGGAGAGCTGGAAGATGAAGCAATTTAAGGCCAAGGAGGATTTCATACTGGTTTTTGATTCTGCATGGAATAATGAGATTTGGTGAACCATCTGAGGAGCGGCATGATAAGAATTGAGCCAGAGTGGGAAGACGCACACATTCAGAGTTTATCGCCATAAAGACTGCTCCATTGATCGGATGAGGAGAGAGGGGAGAGTGCGCTTGAACAGTAAATGGAGACCTGGATGGAGTGAGGGAAGCTCGTATTCATAGTGGGGGAGGAGGGGAGGTGCATGCGCCAGTCACGTGGTTGGTATTGCACCAGCAGGTGTCGTCCCCTCCACTTTGACACATATTTCCAACTCACACCCCATCCGGGGGATTTTGGCTTTAACTTTTAAAAACACATGCTCTCCCACTTTGAATTCTCTATGTGTTCTCTTTTTATCAGCATAGGCCTTCTTTCAATACTGATCTAGGTGAATATCAATGGCCAACCACCTATTCCAGTGGCTCGAAATACAATTTTCCACCTTGGCAATTTTTCTACATTTTTTCGGGTCCCAAACTTCTGGGGATGTTTTGAGGCCCTAAACGATGTTTTTTTTTACGTCTGGAGGCCTAGCTTAGGCCCAATCAAAATATGTTCTTCTCGGCTAAAAAAAATCAATGAGCTATCACGTTCCCCAAACGAATATCGTATACAAAGGTTACGCCATCGGGAAGTTGATATATCAACTACCCCCATCAGGGCCCACAAACCTTTTGGTGTTTCATCTTTCCAGGTTAGCATTTTGGATTTTCTTTATGTTAAAAAGGCCTTTGGAGCCTTGTTGTAAAAATCATCCTCTTGTGAATGAGCGCAACCATCACATCTCTTCTCATAGATAAGATTCCACCATTCTAGCTCTGTATTTTTATAGTTCTGTACATTTCGTTCATTAATAGAAATTGTGTATTATTGTATCTCTTTGCATTCCTTGAAATATCTCTGTGTATTTCCTTATTATATTTCCGCCTTCATTTTGTTCTCAAATAATTCTTGATCAATGGTATCAGATCAAGCTACTCCTTGTCATTTCTTAGTGCATGTCCCCGATGAGGTCAAGGTATAGAGAGTTGGGTCTCGAGCTAGTTTCTCTTGAGGACAACCACTCTCACTAGCCCAACTAGCCTCCCATGGTGGAACAAAAGAGACATGAGGGAGTAAGAGATTTTATTCAATTGTTGCTCGAGGAAGCCCTCACATGACAAAGGTATGAAATGATGGAGAATTTTTCCCAAATCCTTCGAAGACTACTGACAACAGCAGAAGCATCTTCATCAAGCAACCACTTTGGCAGCACCACCCATTTCAAGGTACGAGATAATTTTGATATTCCCATATTTGAAGGTCATATAGATGTGGATGATTTGGAAAAGTGGTTAAATCTACTAGAAGATTATTTCTCTATCCACAATTTTTTCAATAGATAAAATATCACCTTTGCACTCCTTAAGGTGGTCCCCCATGTCAAATATCGGTGGGAAACTTACTGTGAGAAAGATTCCATAGAGGATTCTAGAATGTTTGAGGCCGAACCCACTTCGAATTTTGTTATGGATGCCATCAAGGAACAGTATTACCCTATTGGAAACTATGATGACTAGTACATGAGATGGACCACACTGCGTCAATAGAGGGGCCAAACAATGTCGGAGTTCACAAATACCTTCCATACATTGTGCACCAATCTAGGTATCAAATACTCCAAGCAGCATCTAGTTCTAAAATACCATGGGGCTCTACACAAGTATATCCAAATTGAAATGGATTTTTTGGGCATCTCATCATTGGGAGCCGCTTATCAATATGTTGTCAAAATCGAGCAGAAATTTAAGCAGTAGAAAAAGCAAGAGTTCATATCTACAAATCCACAACAACCAAAGTATGGTAAATGCCACCCTAACTCATAGAACATCCAACCTCCAGAAAACCAGTCCAAGCCACGGGAAAATAAGGGTAATGGGAATATGAAGAAGGACACTAGAAAGTGGTGTGACTTCTAGAAAATCCCTTGGCACAACACCGATGAATGTCACTCGAAACATTCATTGGTGGTCAAGATCAAAGAAACATATTCGAGCCCCAACTCAGACCCTGATTCAAAAAACAATAAAAAGAGACAGATCATTGATGCAGAACCCAATGCTACAATCGTGACCACAACAAGCCAATCAGAAGAACTAGAGCATCCTGACGAGAGGGAGAACCTCTTCCATTCACAGATGTGAGTGAAGGAGACCCCACTGCATTTCATTGTTGATAGTGGAAGCTAAAAGAACCTCATGTTAGAAGAGGTCTTCAAGCAGTTGGGATTGCCAACAACACCACACCCGCAGTCATACAATATCGGGTGGCTTCGCTAGGGTCGATATCTTTGTGTTAGCCAACAGTGTCACATGTCCTGCGACATCAAGTCCTTCAAGGATGAGGTACCGTGTGATGTTTCCCCACTAGAATTCTATGATGTTCTTTTAGGCCAACCATATATGTGGAAGCATCATGTTGTTTACCAGTCCCTACCCTGTAGAGTCATTATTACTTTGGGGGGTCATCTCTATAGGGTATCAGAGGTATTTCTGACTATTGTCACTCCAAAAGTGTAACACCCCAAGGTCAAGCCCCTGCTAAATTGTAATTATGTTTATAGGATGGTGAGCCAAGTGTTTATAAGTTGAAGACTTATATGTTTGTTAGGCTAGAGAGTCTATATGCTTAAGGCCATGAGCTTGATTTTTATATATGTAAATGCACATATCATTAATAAAATTACATTGTTGCGTGTAGACCGACCACGAAGAAAGAGTTATGGGGGACTAAGCTCTACTAGGTAGGGTAAGGGAAGGGGCTAAGTGTCTAGGATTAGAGGCTAATCTAAAGGGCTTACCTCTAAAGGGATAATATTATATTATTTTTTCCAAAATTCTAAGGTTGGACATAATCCATATTGTGCTAAGTTCATAGGGAAAAGGGAATGAGTGTTAAGTGGAGCTCGTGCAGCTTTAGGAAGACATGTGTCAACCTGAGCGCATGCAACTTATAGCTGGAAAATCCAGCTCGATGGGGGGTTCGCTCTCCACTCTCGCGTCTCTCCCCATACTCGTTTTCCCTCACCACTCTTTCCATTTGGGGGGACCTTCATGATTCTCTGGAATTCTACCATACCCCTGATTCATGCACGTAGCCCTTGGTCTTCATCATCGACCATTGCATCTATCACGCACCCTGGACCCTGCAGGCACCGTGAACTATCTTGTACCTTTCCTGTGAAGTATAGAGCACATGCACCTTGCCTTAGCCATGTTGTGTCTTAACAGTTGGTTGTTACAGCCCACACAGTTCCTCGACTAAGCATGGCTTGATGACATCATATGTTCTATATTGATCTTTGCTATTGTCATCGCCTTACTTGAATTAACTTAGGAGATGGATGGAAGAAGCAGGTTGTCAGGCATGTGGATTTGAAGAGGCAGGTTGTCAAGCTTGTGGACTGAAGAAGCAGGTTGTCAGGCCTATAAACAACTCTCTCCATGTGAGAGAGGTTATTGGGGAAGTGATTTTCCCAAAGGGAGCCCAACTACAGCTATAGTGCTCTGAGAATTTTTGTCTGGTCTGTTGTTGAAGCCCTAGAAGGGAAGTGGGGCAGCTAAGGGACTGTTGAGCAGAGAAGGGGCACACTTCATGGGGTGGGACAAGCATGTGGGGAATGAGAGATTGTAGGTTGTTAGTGTAAGTTGGCTCCTGGGATGAAATCCTTCCTATTGATCTGTGCAACATTCATGTTGTCCTTGCCAATCCTAGGAATCCCTTTTCCTGTGAAGTTTAGTCCCAGCTCGGGGGTGACCCACTACTCAGCGTGATGTCCAGCATGGTCTAAGGATGGTAGGTTCGTGGAAGGTATGCACGCAGTTTGTGATCATATATTAAAAGATAAGTACCAAATCTTTGTGCTTAATTGCTTTAATGATGTATTAAAGTACATGTATGTTATTCTTACAATGTTATCATGTGTTTCACTGCATGTATGTCTTACTGTTATTTCCGCATTAAGCTATGTATGAACAAAATGCTATAGCTATTTAATTGCATTAGATAGATATGTATATGAAACAAATTGGTATCATAGCTAGTTGGAAAAGATAAGGTTGTTTTGGTAGCATTACCTGGCATAGGTCGATGGTCGGGGACGTTACAAATTGGTATCAAAGCCATGGTTTCAACACTGAGCCTAGAGGGGCCATGTTAGTGGAAGTTGAAGCAAAAGTTTCAGAAATGAATTGTTGTCGGAATGGACAAAATTCAAGTTCAGAGCCCATGGTTTCGACGTTAAACATGGATGGTCCACGAATGAGGAATTCAGAGTAAAAGTCCAAAGAAATTTCGATATATAGAGTGCCAGAAGGGAGTTGAGAGAAAACTTGGATTGTGTTTGGAAGCTCGAGAGATATAATAGTTTAAGAAATGGCCACAGAGAAAGAAACCACAACAACCGTGATGTTGGGTCATAGGATCTGTTCGGGAGAAGGAGAATCCTTCACAACCATCAAATCTACAGAAGGTGCTTCAAGGTTAACCTCCTAGTCATTCGGACTTCACAACTTCGGCGAATTTTATGTGTTACAGAGCAGATAGAGCTAAATCTTGAATCTCTAAAGTATTGAAGAGGATATACACCATAGATTCGGGGAGGAGAGTGTTCACCGTTGGATTTTATCAAGGACGGATCAGCTTGTTCGGGATGTCGGCGTTTAGGAGAATTGGAGTGTGTTGTTGAACAAACCATCGAAGCTCGAAGTCCCAAAGTAAAAGAGAAGAAGTGACATGGAAAGATGATGTCACCTAGGGTGATGTGGACCTACCTAGGTCTACCACATTCCACCACCTTAATTGCTAACAGTTGTACTATGTGGACCCTGGAAGGTTAAGAAGTTCGGGAGGTCGACATTCGAAAGATTTGAGGGTGAAAGGTGTAAAATATTTCGAAGTCCTGGAACTCCCGAAACCCCGAAGTGACATGACTTGCTGACATCACCTGAGATGACATGGACACACAAGATGTGTGCCACGTTTCAGTGATTTAATAATGTTTGGAAGATTGAAATCCCAGTTAGAACGTGACACGTGTCACCTACCCGATTAGGCCACGTGTCTGCTTCTAGTATTTTTCCACATGGAACTTTCCTCGAGTATGGTCGGTGGGGCCCCTAATGAACTGCACAAAGCAGTTGAACTTAGTCAAGGTTTTTTAAAGTTTGAAGACTCCTTAAGCTCTAGAGAGCGTAGTAAATCCTCACCATTGATCGAGGAGGGACACGCAACAATAGATCTCGTTTTCCAGAGACTTGGTACTCTAGAAGGATTGAGAGTGGGAATAGTCTGCAACTTCCGAAGTCGGAGTCCCAAATTTGATCATGGTCATTGGTTAGCGGGAAGGTGCATTCTGTTGATTCTTTTGTTGTGATTTCGTCGGTCTGGCACTCCGGTGGACCTATGGAGTAGTGTTTCAAAAAATTCCAAAGCCAAAGTTCCATAATAGATCTTGGTCGTTGGATGCTAGGAAGTTGTGGCCCGTTGATCCACCTTCCTTCAGAAGTTCTCCGAATTCGGTGCTACTAGAAATTAGAGGTTTGGGGTTGCAAGAACCCCCGAAGCATGAAGCTCTAGAGCCTCGAAGTTCCAAGGCTCCAGATAAGCGCCCAAATCATCATCGTTGGATCACAGACGCGGTCACATGTGAACCAAGGGCTGGAGAAAAGGGGCTAGCGCCCGAAAATTGTTGCAGAACAGAGTTGGGCTTAGAGTTAGAAGCTGAGGGGTTCTTGACTGACCAAGACCCATTGATATTGGAATCTTATATTGTTTTTGTTGAATCAGATTAGTTTATTCTGGAAAATTATTAAGTCCAGTAACCTGACAAAAAAATTTGGTTGACTGCACATTTTGCAGAGTTAAAAATTGACAGAACCAAACCGAATTGTTCCACGGTGCAGAGAAATGGAGGAGGCACAGGATGCTTTCAGTTCAGAGAATGAAGCTAGAGGAATGGATGTACATTTGGGAGTTGAAGGATCGAACTCCAATGGGCATGGAGAAAAGATAGATAAAGAAGAGAACGTGATGAAAATCATTAAAAAGTTGCAGAAAGATGTCCAAATTCAACAGGAAGATAACAAAAATCTCATGAAATCCAAGGAGCAACAGGGATAATTCAACATGAAGTTGATGCGAAGCCTGGAAAGAATAGAAAATAAATTGGATAAGAAGGGTGGCTCAAGAAAATTAGGAATTCACAAAACAAATAAAAGTGACAACAGACATCACCAACACTCCCCGAGGAATTCCAATAAGAGAGCACACAACAGCTCAAGTCCATCCCCTGTTAAGAAGCATAAGAGGTCTTAGGTGGATGAGCTACGAGGAGAAATGAACAAAATCAAACCTCCTACGTTTGAAAGGGAGCACAAGAAGGATGAAGATGCAAAGACATGGTTGTTGGGCATGAGAAAGTATTTTCAATTGCATAATTATTCTTCTCATGCAGAAGGAAGAATTGCCATCTATCAACTCAAAGGCAAGGCATCCATGTGGTGGGATCAGCTGGTGCAGGTGCAGCACATTGATGAGAAAAATGTTACTTGGAGGCAATTCAAGAAGTATTTTGAAAAGAAATACTTGACCAAGAGGTATTATGACACAAAGATGAAAGAGTTATTTGAACTCAAGCTTGGGAATATGACAATAGATGAATATGAAAGAAGGTTTTTAGAATTGTTGAAGTATGTCTCTTTTATCAAGGATGAGACATTCAAGATTCAGAGGTACTTGAGTGGTTTTCCATCATTCATCAGTGATAAAATACAATATGATGATCCAAAAACATTGGAGGAGACCATAAGGCGAGCTAAGTGCATATATGATCAGCAAAAAGCAAGGCCAACTTTCCAAAAAGCTTGGGAAGACAAGAATAAATTCAAGATGGATCAGAGGAAGAAGGGAACTAAGCCACTATTCTTTAGAAACAATCCTTAGGGAACGCCAACTTCTAGAGAACCCAGAACGATTGAGACAGGTGGTCAAAGGCCAAGACAGCCACCTATTCAATGTTGGGGTTGTAAAGGATATCATATGTTTAGATATTGTCCTCACAGAAGTGACAAAGTGAGAGTTGTTCACAATGTGCAGCGAGTTAAAACAGTGGAGGACATGGGCAAAAGTGTACCCAGGATCTATGCAGCCCTAGACAACAAGCAAGCAGAATATCAGTCACATATGATTGAAGTGGAAGGTATGATCCACACCCAAACCATTATTGTTTTAATTGATTCAAGAGCTAGTCATAGTTATATAGATCCTAATATGGTGGAAAGTTTGCAATTTCCAAGAAACAAGAATGGAAAATCTTGGTTGGTGCAGCTGGCTACCGGAGCCAAAAGAAAAGTTAATGAGATGGTTAAGTCATGTCTTATGGACATGAATGGACTGAGCAGAAGGGAAAATTTGAACATATTGCCTTTAGGTTCCTATGACTATTTAATTGGGATGCATTGGTTGGACCAACATCATACCATCCTGGAATGTCATAAAAAGGAATTTACTTGTTTGGATGAGGAAGGAAACCTAAGGAAAGTCCAAGGAATTCTCAGGGCAATTGATGTCCAAGAAATTTCAGCAATGCAGCTAAAGAAATGCTACAGAAAAGGGTGTCAAATATTTATAGCTCGTATGGAAGAAGCACCTAAGGATAAGGTGTCAAATCTGGAGGATCATACAGTCCTGGAAGATTTTGAAGATGTGTTCAAGGAGGTACCAGGACTACCACCAAAGAGAGATATTTATTTCTCCATAAATTTGATGCTTGGAACAACTCCAGTATCAAAGACTCCTTACAGAATGAGTACACCATAACTGAAGGAGTTGCAAATTCAGCTTGAAGAACTTCTGAATAAGCGAAATATATGCCAAAGTGTGCCACCTTGGGTTGCCCCAGTCTTGTTCATGAAAAATAAAGATGGTACATTGAGATTGTGCATCAATTTCCGACAGTTGAATAAAGTGACTATAAAGAACAAGTATCCCTTACCAAGGATCGATGATCTCTTCGATCAGTTGGAGGATGCAAGGATATTTTCGAAGATAGATCTCAGATCAAGATACCATCAGGTAAGGATTAGAGAAGAATACATCAGCAAGACTGCCTTCAGGACAAGGTATGGTCATTGTGAGTTCACAGTGGTGCCATTTGGGTTATCAAATGTGCCAGCTACTTTCATGTGCCTAATGAATGGTGTTTTCTGAGAATATTTAGACAAGTTTGTCATTGTCTTTCTGGATGACATCCTTGTCTATTCCAAATTGGAAGAAGAGCATGAGAATCATTTGAGGATGGTGTTGCAAATACTAAGAGACCATCAGTTGTATGCCAAATTGAGCAAGTGCTCATTTTATCAAAATAGAATTCACTATTTGGGGCATATCATATATGAAGAAGGGATAGAAATGGACCCTGAAAAGAGAGAAGCCATTAGAGAATGGTTAGCACCAAATAATGTGACAGAATTCGGATCCTTATGGGTCTAGCTGGATACTACATAAGGTTCATTGCATGGTTTTCAAGAATAGCTCACCCCATCACTTCCTTGTAAAGGAAGGAGAGGAAATTTCAATGGACAGAAGAATGTGAAAGAAGCTTCCAACAATTGAAGCAGTTGTTAACCAGTGCTTCAATTCTGAGGATTGTAGATCCAAATGAAGACTTCATTGTATGCACAGATGCATGTAAAGAAGGACTAGGTTGTCACACACCCACTACGGCAACTAAGATTTTATTTTTTGTGTGTGTTTTTTCTTCGAGGGACAGAATCCTCGAATTTCTATGGGGCCTAGCGCAGACTATCCCTTCCCTTATCCTCCTCCATGTGATCGTAGGTTATGACCATAGGCCTTACCAAAAAGTCGCTTCCAGCTTTCTTGATTCGGGGAATCGCGATGCAAGCGTTCCCCTGTTCTCTGTCTTTTGAAATGCCGAAACCCGAAAGGGTCTAACAGATCCTTAGCTCCTCCCTTGGTTCGCTTTTCATACGACCGGTCCTAGGACCTGGTTCTATTCCTTTAAATGATTTCGGGGTTTCGTGATTCGAGGAATCGCGATGTAAGCGTTCCTCCTTTCCCTTTCGAATCCCCATAACATGAAAGCCCGGTATCATCCGGATCTATGGTCCAGATCGTTGACTTGATCAATGGCCCGGATTAAATCCCAACATTCTACCTTTTGGGATTTCTGGTGAGGTCTTGTTGACGGGCGAAAATGATCGTCCGTCAACTAGAAGAACGAATCCGGTCTGGGGTTGTCTAAATAACCCAAGCCGTTTGGTATAACTCGTTCTGGTGGGTTTAATGGCTCCGTTGGCCAATCTAAAAGTCCTAGAAGAAACAAATAAAATAAATAAAAGAGTTGAAATAACTAACTAATTAATAAACACTATATATATGTACATATGTTCTAATGTAACTGTAGTAGTTGTATTTAAGCAGAAGATATACAAGTCTCGTTTATTTACATGATTTACAAGCTGCAAGTTTTAATCGAAACTTACGAAAATCGATGTGAAAAATGATTGCTTCTAGGAAGCAGATAAAGAAAGCACATAAAAATATTTATTGTTTTTCTTTTATAAATTTAAAGAATCTTGCCAAAAAAAGTTAATGAAACATGAACATGTGGATAGTCAAAGATGAACCATACATTCTAGTTTCAATGATATGTAAATGACAGAAAAATACAAAGAAGCTATCATGTCAGTGAATTAGTGAGGTGTATCCAAGCATCTGCATGA